>JALAZF010000484.1:4060000-4407500 GCA_022829125.1 Lathyrus tuberosus
CATCTCATAAAATTCCCAATATCAGAATAACCCAACAATGTTACAAAAGGTAACACAAATAAGGAAATAGGAAAGCAAGTAAGTAAACGAGAAGAAAATAAACAAACAAAACTAACGAACTCGCGATTCGAATCAAGATAGGCTCGACTCTCTCTTGCATGGAGCAAATTTTCACCAGCAGAGTCGCCATCTGTCGCACCTCGAAAAATTCATCGAAAATACGACCCTCGCGCGAAAGGCGCGGAAAACGGTTCAACAGAGTCGCCACCGAACTTTATTTATCCCAAAAGAGGGAAAGGAAAATATCGAGAAAACCTTTAAGGAGGGATAAGAACATGGTCGTCGCAACCACATTCTGGGTTCGGGAGTCGGTTACATGAGGGGAAGGTACGCGCACCCCCTCACGTCCGTTGTACTCAACGGGAACCTCTTGATTCAAATCGCGATACTCGTTAGCTAAGTTTGTCTATTTTCTTCTCAAAAATAAATGCGGAACGGTAAGATAAAAGGGAACGATGCTAAGGGGGAATGGGTGGTTTTAGGATAGGGTGCTCGGCAAGGTCATTGCGACCTCGGGCCTACGTATGCTCATTCGGACGAGAATGAGGAATCAGAGCAATCGTAGTTCGACTATGGGAAGGGATAGAGGGAAGACGGAAGATGGAGGGAAGGTAGCTCGCCAAGATCATCGCAATCTTGTGCCTACGTATCTTTACTCGGACGAGAATAAAGAATCAGAACAGTCATAGTTCGTGGTAAGCCCACGAAACAAAAGGGTGAGTTGGGTTGGTTTAGATGACGATTACTTGAACTTAAGAAAGATTCCTCGGGCCCAAGTAATCGGGAGAGTGAGTCAAAGATTTGGCTCTCTCTCTTTTTCATCTAAGGTGGTTGAGTTTGAAAAGGTTTGATGGTTTGAAAAGTGTTTTGGATGGTTGGATGGATGGTTGTCGAGTTAGATGTGTTTTAGAGGCGTCAATTGCTCACACACGAGTAAGAAAACTCGCACCCAAACAATCGAAGGAAGATCAAAGACTTGAACCCCCATTTTTCACCTTGAAAGAGTTTCGATAGTTGTTAGTCATTTTGAGGTTTGATTATGAAAGTTCGCTTAACATGGGATCAAGGGTTTATTGTATGCGCTTGGTTATTTTGAAAAGGATTTGATTTAAAAGAAGAGACGTCAATTGCTCACAAACGAGTAAGAGAACTCGCACCCAAACAACCGAAGGGAGATCAAAGACTTGAACCCCCATTTTTCACCTTAAAAGAGTTGCGATAGTTGTTAGTTGTTTTTTGAAGTTTGATTATGAAAATCAGCTTGACGTTGGATCAAGGGTTTATTTGTTATGAAAAGAGTTTGATTTGAAAAGAGCTCGACGATGAATCGAGGGTTTGGTTGAAAATGGCTCGACGACGAATCGAGAGTTTGGTTTGAAAAGAGGTTTGTTTGAAAATGGCTTGACGACGAATCGAGTATTAGTTTGAAAATGGGTTGTCTATGCTAGTCCCTAGTGGTGCTCCTAGTAAACAAACCACAATCAAAGCAATAATAAATGCGTACATCGGAATGGGGAGCGGGATACATGTAAATTACAAGGGATGACATGAAATAAAGGGTCTCATTGTAAGGTAGCCCAAGAGAAAGCCGTGTGTGTGCAAAGGTGTCTTAAACTAAGCGTTGAACCAAAATCGCCAAGCAACTAACATAACCAACAGTCCATCAATTCATTTTTTAGGTTTCGATATTTTTAGTGTTTTTTTATTAAAGTATGTACAAATGAAAATGGTTAGATAAATATGAATATGGATATAGTATGGACAATAATAATAATATGAATAATATAATCGAGATAATATGAACAAGGTATAATATTAACATAAAATTAAGTTGGTCTCGTCTTAATCACGATTTAATCGATAAATTGATAATCGACGACTTTTGACTTTCATTGACCCAAAATGAGAAATAATAAGATAATGAAAAAATAAAATCGAAATAGAAATAAAATCGGTCTCGTCTTAATCGGAATTTAATCGACAAATCGATAATCAACGATATTTGACTTTCATTGACCCAAAAAATGAATAAAAATAAAATAATGACAAAATAAATCGAAATAAATAAATAGTAAATAGTAGGCCTCATATAAATCAAGATTTGGTACCGATTTTAAAGAATCACCCAATATCAAGATGTTTTTGATATCATTGGCCCCTAAAATCGAAAAAGAAGTAGAATTAATTGAAAACTTAAAATAATTATGGATAAACGCTTCAAAACTAACAATTTAAGGTCTAACAAGATTTTAAAACAAACTTAATAAAACAAAGAGGGGTGCATAAAAAGGAAAAGAGGTGGAGAGATCATGTGGACTTAACAATAAGTCCAATATCTTCCACAAACTCTCGGTCCAGCAAAAATCATCATAAAAAAACAAATAGGCTAGAAATCCCATTACAGTGATGAAGCAATCAGTCATGTATCCATTTTAAAAAACAAATAAACCTAATAAAATCTACAAGAGCCAACCAAACAAAATAATAATGACCCTTTTCAAATAATTTCACACGTATCAGGCTCATCATCACTCATTATATTTTATTTTTATTTTAAAAAAACACATCATATCCCTATTTCTTTTTAAAACGAAAAAAAATTAAAAGAGATCCAAAGTCAAAGAAAAAAGAGTCACGGATGAACAAAGGTACGACAAAAGTCATTCTCCAACCTTTCCCTGCTTATCTCTCTGATTCCATACGATTTCAACTTCTTCTCTTTCTATTTCTCACTCGCAGCTTTCAATCTCTATGAATCGCTCCGTCTCAGCCTCTCATCTGCTCGCGGGTTTCATTCACTCAATGTTCTACGATCTGGGTTTTCAGGTTTGTATTATCCTTGTTCTGAGTTTGAGATTTGGGTTGTTGGGTTGTCTGATTTCTCTCTTCATCTCCTTTCTGATTTCTGTTCGAAAAATGATTTTGGATTTGGGTATTGAAGGTTGCAGATGGTTAGCTGTTGTTGATGGTAAAAGAAGGGGGTTTGGGTCGTTGTGGTTGCGAGGTTGGAGGAGAAGATTTTGTGGTTACGGTTGGGTCAAAGAATAAGGTTTGTGTGTGTTGAAGGAGGTTTTGAAAGGAGGAAAAGGGTTAAAGAAAAGGTTGATGACAGGTTTAGGGGAGGTTAATTTGTGAGAGAGGAAGAATGAGAGGGTTAGAGATGAAGATATGGAATCGCTGGGATTGGTTCGAGACGAGAGTTGAGGCGAGTTTCTGGTTTGAAAGGATTGCGATGCGTTGAGTTGGATAAAGGCTGGGTTTGTGAGAACATTAGCAGGTTTATGAAGAAGAAACTGAAGGTTTGAATTCTATGAAAAAAAATTGAAAAAAAAGGATTTTGGCAGCGGTTTATTGGTTCGCTGAACTTTTTCTCTCCTTTTTTCTCACGACTTTCTCTCATTTTATTTTTTCCCAGCTTGCTCTTTTCCTCTCCTTTTAATTGATTCCAAGCCTTGTTATTTAAGTTTTGAACTTTGTCTGTTGTTGGTTGTTGATGTGGTACAGGTCTGTGTGTACGCAGAGATTTTTGCAGAGTGTGGTTTGAGAAAGCGTTTTCACAACGTAAGTCTGGCAAGTTGTGTTGGTGGAATGTCATTGTTGTTGTGCAGGCTTCAGTGCGGAATTTTGGCTTGGCGTGTTTGTTGTTTGGTTCTTGTGAATAATAATGCATAATGGGCCTTGGATTGTGAGCAAAATATCATGGACTTTTTGTAATATGGATTTAGATTGTAAATACGGACTTTTTTGTAGAAAAATGTTGTAACATTTGGTGATGGTTTTTTTTAGACATTTTCTTTTTGTAATAAATATGGGCTTATGGATTTTGCATAGAAATGATAATAAAAAAAATAATAAAAATGAATTATGAATGAGAATGGTGTATAGACATATGAAATTGGTTCTATAACTATTGAGGAATGGATATGGATTAATTGGATTTAGAATTAGAAGAAAAAAGAAAGAGGACTAAGATGGATGATGAACCTTGTTTCAAAAATGGATATGGATATGGATGAATATTGATAAACGGGTATGGAACTGCCCCTGAGAAATTATGAATCATAAGTCGACCATGATGCACTTTATTGTGAACCCTTTTGGACCATGCTTTAAAAATCAAAAGATATGAACTGCACAAAAAACCTAATTCGAAGGTACCCTGACCCCAGACCACCTGAACCAATCACACTCAGGACTTGACCTCGAGACAAACCTTTGTCTGACCATTGAACCTCAAACAAAACTGCACACACCTAAACTGATACCACAGACTTATGCAACAGGAAAGCAACATATTTTTTTGATTTTTGAATAGTGGGTGGATGTACATATGAAAATTATACAGGTAGGACAAATTTGGGGTATGACATCTGTCAGTTAAAACACTAATTTGTGGTCCTTCTCAGTTAATCATAGTCTATCTGTTAATACTGAGCTCCTATTGGGTTAATCACCTTCTCTCGGTAATCACCCGTCTCTTCAGTTAATCACAGCCAGTCTATTAATACTGAGTTCCTTTTGAGTTAGTCACCTTCTCTTGGTTAATCACTCATTCATCTCGATTAATCACAGTCCTTCTGTTAAAACCGAATCCCCAGTAATTAGCAACCTTCTCTTGGTTCGAATACTGGCACTCTTGGGTTAGTAACCTTTCTTTGGTTCAAATACCCTTCTTCGGTCAGGTACTGCTTGTTCAGTAAGTGTACCGAACGCCCTTAGGGTCACGAGCTTCGCTCGATCCCACACTCGTCCTTTGGGTCACAACCTTCGCTTGGTCCCACACCCGTCCTTTGGGTCATGACCTTCGGTTGGTCCCACACCTGTCCTTTGGGTCACGACCTTCGCTTGGTCCCACACCCGTCCTTTGGATGACCTTCGCTCGGTCCCACACCCGTCCTTTGGGTCACGACCTTCGCTTGGTCCCACACCCGTTCTTTCGGTTTCAACATCTTCCCTTTGCTTACTCCCCGGTGGAGTCTTTACTATTCCTTTCTGCTCCTTTATCTTCTTGGTTTCGACACCACTCTTGCACGTTATCCTCAGCACAGTTACTATCTTTTCCTTTGCACTCCTTTCTTGGTTATGACACCATTTCTTTTGCATCCCTAGTGGATCTTTCTCTATCTCTTATTCTCCTGGTTTTGACACCATTTCTCTTTTGTTCCTTGCACAGTCACTTTAGTCTCTTACTCCTAAGTGGAATACTCTCTTTTGCCTTTTTCTCTTCTTTCTTGGTTTTAACACCATTTCTTTGGAATCCCCAGTGGAATTTCCTTCTTTCTTTTGCTCTTGGTTTTGACACCGCTTTCCTTTCCTTTTCCTTTTCCGTCTTAGTTCCCCAAACTACGGAAGCTCTGATTCTGCATTCTTTTGAATGTATGATACGTAGGCACGAGATCGCGATTATCTTGGTGAGCACACTTCCACCCTTCTTCTATTCTTCTCTGTCCCCTGGTTCCATGAACTACGGCACTCTGATTTCCTCATTGCACTATGAGGGTACGTAGGCACAACGGCCCCAATCCTCTGCGAGCACTTTCTTCTTCTCACTTTCTTTTCTTTCATTTTCTTTCTTTCTCTCTTTTCTCTTCTCTCTCCTTTTATTTTAGCTAGAAGCCTTTAGATAGATAACCCATCCAAGCCTAGAAGCAGGCGAAATGGTTTCCGTCGAGTACGACGGATGCGTTAGGTGCTAGTACCTTCCTTTCGCATAACCGACCCCCATTCCCGTTTCTCTTCCCCTTGAGTTTTATCGATATTTTCTCTGTCCTTTGGGACTAAATAAAGTTCGGTGGCGACTCTGTGTTATCTTTGAGTGTGCGATTCACTCAGGTATAAACCGGCCATCTTCACATATAAAGTAGAGAATAACACACACACACACACACTTCACAACATATACTCGCACATCAATCAAATATAGCAATTCATCCCACAAGACACTACCATAATATATTTTTGTGCGTTAGCTTTCCAACGCTTCAAACCGAGCCTCAATTCGAGTCCCGAAACTCATGTTACGCTCGAAAACGTCTCACATGGTACAAAATCCAGGGAGCTGCTACAAATACCCGTAGCAGTTGTTATAGTGTGTAGCAGTTGTTATGGCCCGTAACAATAACCTGGACCCAAAGATGTTATTTTGCGAATTACCCCCATTAGAGCACTTCCGGAGCTCTAATTTCGATCTCGTAAAAACTAGAATGCTAAGAATTCATTATACAATAATTATAACATGATTTTAACCACTAAAGGACAATACATCGTCAATTATCTATCAACTATCATGCAATTCACTCACTTAATCATCGATTTGATATGTTTTGTTCATCAATTCATAATAAAAAAGGAACAATAATTCACACCAACAATTATCCACAAGAATACATCAATTCTACAGCGAAACAGCACATAAATTTCACATCAACCATCATATAACTCATGCTATCACAGGATTTACATCATGTTCATCATTAATTCAAACAAAAGAGAAAAAAATAGGAAAACCTAAAGGGATTCATGATTTCCCTCTACCTAACATGCAATATACACCAATATTAGGAGTAATCCCCCCCCCCCCCCCCCCCCCCCCCTCACTGCCTTGATTTTCTTGCAAAAGTTCCTTATGGATCTTCAATGGAATTCTTCCCATGCCCTGACTTTTGCCTCCTCATCTTCTCACCAAATTTTAATTTTATGTAAAAACAAACTCTCCAAAATATCTTACTAACCTTTTTATCATTAACACAATCTCCCTCAATTATTGAATTCCAATAATACCCTCACTTATTCTCTTATCTACCACCATGTCCATTTTGGCTATATTTTTATTTTAATAAAAATACTACTAATATTCTTCCTGTTTTCTACTCTTCTATTTTTCTCATTTTCCACCAAAAATCTCCTTCTCTATTTATTTTTATAAATTAAATAAATGACTACTTCTAATTATTTTACTCCAATTCCCATTATTATAATATTATTAATTCTATTATTTAATTAAATGATTACAACTATGCACTACCAACCCAAAGCACCAAACACTACTACTAACCTTCCAAAAACTATCCAATGCATATAGAAATGGATTTACTCAATTAAAAACACACAATCCAATTAAATAAATAAAATAGAAAAATGGGGTGTTACAACTCTTCCTCATTTAAATAATTTTTGCCCTCGAAAATTATCTGAAAGAAACATAGTCGGATACGACTCTCTCATCCGAGTCTCCAGCTCTCAAGTCACGCTTTCACCAGCTGGTCCTCCCCACATTACCTTCGCCAAGGAAATCTCCTTATCACGCAACTGTTTCACTTCCCGATCCTCTATCCTCTTGGTCGATACCTTAACAGGCAGGTTCTCTCTCACCTACACATCTTCCACTTGGATCACATAAGACGTATTCAGAATGTACCTCCTCAACTAAGACACATGAAACACATCATGAAGATTAGCAAGTGACGGTGGCAAGGAAATCTGATAGGTCACATCTCCTATTCTCTACAATATCTGATATGGACCATTAAAACCTGCTGTAAGCTTTCTAGACTTCAAAGCACGACTAACCCCAGTTACCGGAGTAACTCGCAGGAACATATCCCTCTTGGGACTCAAGTGTTTTCCTCATCTTATCACAATAACTCTTCTGGCCACTCTACGAAGCTTTCATCTTCTCTTGGATCATCTTGATCTTCTCAAAAGTTTGCTGCACAATCTCGGGTCCAATCACTACACTCTCACCTTATTCATACCAACACAGAGGAATCCTACACCTCCTACCATACAACCCCTCGAACGGGGCCATTCCAATACTTGAATGGAAATTGTTATTGTAAGTGAAATCAATCAAAGATAAGTAGATATCCCAAGCACGTCCATGTTCTAGCATGCAAGCCCTCAACAGGTCCTCCAAGGATTGAATAATCCTCTCTGTCTGATCATTCGTCTGCGGATGATAAGCGAAACTCAACTTCACTTTAGTACCTATCACTTCTTTCAAACTCTGCCAAAACCTTGACGTAAATCTCATATCTCTACTCGACACAATGCTCGACAGAATACCATGCAGACTAACAATCTTCTCAATATACAACTCTGCTAACTTCTACAAAGGATAACTAATGTTAATCAAAATGAAATGAGCTGATTTACTTATCCTGTCAACAATCATCCAAATGGAATCACATCCCTTTGTCGTCTTCAAAAAACTCGTCACAAAATCCATGGAAATGTTATCCCACTTCCACTCAAGAATACCCAACGGTTGCATCAGACCCAACGACTTCTGATGTTCAATCTTCGACTTTTGACAAGTCAAACAAGCATAAATAAACTTAGCTACCTCCTTCTTCATTCTTGGCCACCAAAACAATTTCTTCAAGTCTTGATACATCTTAGTGACACCGAGATGCATACTCAAACCACTCCTAGGACCTTCCTCAAGAACACTCTTTTTAAGCTCTGGCACATAGGGCACACAAACCTTGTCTCTAAACCTAATCACACCATTCTCGTCGATTCTAAAATCACTTCCTTTACCTTAATGAATTAACACAAGTTGGTTAACGAATCCCAAATTGATCTTCTGACCTTCTCTTATCTCTACAAGGATACCACTGGTCATCTTCCGCATACCCAACTTCACACTATCAGGAGTCTCCTCACATACCAAACTCATGTTTATGAATTGCTCAATCAATTCTAATTCTCGAACCATAATCATCGACATATGCATTTACTTCCTACTCAATGCATCAGCTACAACATTAGTTTTACTCGGATGGTAACTCAAGCCAAAATTATAGTCTTTCATAAATTCGAGTCATCTCCTCTTCCTCATATTCAATTCCTTCTGATCAAAGAGATACTTAAAACTTTTACGATTACCGAACACCTCAAATCTGGAGCCAAATAGATAATGTCTCCAAATCTTCAACATGATTACCACTGCTACCAACTCTAGATCACGCGTTGGATAATTCCTTTCATGAACTCTCAACTATCTAGAAGAGTAAGCCACAACTTGACCATTCTACATCAACACACCACCTAGACCTATCTTTGAAGCATCACAATACACCACAAAGGACTCACTTGGATTCGACAAAATCAAAATGGGAGAAAACGTCAACTCTTCTTGATCTCATCAAAATTATGTTCACAACGTACATCCCATACATATGCTTGACCATTTTGAGTCAACTGAGTCGAAGGCAAGGCTAACTTCGAAAAGCCTTGAATAAATTTTCTGTAGTAACCAGCCAACCCAAGAAAACTTCTAATCTCAGTAACACACTTAGAAGTCTCCCATTGCAACACATCATCTATCTTCGATGGAACAACAGTAATACCAGCACTAGAAATCGCATGACCAAGGAAACTGACTTCTCGCAACCATAACTCGAACTTGAAGAACTTCGCATGCAGCTTCTTTTCTTTCAAAGTTTGCAACACAGCTCTCAGATGCTCTACATGCTCTTCATCAGATTTCAAATATATCAAGATGTTGTCAATGAAAACCACCATAAAATAATCTAAATACGGATGAAATATTCTATTCATGTACTCCATGAACACTTCATATGCATTAGACACACCAACGACATCACTGAATACTCGTAATGACCATACCTCATTCTAAACCAATTGTTGGAATATCTTTTGACTTAATGTGAATCTGATGATAACCCAAACATAAATCAATCCTGTTAAATACACAGGCGCCAACCAATTGATCCATCAAATCATCAATCCTCAGAAGTGGATACTTATTCTTGATAGTCACCTTATTCAGTTGTCGATAATCAACACACAGTCTCATGCTACCATCTTTCTTCTTCACCGACAACACCGGTGCTTCCCACGACGAAACACTCGGTCGAAAAAACTTTTTCTCCCAAAGATCTTCCAATTGCTTCTTCATCTCACTCAACTCTGAAGCAGACATGATATAAGGAGACATCGACACCGGACTAGTACCAGGTACTAAGTATATAGCAAACTTCACCTCGCGCTGTGGCGGCAAATCACTGGTGTCATTTCAGAATACTTCTGGAAACTCACACACCACTGGTAATTAACCAATTTGCTTTTGGCCTTCATAGAAGCTAATCTCATGAACACCATAACATCATCCTTCACAAACTCATCTACTTGCTTTGGAAACACAAATAGATCATCACTTGAATCAAACTCCGATAATGACACTGACTTGGTGAAATAATTGGTATGATTTTCTAATTTTCCTCTTCAACAAACTCAGGAAACAACACCGACTCATCCAACAATATGCACTCCTACAATAAGCAGCACGCCAAACCAATCCTTCACACCTAAAACATCTTAAAGAAGCAGAAGCTTCTCCCCCACTTGTTTCAATCCCGCTTTTATAGGCAAGCAGTTAGAAAAACAATGAGTACTAACAGTGTTTCACACACATGTCGTGTACCACAGAACAAATAATATTACGAAACCTGGATGGATGGATCAACCTGCTCTGATACCACTATGTAACACCCTAAACCCCAAAATGAAAAATAAATCGAAGGTAACACAAATACACACATAGGATGTCACTCAAACAAAATAGAACCTGCTGTGTAACATGGGTTATTTAAAGCATGCATAGAACTAAAACCTGTTATCACATGCTCAAGTTTATATAGGCTAGTTGCAGTGGAATAATTAATTTAAAATAATTTCAACAACTAAAAATATCGCTTATCATCAAAATATTCATGGCAATTGCCTCAACATAAATAACCTCGAAAAAAATCAAATAGCAAAGAAAAATATACGCTCGTCTAGTGTTACAGATCAAAGCAACAAATGTAATGCCCCGTATTAAATAAAATGCTCTAAATAATATTAGTTGAGATCAGCTGGGTTCCAGTGTGCTCTGAGAGTTATCTGTTGGGATGATTGGAGTAACTAATGAACTCAGAGTTGATTTAATTAATATTATCTGACTCTAAGGTTTTATTAATTGGTGCATTAGAGACTTTTTAGATGCTCTTTTAATTGGACTTTTAACCAAGTTGGTATTACTGACTTCTATTGAGATATTTCTAGATATCATTTTTTCTTTATTTCCCTTACCCTTTCCAACTTTATGGAATAAGTAGTAGAAAGAAGGAAAGAAAAGGTAGTAAGAGAGGAAAAGAAAAACAAGAAGTGGAGGAATAAGAGAAAGTAGAAAGAAAGAAGAAGAAACCCTAATAAAAGAGGAATCATCACCACTCATCATCAAATCATCTCATCTTCATCATCAACAACTTCTTCATCATCATTTAGAGGTGGGTTCTAGGTAGAAACTCAAGGTTAAAGTATTTGGATAGAATGAGAAAAGTTAGGTTATGGTGTTCTTGTTTCTTTTCCATGAGAAATATATATTTCATGTTATATTCATGTTATCATTGTGATTTTATGGTTTAAAATGTTATTTCATGGGTGAATATGTCAACTTTGATGATGGATTGAGTTTGGGTAAGAATGGGGCTGGAAACTCCTTTGGAACTGTCCTATTCTACTGGATAGATTGCAGAATTCACAGGGTTCACACTGTGAGCTCTAGCAAACTACAAGCGAACATGACAGTCTATCATGCTCGCACTCCAAAGTGAGAGCGAACAGAAAGCAAGTATTCGCTTAGAGTTCGCACAGCGAGCAGCGAAGACTTTCGCTACTGCCATTTTTATTTTCAGCTTCGCTCAGAGTTTGCACAACGAACTCAAGGCGAAGGAACCTACCTGGTCCTCACACTTCGAACATGATAGGGTTTTCTATGTTTTCTTGGTTATTTCACACGCACGTTTATTGTTACCATGTATTTTTTTACATGACTATTATGAGTTATTCATGCTTATTATGAATATTTGTTTGGTCATGAAGGTGATAACTTAATATAAAATACTAAAGGAAAGTGAGGAAAAAACCTTGATGGAAATCGAACGGAATGTAACTAGGGTATGATAAATAACTTAGATGACGATACTTGTGTATTCGATGCCTAGGTGTGCATCCTTGACAAGTGATTGTCTGGTGGAGAGGTGAGACACTATATGGAACATGTGTTGGTTTTGTGTTACTTTGAGAATAAGGTGAATGTGTCGTCTTGAGATTTTTGAATACAATCATGGTTTATGTTATAATCACATAGTCGGAAACAATCCCTTGAAATGTGTCGTTCCAAGATTTGAGGCTTATGTAGAGCACTCCTTTGGAATATACGCACTATTACTTTTACAAGTTTGATTCTTGTGTGTAGTACGAATGGAACCTACGGGTAAACGGCTTGAGATGGGGGTGGTCCCATAAGAAGCGATGATTCATGGGGAAAGCACCTTGAATTCGAATCCATTTCGTATGTCAAAGTACATTACAAGGATCCATGACCCGGCCGAAAGTCCTAGACGTAGGAGAAGACGGAAAAAGGTGATACCTCTGTATAGTTTCCGATTAGTGATAGTTTGAGTTGTTGGACTCAAGCAACATGTTCCCATATATTGTGTTTTGTGAGCTCAAATCCTTATCCCTTCCCTCTTTGGGCTTGAGTTAGGATTAGTTAGAACCTAGTAGAGCTGAGAGAATCCATAAGATAGGGAACTCACTGAGATTATTATCTCACCCCATGTTGTTGATTATATTTCAGGTGCTTCAGGTTCCGTGAAGGGTAAAGATAAAGCAGTTTGATATCCTTACTTGTTTTGGTAGTTTTTAATGGTGTTGTTTATGCTGTGAAGACTCTATTTTGAGATCATTGTTATGATCTAGTTCTTAGTTGCCGTAGACATCTTGTATATGTTTATGCCACTTTTAGTACTTTGGTGTTTTTGGGCATGTAATATGTATAATGTGTCACTAGGAACTTATGTATATTTTAGTACCAAATTTACAATCATGTATAATATGAATTATTCTAGACTTATATTATATGTGGGTGTTACAATGAAATACTAAATAAACGTATAAATAAATAAAAAGAAGAATAACCTCTATGCCATCCTTCAGCCTCTAATCAACTACTTAGTTACTTGCTCATCTATACCCAAAGAAGGAGCACAGAACCACACAAACAACTAAGGGGTGAGATTACACTCATAATAATTAATGGTGCAAAAGTATGCAAGGGTAGCCTAACCAAACACCGAAAATTATTCAGTACAATTGAATTGCATACACCACCAAAGCATTCTCAATCACCAACATCAACATAAACATTCAATGCATATACAAATAATGAATGCAAAGAACTCAACACCATGACTCAACAATGCATGTGGTACCATTATTGACAACACATATCTATCTCGCTCTTGAATCTTCACCATAGGACCAGAGCACACCAAAATCGTTACCTTCACCATAGGTAACACTTCACCAGTTCCCACATGGAACCAACTACTCGTTTTTAAATCCACACCATCAGACCAAAGCACACCAAAATTTGTTGTTATCACCAAAAGCAACGATTACTAATCCTTTATTGGAATCAGCTACTCGCTTTTGAATTCATACCACCGGACTAGAGCACACCAAAGTTCGTTGATATCAGCATAAGCAACGCTTCACTAATTCCTCATTGGAATTAGCTACTCACTCCTAAATCCATAACATTGGACCAGAGCACAACAGAACTAGAGCGAAGCCCGTACACCATGATGTATGATTCACCATAACATGCAATCTCACCAAAAATGATCACCATGAATTTATCACCATATAATCACTATAATAAACAACAACATTATTCTCCACACTAAACAAGCTAATTTAATCAATCAACATAATGAACAATAAGAAACACCTCCAAAGAGTGACCAAATAGTAGCACTGTAACACCCTAATTATCCCCGCGTAATTATAAATAAAAATCAGAGTAATTTTAAACCAACAACAATTAGGATGCTACTTTTATCACCAAACAACTCATGTTTAAAGATATGTAACACATATAAAATTTCACAACTTATGATAATAATAATAATAATAATAATAATAATAATAATAAAGTCTGAACTTTAACTTTTATTTAGCAGCACAAAAGCATCAACAACGGATTATTATAATAATTCAAAACATAACCAAATATAAAGTAATCATGAGAAACTATTAAAAATCAAAGATCACGTGGTAAGCTCCACAAAACATAAAGTAGACAAATAAGCGTTCCACCCCCCAGTGTTACATATCAGAGCAGACACCGACTCAACAAAAGCAATAAGAAGAGCAATCTCTTTCACTCACATTGAAGCCACTACTATGGATTATCTGCACAGTGCCCATGTAAAGGAATCATTAAAGCAGAAGGGGTTAGAAATCACAATCATATAAGAAAATGCATAATAATATGTAAGCACACCAACAACATATGCATAAATCACCCAATCTGCAATTCACACTCCAAGCAATCCAATTATCATGATACAACAATTATGCAATGCAATGAGACTCAACAACATGACTCAATGCATGTGGTACGAAATTGTGAACTCTCAGGTTCACTCGCTTTGATCCCCACCATAGGATCAAAGCCCACCAAAAGTCGTCATCATCATCATAGGCAACGCTTCACCAATTTCCACCTGGAACCAGCTACTCGCACCTGATCCATCACAATGGGATCGAGGCTCACACAAATATCTTTACCATCACCATAGGTAATGCTTCACTAATTTCATCACCATAGGAATCAACTACTCGCACCCAATCCCCACCATAGGATTGAGGCTCACCAAAACGGACCACCGTCCAAACACCATGATGCATGATTCATACAAGACACGCAACAAAAATAACATGTACAATGATGTTCACCATTAATCAATGTACTATGCCAATACTGGCCACCAGCATCCAAAAGCATACTACAAGCATTATAGTAACATAGCATGCAACAACAACAACAACATCCATACACGTCACCACACTACAACATACAATTCCACTCCATACAACACCATCATGCAACATTTAAATTTATTTCAGGTACTGGAATGATTTTTAAAATAAAGTACACAGCTTCAGCTTTTCAACTCTTCGAACGACACCTCAATCGGACACCTGAAGCTCAAGTTATGAATTTTATAAAATTCTGATTTTTCCTTCCCAGTGTAACCGATTACACCAAAACCGGTAACCGGTTACACCCCCCCAAAAATCCAGTTTTTACGCTATTTTTCATGACAGTGTAATCGGTTACACCAAAACTGGTAACTGGTTACACCCTGAAAAAATGATTTTTCTGCAATCTTGTAGTACGAAAATTAGTTTCAACACCTCCCAAAAACCCCAATTTTAATACCAATTTATTTATTCCAGTTTAGCACTATAATTCCTAACAACATTCAAAAATCTAAACATTCACAAACCCCCCAATTCATCAAACACATACAAATCAACATCATCATACATCAAATTAATCCGAACACCGAAAAAAGTAAAAATCAACATATAGCAAACAATTACCCACCCACATATTACCATACAATCCCATTATACAAGAGGAGATTTCACCCTTACCTGGTTATTCCTTGCAATTGCACTTCAACATTGGTGTTCTCTTCTCCTTCTTCAAGCCTAGCTCTTTCTCTCTTTTTCTCTAACTTTTCACGTGTTCTGACTTTGATCTTCATTCCCTCTTTTCTTATTATATTATTTCTAAATAATCATCTTATTTCTACGAAATAAAATAGCTATTTATTTTTTATTTCACCATCAGCATAATAATTAAATAATTATTTAATTATCACTATCACTATCACTATTATTTATTTAAATAATTCTAATTTAAATAATACTAATAATAATAACATTCTCCCACCACCCCCAAATCTTTACAATTTTACTCAAACACCTCAGATACCTTAAATTCAACATTTCTAAGGTCAATACCCTTCACCTAAGGGTCCCTCTAGCACCACAAATATCAATTAATACATACATTTCAAACATTATTATTTAAGAAAAATAAATAAATAAACCGGGCGTTACAAGCACCACGTTAAATATATATTTACATACAACACTCAATCATGTTAAATCATCTCAACATTGATTAATCATCAAACATATACAATAAATCGATAATACATCATCAATTATCTATCAACTATCATGCAATTCACTCACTTAATTATGAATTTGACATATTTTATTCATCAATTCACAACAACATAGGAACAATAATTCATACCAACAATTATCCACAAGAGTACATAAATTCTACAGCAAAATAGCACACAAAGTTCATATCATCCATCATACAAGTCATGCTATCATAGAATTTACATCATGTTCATCGTTCATTCAAGCAAAAGAGAAATAATTAGAAAAACCTAAAGGGCTTAAGGAGTTCCCTATACCCAACATGCAATCTACACCAATATTATGAGTAATTCCACCTTACCTTGATTTTCTAGCAAAAGTTTCTTAAAACTCTTCAATGGAGTCCTTCCTATGCCATAGTCTTTGCCTCCCCCTCTTCTTGCCAAACTCTAATTTTACGTTAAAAAATATTCTTCAAACCCTCTTACTAACTTTATTATCATTAATCTAATCTCCCTCAATTAGAGACTTCCAATGAAATCCTCACTTGTTCTCTTATTTACCACCATGCCCATATTGGCTTTATTTTTATTTTAATAAAAATACTACTAATATTCTCCCTATTTTCTACTCTTCTATTTTTCTTATTTTCCACCAAAAGTTTCATTCTCTATTTATTTTAATAAATTAAATAAATGACTACTTCTAATTGTTTTACTCCAATTCTCATTATTCTAATATTATTAATTCTATTATTTAATTAAATGATTAGAACTATGTCCTGCCAATCCAAAGCACCAAACACTACTACTAACCATCCAAACACCATCTAATACACATAGAAATCAGTTTAATCAATTAAAAACACATAATCCAATTAAATAAATAAAATAGAAAAAAGAGGTGTTAAAATCCCCAAATAATTACACTATCTAATTATTTCAAAATTAAATAATTTCTATTTTATTTCTCTGCTCTCAATACTCTATATTCCCGTTATTTTTTAAATAACTAAAATACCCTTAAATCCCATAAACACAAATAATCACAACAATTCAAGCAAGACACATATATTCACTCAATTAAGTCTAATAATTTTAAATAAATTAAGGCTTAAATAGTATTTTCGTCCCTGTAAGTTGGCGAGTTTTTGATTTTCGTCCCTGTAATTTTTTTTTGGTTTTAGTCCCTATATTTCACATTCGTGTTCGTTTTAGTCCTTAAAACCAAAATCCGCAGGAAAATCCGAAGGTTTCCTGCGGAATTTGGTTTTAAGGACTAAAACGAACACGAATGTGAAATATAGGGACTAAAACAAAACAAAAATTACAGGGACTAAAACCAAAAACACACTAACTTACAGGGACGAAAACATTATTTAAGCCATAAATTAATAATCTAAAGTCGGGGTGTTACAATGTGGCCTACAAAATCTAGCATTCATTTGGGGAAATACTCATCCCACTCCATAGGGTGTGCCCCACACCTTTGAAAACCCAAAAATGCCTTTACTAGTATCTGGAGATGCTTCTCTGGATGCACCTCAAATAACACCAGCCCTCGTAATTCAACCACACACCCCATTTTTTCCAAAATATTGTTCGGAGATGCATATCCGTAAATTTTCTAGGGTGAATCCGGAGATGCATATCCGTAAATTTTCTAGGGTGAATCTGGAGATGCATCTCCGTAAAACCCCTTGAAAGTTTTTTAAGTTATTGAAAGTGTGTTTATCGCAAATCACAAGGGATGTATCAGAGACGCGTCTTCAGAAATCCCCTGGATGCATTAAGGCCAACTTATATTTTCGGTCATTTTAGGCCAACTTTTATCATAAAACCATTTAAGAGTTTCATAAATTGATTCAAACATACTATACATAAATTACATAACTAAAACATTAATTCAATAAAGTTCAAAGTGTAACAACCATACATAATTTTTTTTAAAGTACAAAAAAATAATGATACAATCAAACATAAAATATTGGGTATGTCTTCCCCCTAGATTTTTCCTCTGCGTGTATTGTAAGACATTCCATGTCTGGGCAATAATACATTTTAAGAGGGCCAATTGGGGACTACCTTCCTAAAAAAGTCTAGCCTCTATGCCCGATCTCTCCATATCCATAATACGCTGACAAACCGACATGTCCTGGGTATGGTCATCCCTAACCCTAAATATATCCTGATTTGATGGCATAGGTGGTCTTCCAATATCGTCTGGTCTCATGATATGATGTGACACTGATGGAAAATTCTAGCAAGTGTACTAGTCTCGTCAAAGTAATAAATTAAATTTGTCTCCATAGGAAGTTTGACAAAGATGAATAAATCTGGACTGAACAAAGATGTCAAAGAAGATGTCATGACATCCTGAAGTACTGCACTGATTTAGCAAGTGTCAAATCTGTAACAAATCAGCCAAGAGATAATGCGCATGGATCAAGGAATTAGCGAACAGAAGACTGAAGCCCAAGGAAGCAGAAGCCTATAAATAGAAGACTTAGACCTAGGTTTTGATATGCCTTTTGTACGCCTTTTGTAACCTTGTGTTCTTACGTAAGAAACAAGGGTTTAAGGTTTTGAGAGTTGTTGGCTCTCTAGGTTGTAAGTCTCCCTTTGTATTAGTTGATGCATTGTGGCTGATATAGGTGTCGCACAGATCCATAAGCCTTGAGGTATTGGATTGTGTATTGTTCTTGGATGAAGTTTTTAAGCAAATCCGAGTTAGCTTGTTTGTCAAGTATGCTTGACAGGTTTCTGTATTGACAGGGATGATGTAGAAATCACAGTTGATGATTAAGGGAAGTGAGTGGGGTATCTCATATCAGGGTTGTAAAAGTTTGAGTTTAGCCTTGGTAAAGATGTTCATTGGGTAGATGTTAGGTATGAAGTTGTAAACGGGGGAGTTTAACTTTGTAACAGTCTACAGATAGTGGAGTCTTCTTCCTGGATTGGTATCCCCCAGATGTAGGTGAGTTGCACCGAACTGGGTTAACAATTACTGTGTTCTTCTTTATCATTCTGCAGATTTACGTTTTCTGTTAGGGTTCATGATAAACATGTTGGATCAGATGCGGTGACATCTATAAGTGTGCAGTTCTGATATTCAAGGTATCAGTCTGCTATTGCGCCTCTGAGTTTAAATGATTATGTAGCATAATGTCTTGACATGTGTTAGGACATCTGCAGTCTGCATAGGCCAGAATTTTAATTGGTATCAGAGAATGCATTCTGTCTGGTTCTGGATGAGATCTTTGGGACATACTCAAGGGTATTAATGGATGAGATAGATGTTCTGGATCGAAGGGAGCAACTCAGAGGTTGTGCATGTTGCTGATGAGATTCTACAACAACTACAGGAGAAGTGGCTAGTTCTCTTGTTGGTGTGTCTTATAGGATGTTGTGACATCTTATTAGGGTAAGCAGGATCTGTTCCTTGGTGGTTCCGTTGCATGTGTTTCTGATGGAAGAGCTCTAGAATTATGAGATTCTGGAGTTGTTACTGAAGACAGTTGGTGGAAGGTCTCAATCGTCGGCCTCTATATGTGAAGATATCTGCATTCTTTTATTCCAAAGTCGGGAGCGATGGAGTGAAAGGAGTTGTGGTTAGATAGCTGGTATGATGACTTGGTACTTGGAAGCTTGGTTTCTTGGTGCAGTTGAAGTCAGTTGAAGAGGAGAGGAGTTGAGTTTAAGTTAATCAGGTTTTTACTCTAGGAGTTTGATAAATTATTGGTCGGCTAGGTTGTCAAAGATACTTGAGAATTCTCTCAAGTCCACTCATAAAGGCATCTATGTCGTGTATCTGGAGTCTTCTAGTTACTCTTCTGACTATAAGGTGTTTCTTTGAAACACAATCTGAAGAAAGTAGAGGTGGTTTATTTTCACCATCCAAAAACAGCAAGGAAGGATTCATCTCTCTTGTCCCTAAGAGTGGATCCAATCTGATTGAAGAATTGTTGAGGTAAATAATATTTGTTCAGAGAAAGTCTTAGTTACTTGAGTCAAGGGTGGCAGCCTTGGTATCTCAACATTGTCCTTTGAAAAAGATACTTTCAAAAAGATTGAATACTTTATAAGTGTTCATGACATGATCTGGTGGAGCTCAGCTATAGTAGTGAAGAAGGGTTATTGGACAAGGATTTAAGATCAATTGCTATTTGTGGAATCACAAGTATTTAATTGATTATCCTTGAAAGTCAAGATTGATGATGTTCAACAAGATGTTGGAACATCTCATCATCAGAGTTTGTGTAGAATCATGGGAGGGGTACTGCATACGCTTTAGCATCTGTTTTAGTCTTAGGTGGTGACCTAAGAAGTGGCTTCAGTCGGGTGTGACAGAAGCATGTGTTCTTTGGAGAGTTTCCTGGCAAGAAACTAGTCTGGACTTTGATGTTGTTGAAATGAAGATGAAGACATCATAATCTTGATGGTTATAGCTTGGATCAGTTTATTTCTGATCTAGGAGCTTTGGAGCATGGATCTTGCTCTTTTTGTTGAAGGTCAAAGTTAAGTGGCAGTTATCTCCGACTTTCTATAGTCTTCTCTACTGAGGAAAGTGGCATTCTTTGGTATGGCTATGGGGTAGTCTTGGACTACTTATTTTCTGAAGATTCAGACGTGGCAGGTTTGAAGTCTTTAGAGTTTTAAAGCAGGATGAAGGTTGTATACTCAAACTTGGTTGCTGAATCAAGTCTATAAGAGCATGGAACTCTTGCTCTGCGAAGGGAGGAGGTTCTTCTAAGTGGCAGAAGGAGGAGCTGAATTCAACAGTTGGATGTCATATCAAAATGTTCTGACATCTAGCTCAACATCAGAGGTCTCAGCTGGTGATGTGGCACATCTGCTTAAGATAAGGTGATCTACAGGAGAATGGAAGTTATGGATGCTTCAAAAAGGTCTACCTCATGCAGTTTGTGGGAGCTGTGGATGGGAAGATGTTACATGACTAAGAGGCTTGGTGGATCCAAGATGTCTTGTTATGGGGCAAGTAGTTCATATGACTTGAAGGTCTGATTTCATTAGTGGATCAGTGTATCTTGTGGGAGTTCTGAAGAAGATTGAGATCAATCAAAAAGTGGAATTTGGTTGGTTTCATTGTGCGCATTCAAGCAGGATGCTTGAAACTGATTGCTCTTGTACAGAAGAGTAGTTAGTTGAAATTGTAAGGAGGTTCCGGTTCTCTGGGAGCTTGTGGCACAAGTTCTGGGTTGAGAATGGAAGCATACCTTCTTTTGGTGGATGAAAGTTTATTTCTCTCTGGGTTTCTAAAGTATTCTTTGTTCAAACTGGTGGCGCAGTGTTGTGTGAAGATCTTCAGTGTGGATTACTATGTTAATAGTAAGTACAGTGGTGGAGCATGTGAAGAACCATGGTGTGTGGTGTCTGTGATGTGTGGAATATGTCATAACTGATGTTAGAACATCTTTGGGTTAGTTAACCTTGGTAAAGGATTTCAGGTTCTGTGAGGAACTGGTTACTTGCATCGTGTCTAAGAAGTATCTACATTATCATACAGGAGAATGATGGAGTAGAAGAACTGTCTTGGAGGTCTGATGTAAAGTGGTTTTGGAAGACTGGAGTGGATCACGGGTTGATTGCATGAAGGTCTGGTTTCTGATGCGTTCAGAAGTGGATATTCACCAGAAAATCAGAAGTATTCCAGGTTATCATATGGGAGAATGATAAGGAATGACTGTCTTGGATTGTGGGGTGTCTATCTCTATTGCTGGCTGGGTAAGGTCAGTGGAAAATCTCGGGAAGGGGATGGTGCCCCTGACTGCAAGTCATGCTAGTAGTGGATCAGTTTAGCAACTGTGAAGTTCTGGAGCCTGCATACGATAGCTGACATCGTTATAACAAACTAAGGGGCCCTGTGCGCCTCTTTGATAAATGTGAAGCATTCTGCTTCAATTGGTTTATGCCTCAAGCAGCTGGAGGTCTATACATGAGAATTCAAGAGGAGTTCGTGTGGTGTGTAGATGGTTGCAGGATGGGGGGATCAATGGGACTTTGACCTCAAGCCAAGAGTTTGTTATGGTTGGTATACATTTTCTCACGGGTAGCATGATGGTGATCATGTGTGAGTGATTATTGTTTCTTGTCAGAGGAAGCAATAAGAGAGTTGATGATTATGTTCAGCTGGTAAGTTGAACTGAGGGTGCGCTCTTGAAGACATGAAGATGCGTCTTATGTTTTCCTTTCATTAGCTTGGGTGTTTTATGGAGGAGAACTAGTTACCTTCCTTGATCTAAGATGAATTACTGCGATGATGCAGTTGAATTTCCAGTTAGCATTTGTGCGTCAAGCAAGCTGAGATGTCAAGGAGGATGTCTTGACATTGTTGTATTGTTGCAAGTCGTGGGAGACTTGGCAGTGTACGTGAAATGGTTCTTATTGGATGCTTAAGAATCATTGATTGAGTCTGGGGGAATTTATTTTTCTCTGTAGACTGTAATCACGAAATTGTGAAGTTATTCGTCAATACAGAAGTTTTCTTGATGGAAAGTGTCTGACATGATGTCAGAACATTGTTAAGGACATGCTTTTTGAGTAATTGGTCTTTTGGACGGTGAATGTTGCATTATACGCGTGCTAAACACGTTCATCGTTACTTGCATTACTGTTGGGCGGTTTTCTTGAAGAATAAACAGTCAAAGCTTTCTTAGCCGGTGCACATTGAGCTTTGGTGAAGTTACAACCTTAAAGTAATAGCCACATTGAAGTTTCAATAAATCGTTACATTCGAAGGAAAGTTCTTGGTTATTTAAGGGTGTTCTTGGAGCAGTTTGTTTCAGAATTGGGATATTCATTGTGGTATGGTCAAAATGTCTTTTGTTCAAGTCTGGATAAATGTTGGTTGGATATGGGAATGTCTTGGATTCTTTTGCCAATTTTTGGCTAAAAAGGGGGAGTATAGGTCACTGAGTCAGGGGATGCAGGGGATACATGGGTTGTTCTTACAGTTGCTCTGCAAGGATGATAGACAAGATGTTATAACATCCTGTCTGAGTGTAAGTTTCCTTTGTGTCTTGTGACTTGAGTTAAGAATCAAGTTGTGTCTTGTGACCTGAGTTACATGCCTTAAGTACTCAGATTCATGAAGACTACAACTGATCTCTGGAGAGGGAGAGTGTTTGAAAAGGATATTCTTTGTTCTTCGGTTTCAATCTTTTCACTGACTTCTTTAGAAGTTTCTATTGCCTGGACACTTTTCAAATTCGCTCATCCTGGTTTACTACTTTCCTCAAGGGTGGCAGTACCGTCTCACTGGTTAAGTGGAAGTCAGAGTTATCTTCTTCCTCATGTACACCAATATAGACTCGGTTTGCACAGTATTCCAATCATATCTGCCGAGACGTCCAAAAAGTGTTTTAGCCAAAATTTATCAAAAGGGGGAGATTGAAAGCTCCTTTGGTTTAACAAAATTTTGGTAAAACTCATTATTGATAAAGATGAATAAATTTGGACTGAACAAAAATTTCAAAGAAGATGTCATGACATCCTGAAGTACTGCACTGATTTAGCAAGTGTCAAATCTGTAACAAATCAGCCAAGAGATAATGCGCATGGATCAAGGAATTAGCGAATAGAAGACTGAAGCCCAAGGAAGCAGAAGCCTATAATTAAAAGACTTAGACATAGGTTTTGATATGCCTTTTGGTACACCTTTTGTAACCTTGTGTTCTTGCGTAAGAAACAAGGGTTTAGGGTTTTGAGAGTCGTTGGCTCTCTAGGTTGTAAGTCTCCCTTTGTATCAGTTGATGCATTATGGCAGATATAGGTGTCGCACAGATCCATAAGCCTTGAGGTATTAGATTGTGTATTGTTCTTGGATGAAGTTTTTAAGCAAATCCGAGTTAGCTTGTTTGTCAAGTATGCTTGACAGATTTCTGTATTGACAGGGATGATGTAGAAATCACAGTTGGTGATTAAGGGAAGTGAGTGGGGTATCTCATATCAGGGTTGTAAACATTTGAGTTTAGCATTGGTAAAGATGTTCATTGGGTAGATGTTAGGTATGAAGTTGTAAACGGGGGAGTTTAACTTTGTAATAGTCTACAGATAGTGGAGTCTTCTTCCTGGATTGGTATCCCCCAGATGTAGGTGAGTTGCACCGAACTGGGTTAACAATTACTGTGTTCTTTATCATTCTGCAGATTTACGTTTTCTGTTAGGGTTCATGATAAACATGTTGGATTAGATGCCGTGACATCTGTAAGTGTGCAGTTCTGATATTCAAGGTATCAGTCTGCTGTTGCGCCTCTGAGTTTAAATGATTATGTCGCACAATGTCTTGACATGTGTTAGGACATCTGCAGTCTGCATAGGCCAGAATTTCACTAAATATATCCTGATTTGATGGCATAGGTGGTCTTCCAATATCGTCTGGTGTCATGATAGGATGTGACACTGATGGAAAATTCTAGCAAGTGTACTAGTCTCGTCAAAGTAATAAATTAAATTTGTCTCCATAGGAATTGCGAATTGTAACAAGGTAACGATAGTGTAAATTAAAAAAGTAACAAAGTGGGGGTTCAGTATCGATTTGGTATGAAATAAGAATGAGAAACTTTATGGAATAAAATTCAATGATTTAAGTCAATTAGATCTTTATTTTGACTCCTCTACTCATACCTATTGATGAACTGTGTATTAATTGAATTACTAATATGTTAAAGTCCTACGGCGAATTAATAAGACCAATGTACCCAATTCCTTGGTGTACAACTCACTAATTTACACAATAGTTCCCTAATTTCTTCAGCCGATTTAGAGTTAAACTAGGTGTTCTATGTTTATTAATTCAAAAGCCATAACTTATAATTACCTATTCATAGTTAACTACTAAGTTGAATAATTACCTTGGATCGGATCGCTAGACTTATGGTAAATAATCCCTAGTCATTTGAGATCGATTTATGCATACATCAATACACAAAAAACATTAAAATCAAGAATAATTAAATAAGAACAAGAATATAAAAGAATTCAATTAATCTCAAACACCCATATGATCCAACAAAGTACAAGGAGATTTGTCCCAAAAGAAATAATCTAAAAGAATCTAGCTACTCATAGTGCATGTAACAATTACCATGAGTCTAGATGAAGAGTGCATGAAATTCAAGGAAGATAAATGTCTTCAATGGCTTCCAAAAACCCTTAAAATCATTGCTTTAGAATTCCAATCCGTCACTTTCTCTATCAAAATTGGAACTCCTTAAAAAGAAGTAAAAATCCCTATTTATCGGAATTACTGCGTGTCAGAGCAATGCAGCATCGGGGTTGCGTGATAATAGAAAGGAATTAGCTTTCTTTTTTTCTTTTTTTCTCTTCAAAATTTCATTAAGCCCACTTTCTTCACATTTTTGCAACTTTTTTCCATTCTTCCACATTTTAGCTTGGATTTTGTTCGTTATTGCTCTGATTTCTTCAAAATTACTCACGAATTTCATGTAATAATATAGTGTCATTACAACCCCAAACTTACTCTATTGCTTGTCCTCAAGTAACCTGTCTACACCCTGAATGTAACACCCCAATTTATTTTATTGTTTTTCGTAATTGGAATTACATGTTGTGGTGCATTTGTGTGTAGTTGTGTTTGGGGTTACCCTTAGTATAAGTAGTGACCTTAGAATTATAGGGATTAAGATGTTGGGGGTGTGTGACCAATTAGGTAGAACTTGGTGGTGTGGTGAGAATAGTTAGTTGGTTAATATTATAATTTTAAATTATTAAGGGATATTGTTATTATTATTTAATTAGTATAATAATAATAATAATAATAATAATAATAATAATAATAATATTGAAACAATAATAATAATAATATTAAAAATAAAAGGATATTAGAAAATAAAATAGAAAAGAAGGAATTAGGGGGAGAACTTATTCAATACGTGAAAAGCTGAGAAAGAGAAAGAAGAGAGCTAGGGAAGAAGGGAGGAGAAAAGCCATTGTTGAGGACGAGGTTTCCGTCAAGAACTCTAAGGTAAGGGTGGGGTTCTTTAATCTCTCAAGGGTTGTATAATGTTTGTATGAGGGTAGATAAACCTTTAGGATCATCCCTATGGGTTGTCGTATTGATTTGGGATTGGGGTTTTGCGTGTCGAAGGTTTCGATAAGAGGAAAAATGCATAAATTAACCGGTTGAATCTTGGTTTAGGAATGCCTGTTTGTTTATATGAAAACCTGTGATTGTATGTGTATTTTTGGACTGTTTGTGAGTGAAAACGGAGAAGGTTTGGGGCTGATTCGTGCAGAAATCGCAACTGCAGAATTACAGAATCGCGCCGCTCGCTGGGCGAATGTTCGCCCCAGATTCACTAAGCGAATGAAGTATCGAACGAAGGAAAGATAAATTCTGGGATGTGTGGTGGGGAAGTTCGCCCCAGGTTCACTAGGCGAACTCTAGTTCGCTGGGCGAATGAGAAGCGAATGGGGGAAGAAAAAGGTGAGTCTCTGGTTTTTGTATGGGAGGAGTTGTTCGCTGGCAAGTTTGCTAGGCAAAATCTTAGCGAAGGACGGTTCGCAGAGCGAACTCGCAGTGAGCATGACAGTGTTGTTTGCTACTATTACGGACATAATTTTCCTAACTTTTAAAAATTCATAACTTTTAATCCGTATGTCCGTTTTAGCCACCGTTCAAATCGTTGGAAAGCTGGTTTCACATACTTTTTGTTAAAATTAATTTCAGTACCAGCATTCCAACAATTTGATGCATTAATTGGGTTTCCATGTATGTGTTATGTGTTGCACATTGAAATGATGAATTTGGTTGTGTGTATGTGTGTTATGGTTGTGGATTGCTGTTGTTGTATGTGTTGACATGTATATGTTGCGTGTTGGATAGTTGTAGTATGATGTATTGACGCATTGTTAATCATATGCATTTTGTGGTCGTTGTATGCATGCCATGTTGTATAAGTTGTGTGATAAGTCGTGTGCCCATATGGGGTGTGAGCGTCTTATCGGGATTCTTTGAAATAGGATCGTGTTGTGTTGTTGTTGTTGAGGTGATCGTGTGCCCATATGGGGTGTGAGCGATCACGGATGTCATGTGCCCATGTGGGGTGTGAGCGACTGATATAGAAATTCTAACGGGAATTATGATCATGAAAAAGGGATCGAATTGGTACCACATGCATTGAGTCGAGTTGTGGGTCTCATTGCATTGATTATGTTGTGTTGTATGGTGGACTGCACGATTGTCTGCCTATATGGAAGAGTGTGATTTCGTTGATGTAGTAGTGATAGGGTGAATTGTGTAATTGGTTAAATGCTTTTATATTTATATTATGCATTTCTTTTGATGATTGATAATCTCACCCCTTTTGTTTGAATGTTACCTCTGCGTGGGTAATGTGAAGATAACCAAGATTAGTGCGGAGTTGGAGTTAGTGAAGATGAAGTCTTCTCTTTTATTTCGTTGAGTCAGCGTCTGCTCTGATTTGTAACACTGGGGTTTCGGAACGCTTGTCGTTGTTTATTTTATTACTTGTCATTGCTTTATTTACTTGATGATGATTATGTGGTATTAAACATGTTATAATTATGTTGAATTTCCGTTGCCATATTGAAGATTAATTAAGTATGTTTTATTCGTGGTATCTATGTGTTACATGTCGTATGCATGAGCATGTATATGGTGAAAGTAGCATCCTAAATGATTGTATGCTTTATGTTACTCTGATATTTCATTATTAATTGTCGCGGAGGTTTAAGGTGTTACATAGTGGTATCAGAGAAGGTCGGTCCGTCCGGCCAAGTTGTCGAGTCGTTGTCGTGAGACAGTTGATTACTGTTAATGTCGTTTCCTTAACCATTGTGTTCTGTTGTTGGTGTGTAACAGATTTAGAATGGCTGAAAGGAACGATGCTGCTATTGCTGCTGCTTTGCAGGCCGTAGCTCAGGCAGTACATAACCCGCCTCATGCCAGTGAGAATGATGAGTTTCGGAAGAATAGGCCGCCTACCTTCAAAGGAAGATATGATCCGAATGGGGTGCAGACCTGGCTCAAGGAGATCGAGAGAATCTTTTAGATTATGGAGTGTCCTGAAACACAGAAGGCACGGTTAGGTACTCACATGTTGGCCGAGGAAGCTGATGATGGGTGGGTTAGCACTCGTCAACTGTTCGGAGAAACAGGAGAGGCAATCACTTGGGATGTGTTTAGTAGGGAGTTCTTGAGGAAATATTTTCCTGAAGATGTCCGAGGAAAGAAAGAGGTCGAGTTTTTGGAGCTGAAACAGGGTAACATGACGGAGTACGCTGCCAAATTCTCAGATCTGGCTAAGTTTTACCCTCATTTCAGTGCGGCAACTGCTGAGTTCTCAAAGTGTGTCAAGTTTGAGAATGGATTGAGGTCTGAGATCAAACAGGTGGTTGGTTATCAGCGAATCAGCAGGTTTCCAGATTTGGTGGATTGTTGTAGGAACTTTGAAGAAGATAGCAAGGCTCGATCGGCTCACTATAAAGGGCTGGCCGAGAGGAGAGGAAAGCAACACATGAACTGAGGGAAGCCTTATGCAGCTCCAGCTGAGAAAGGTAAATAGAAACACACTGATGGCAAGAAGCCGAGTGGGGGAGGTGCCCCTTCTCGTCTTAAGTGTTACAGGTGTGGTGAGCTTGGTCATCGTGTCAGTGAGTGCACGAGTGATGTGAAGAAATGCTTCAAGTGCGGACATGCAGGACATTTGATTGCTGACTGCAAAGTGAATGTAGTGACTTGTTACAACTATGGAGAACAGGGCCATATTAGTACTCGTTGCCAGAAACCAAAGCAAGCTTCGACTGGAGGAAAAGTGTTCGCTTTGACAGGGACTCAGACTTCCAGTGATGACAGACTAATCAGAGGTATATGTTATATTAATAATACGCCTTTGATTTCTATTATTGATACTGGTGCTACTCATTCTTTTATTGCTGCTGATTATGTGAGAAGGCTAGGCCTTGTCGTTTCTCCTATGAAGGGAGAGATGGTTGTCAAAACTCCTACAAAGGGATCGGTGACCACTTCCTTAGTCTATTTGAATTGTCCACTATCAATCTTTGATAAGGACTTTGGTGTGGATCTTATTTTCTTACCGTTGGGAGGTCTCGATGTGATCTTGGGTATGAACTGGTTGGAATTCAATCATGTTCATATTAACTGTTTTAACAAGTTGGTGCGATTCCTTACTCCTGAAGAAGGGGAAGAAGATGGTTTTCTATCTGCTAGAGAGTTGAGAAAGCTCTTAGAAGAAGAAGGTCAGGTACTCGCATTGTTTGCATCCTTGTCAGTGGAGAGTGAGTCGGTGATTAATGAATTGCAGGTGGTGTGTGAATTTCCAGAAGTGTTTCCGGATGATATTGCTGACGTACCGCCAGAGAGAGAAGTGGAGTTTTCTATTGATCTTATCCCTAGTACTAGACCTATTTCTATGGCATCACACAGGATGTCGGCATCAGAATTAACGGAGCTGAAGAAGCAACTGGAAGAGTTGTTAGAAAAGAGATTTGTGAGACCCAGTGTTTCGCCTTGGGGAGCTCCAGTATTGTTGGTGAAGAAAAAGGATGGCAGTATGAGATTATGTATCGATTACAGACAGATGAATAAAGTAACGATTAAGAACAAGTATCCGCTTCCAAGAATAGATGACTTGATGGATCAATTAGTGGGTGCCCGTGTGTTTAGCAAGATTGATTTGAGGTCGGGTTATCATCAGATACAGGTAAAGGACGAAGATATTCAGAAGACAACCTTCAGAACTAGATATGGACATTATGAGTATGTGGTGATGCCGTTCGGAGTTACTAATGCACCTGGTGTATTCATGGAGTATATGAATCAAATTTTTCATGCTTACTAGGATCAGTTTGTGGTTGTTTTTATTGATGACATCCTTATCTATTCTAAGTCAGAAGAGGAGCATGTTGAGCATTTGCGGATCGTGTTGCAAGTATTGAAATAAAAGAAGCTCTATGCTAAGTTGTCTAAGTGCGAATTCTGGTTGAGAGAGGTAAGTTTTCTTGGGCATGTTATTTCAGGTGATGTTATTGTTGTGGATCCATCCAAGGTAGATGCAGTTCTACAGTGGGAGGCTCTGAAGTCGGTAACTGAAATCAAAAGCTTTTTGGGTTTAGCTGGTTATTACCGCAGGTTTATTAAAGGCTTTTCGAAGTTGGCACTTCCATTGACTCAGTTGACTTATAAAAGGTAAAGCGTTTGTGTTGGATGTCCACTGTGAGAAGAGTTTCATTGAGCTGAAGAAGAGATTCACTACAACTCCAATTTTAATTCTACCCAAACCAGATGAACTGTTTGTAGTATATTGCGTCGCTTCTTTGATGGGTTTGGGAGGTGTGTTAATGTAGGATGGTAAGGTTGTGGCTTATGCTTCACGACAGTTAAGGGTCTATGAGAGGAATTATCCAACTCATGATTTGGAATTAGTCGCTGTAGTATTCGTATTGAAGATTTGGAGGCACTATCTTTATGGTTCCAGATTTGAGGTGTATAGTGATCATAAGAGCTTAAGGTATCTGTTTAACCAGAAGGAATTGAATATGACACAAAGAAGGTGGATAGAATTCTTAAAGGATTATGATTTCGGCTTGAACTATCATCCCGGTAAAGCTAATGTCGTGGTTGATGCTCTGAGTCGAAAGTCTTTGCATATGTCGGCTATGATGGTTAAAGAGTTGGAGTTGATTGAACAGCTCAGAGATATGAGTTTGGTTTATGAACAGACACTGCATAGTGTGATGCTGGGCATGCTGAAGATCAACAATGAATTTCTTAATAATATCAGAGAAGGTCAGAAGTTGGATGTGAAACTGGTGGATTTGATGATTAGAAATGAACAGGCGGAAGGTAACGAATTCAGAGTGGATGAATAAGGTGTGTTGAGATTCCGTGATAGGATTTGTATTCCTGATGATCCTGAGTTGAAAAGAATGATCCTAGAAGAAAGTCACAGGAGTAACTTGAGTATCCATCCAGGAGCTACAAAGATGTATCAAGACATGAAGAAGATATTTTGGTGGCCTGGATTGAAACGTGACGTGGCTAAGTTTGTGTATGCTTGTTTGACTTGTCAGAAGTCGAAGGTGGAACATCAGAAACCTGCTGGTTTGATGCAACCGTTAGCTATTCCAGAGTGGAAGTGAGACAGTATTTCTATGGATTTTTTGACCGGGTTGCTTAATACGCCGAGGGGACATGATTCCATTTGGGTAGTCGTAGATAAATTGACGAAGTCGACACATTTCATTCCGATTAATATTAGTTTTCCTTTGTAGAAGCTGGTAGAGATTTATATTCAGGTGATCGTGAAGTTGCATGAAGTTCCGTTGAGTATTATGTCAGATAGAGATCCAAGATTCACTTCCAGATTTTAGGAGAGTTTGCAAGAAGCTTTGGGATCAAAACTGAGATTGAGTTCAGCTTATCACCCGCAGATGGATGGACACACGAGAGGACTATACAATCTTTGGAGGATTTGTTGAGGGCTTGTGCGCTTGAACAAGGAGGCGTTTGGGATAGCCATCTACTGTTGATTGAGTTCACTTATAATAACAGTTATCATTCCAGTATTGGGATGGTATCTTTTGAAGCTTTGTATGGTCGGAGGTGTCAGACGCCTTTGTGTTGGCATGAATCTGGTGAGAGTGTAGTACTTGGACCTGAAATCTTTCAGCAGACTACTGAAAAGGTGAAGCTGATTCGGGAAAAGATGAAAGCTTCGCAGAGTAGGCAGAAGAGCTACCATGATAAGAAGAGGAAGGATCTTGAGTTTCAGGAAAAAGACCATGTGTTTTTTAGAGTCACTCCGGTGACCGGTGTTGGACGTGCATTGAAGTCGAGGAAGCTTACTCCTCGGTTTATTGGCCCGTATCAGATTTCTGCAAGAGTTGGACCTGTTGCCTACAGAGTGGCGTTGCCACCCAATTTTTCGAATTTGCATGATGTGTTCCATGTGTCACAGCTTCGGAAGTATGTTCCGGATCCGTCACATGTGATTCCGATGGACCATGTGGAAGTAAGGGATAACCTTACGGTTGAGGCCTTACCGATACGGATTGAAGACCGCGAGGTTAATCAATTAAGGGGTAAAGAGATCACCCTTGTGAAGGTAGTGTGGGGAGGCGCTGCCGGTGGAAATATGACTTGGAATTTAGAGAGCAGGATGCGAGAGTCGTATTCGGAATTGTTCGAATGAGGTAAATTTTTTAGGATGAAAATATTCTAAGTGGGGGAGAGTTGTAACACCCCGATTTATTTTATTGTTTTTTGTAATTGTAATTACATGTTGTGGTGCATTTGTGTGTGGTTGTGTTTGGGGTTGCCCTTAGTATGGGTAGTGACCTTAGAATTATAGGAATTAAGATGTTGGGGGTGTGTGACCAATTAGGTAGAACTTGGCGGTGTGGTGAGAATAGTTAGTTGGTTAATATTATTATTTTAAATTATTAAGGGATATTGTTATTATTATTTAATTAGTATAATAATAATAATAATAATAATAATAATGAAACAATAATAATAATAATATTAATAATAAAAGGATATTAGAAAAGAAAATAGAAAATAAGGAATTAGGGGGAGAACTCATTCAGTACGTGAAAAGCTGAGAAAGAGAAAGAAGAGAGCTAGGGCAGAAGGGAGGAGAAAAGCCATTGTTGAGGCCGAGGTTTCCATCAAGAACTCTAAGGTAAGAGTGGGGTTCTTTAATCTCTAAAGGGTTGTATAATGTTTGTATGAGGGTAGATAAACCTTTAGGATCGTCCCTATGGGTTGTTGTATTGATTTGGGATTGGGGTTTTACGTGTCGGAGGTTTCGATAAGAGGAAAAATACATAAATTAACCTGTTAAATTGTGGTTTAGGAATGCCTTTTTGTTTATATGAAAACCTGTGATTGTATGTGTATTTTTGGACTGTTTGTGAGTGAAAACGGAGAAGGTTTGGGGTTGATTCGTGCAGGAATCGTAACTGCAGAATTGCAGAATCGTCCCAGATTCGCCAAGCGAGTGAAGTAGCGAACGAAGGAAAAGAAGAGAAATTCTGGGATGTGTGGTGGGGAAGTTCGCCCCAGGTTCGCTGGGCGAACTCCTGGCAAACTCTAGTTCGCTGGGCGAATGAGAAGCGAATGGGGGAAGAAAAAGGTAAGTCTCTGGTTTTTGTATGGGAGGAGTTGTTCGCTGGAAAGTTTGCTAGGAGAACTCCTAGCGAAGGGCGGTTCGTAGACCAAACTCGCAGCGAGCATGACTATGCTGTTTGCTGTTGTTACGGACAGACTTTTCCTAACTTTTAAAAATTCATAACTTTTAATCCGTATGTCCGTTTTAGCCGCCGTTCAAATCGATAAAAAGTTGGTTTCACATACTTTTTGTTAAAATTAATTTCAGTACCATCATTCCAACCATTTTACGCTTTAATTGGGTTTCTGTGTATGTGTTATGTGTTGCACATTGAAATGATGAATTCGGTTGTGTGTATGCGTGTTATGGTTGTGGATTATTATTGTTGTATGTGTTGGCAGGTATATACTGCGTGTTGGATAGTTGTAGTATGATGTATTGACGCATTGTTAGTCATATGCATTTTGTGGTCGTTGTATGCATGCCATGTTGCATAAGTTGTGTGATAAGTCGTGTGCCCATGTGGGGTGTGAGCGTCTTATCGGGATTCTTTGAAATAGAATCGTGTTGTGCTGTTGTTGTTGAGGTGATTGTATGCCCATGTGGGGTGTGAGCGATCACGGATGTCGTGTGCCCTTGTGGGGTGTGAGCGACTGATATAGAAATTCCGACGAGAATTATGATCATGAAAAAGGGATCGAATTGGTACCACATGCATTGAGTTGAGTCGTGGGTCTCATTGCATTGCATTATATTGTGTTGTATGGTGGACTGCACGGTTGTCTGCTTATATGGAAGAGTGTGATTTCGTTGATGTAGTAGTGATAGGGTGAATTGTGTAATTGGTTAAATGCTTTTATATTTATATTATGCATTTCTTTTGTTGATTGAGATTCTCACCCCTTCTGTTTGAATGTTACCTCTACGTGGGTAACGTGCAGATAACCAAGATTAGTGCGGAGTTGGAGTTAGTGAAGATGGAGTATTCTCTTTTATTTCGTTGAGTCGGCGTCTGCTCTGATGTGTAACATTGGGGTTTTGGAACTCTTGTCGTTGTTTATTTTATTACTCGTCATCGCTTTATTTACTTGATGATGATTATGTGGTATTAAACATGTTATAATTACGTTGAATTTCCGCTGCCATTTTGAAGATTAATTAAGTATGTTTTATTCGTGGTATCTATGTGTTACATGTCGTATGCATGAGCAGGTATATGGTGAAAGTAGCATCCTAAATGATTGTATGCTTTATGTTACTTTGATATTTCATTATTAATTATCGCGGGGGTTTAGGGTGTTACACTGAACATTTTGTCAAAATTAAAATGCTTACCCTTACCAATGAATGTCACCTTTATTTTTTTGATCAACACTTCCCTTCCCTGCATCAATCCAATTAACTCGGATTAGTTCTTCTAGATACACAAGTACTCAACCTATCTCTCATCTCACATATATTCACTCGATTTGACATGGCAATCACACAATCAACGCATAAAAATATTAAGCATTGAGTTTGTAAAGTTTCTAACAAAGTCAATCAAAGTCTTATTTAAACACACAGTTTTGAGGTCTTTTCAAGGTTGTAACATGGTTTATGTTAGGATAGGAGAAATTTTAGGATAGTAGGCTTAAATATTTGGATTTAGGTACCTAGTTTTCCTGATGTTACCTGATTCCTTTCATCTCACTTTTTTCTTGATTGATCATTTGGTACTAGAGAATTCATTTTATTGGTCCTATTTATCTTTCTTTTTCACCAATTTTTTTAAGAAGACATTTTTAACTTCTTATTTTTCATTTTCATTTTATTTCTTTTTGAACAGTTTTCTAGTACCTCAAACACAAACTTAAATGTTGGAAACTTCCAAGAGAAGCCCCAAACTTATTCTTTTGCATTAGACAAGGAAAACAAATTTTTCTACTTGACTCTAAAGAGGGTGGAAATGTTTAATCTTTCAATTCAAATGGATGTATAATATGGCTATGTCACCGAAAGAAAGACTTAGGTTCAAAATGGTTAGCAAGGGATATACTCATATTAAAACATGCTTTCTTAAAAAGGCTTGGAGTATTCACAAAATACTACCTCAGTGTGTATTTATCAGACCAATAGACTAAGTAAAAACAATTCAAATTCTTGAAAATAACTAACGCACGAATACTCTAATATGAATGAATAGTGAACGCTGGAATTATTTGGCTCAAACCTTGTATGATGAGGTATCTAGAGATTAAGTACGAGTAGTTGGCTTCCCTTTTCTTCATCAACTTTCAATCAACAATATAACTTTACTGTTGATCACTTTTGTTCATTCTTTTTCAAGTGATTTTTTTTTCATTTTAATAATGGCACTAGTAAGGTAGAAAATCAAATCTAAAATAAACAACAGAAGCAAACAAGTTTATGAATTAAAACAAAAAGAAGTACAAAGGGAAGATCATTATTGATATCTAGCTAGTACTCTACCTTGGATCATATTACAAAATCAAAAATAAAAACAAAAACTGAAAACAATGCTAAAAAAACTCTTAAGTCACATGTTATCAGGGTTGAAATAGTTGTTCAAGTAATTCATGCAATCTTGGAATTGTTGGTTTTGTCTTTCCCAAGTAGCCCTAATCTCTTCTCTCATGTGAGCTAAGGCTTGATTTTTCTATGTGAAGTAGGCATCCATGTCTGCAACAGTAGTAAAACGACCTCGTAAGCTCTTAACCGTCATCCATGTCTCTGTACTCATTGTAAAAAGCGTTGAAACTCGATCCAAATCTTGGGGGTTCAGCATAAAAGTTGAGTGAGATCTCATGTGCCCAACTTTTTATGTCAAGCCCATACTCTTTAAGCCTTTTCAAGCAATCAGGTGCTTGTTGTTTTTGCATGTCTCATTCTGGTTGATTGATTTCCAGATGGTAGAATTGGTCTTATTCTTCTTGTTGTGTTTCTTAGACGCCTTAGTTTGTTGGTTATGTTGGAATTATTCTCAATGCACTTATGCTGATGGGTACCATAGGATTTACCATCACATCATCCTGGTGATTAGGAACTCTATCTACCCTTCACAACTCATTAATAATGCGAAAATGCCCACAAGCTTGTTGTGGGGCGTCATCCATGAAATTAATATTTTCAGCAATTAATTTCCCAACATCAATGTCTTCCTGGTTTAGGATGGACATCAGAGCATGACACATCTTCACAATGAACTCAGATTGATTGGAAGCAGACACTAAGGTTTGCACAATAAAGGATTCCCAAGCCCTTGTGTCATACCCCAAATTTGTCCTACCTTATTTTGCATCGCATTCTTCAGTCTTTTAGTTTTAAAAAAATCATTCATCTGCAATAATTTAACTTGCGTATCATTTCATCTGCTAAGTCGTCTAAAAAAATCAACAATTTTATTTTTAGGACCATCATACTAATTTCACTTTATTCTCATCATTCCCACGTCATCCTCATTTCAACAATCATTTCATTAATTAGCTTTCAATAAACATTACTCTTTTTATAATCATTCCATTTTGGTTTTTATTAAACATTTCACCTTCATTTTAATTTCTTTTTTTTTAAGAATACTTCATTCTCATTTTAATAATTATTTCTCTTTATTTTTTAATAAGTAGTTTATTCTCATTGTAGTAATCATTTCATCATATATATATATATATATCACCTTCATTTGATAACACTCACACTTTTTTATTATCAAAAGAAAAAACCCAAAATAATTGAATTAGTGAAATTTTGCTGCATCAAAATTAACCCCGTGACAGATGCGTGGAAATACACTAGAACCCATTCATGTTAACCAAGCCTGCATCAGTAAATACACCAGTTTTTTTAACATGGCCATAATGAGAAATACAAAAGCAAGGTTACATCCACTGTTAATGCAAATTTCAAATGTTCACATCAGTAAAAAAAAGACCATTCACTTCATCAACACAATCCATTTATACATCAGTAAAAATATATGGGTGCAGTAAAAAGAATATCATCAGTAGGAGATTTTTTTTGACACGTAAATTCCTCATCAAGCCAGCCTACCCATTCCACCAAGTCACATGGTCCCTACAAGATCAAAGAGAATAATTAGTAATCAGAAATTAGAGAAAAGGTTCCTAACAGAATCCCACACCTCACGTGTTTTGGCTCACTATGATATCCCATAAAATCAACAGATTATTCTAACAGAATTCCACTCTTCAATTCTTCACACAAGCCAAAGGAAATCTCAACACGAAATTCATACACTTACAATAATATGACCTAAATTTATGCTACGAATAAAGGGTTAAAATGTAAGAAAGAGAACTATTTTTCATTACTATTATGCTGCAGAAATACTCCCTCAAACCCATACCTAAAGCTCTCATCATCGAGTAGTTGAAGCTTCACCTTGAAACTTCAAACTACTCAGAGTTGAACCATTCACGGCAACTCAACACAGCTATATTCATCAACATCAACACAGACGATAATACCACAAACAGCAAGCAACAATTGTGGAAGCACTACTACAGAAAACACATATAATAACCCCTGCGTTACTATAGATATTCAATCAACCGTTGTAATATGTGATCTTTAGGCGCATGCATTTTTTTAAATTTTATTTAACCACATATAACCACGGTTGATTTAATACCCGTTGTGAAAAGTGGCTTATGGTCATGGGTTCAAATCCCAGCACCAGCATTTTTGATTATTTACTTATTTTTTAAAAATGTTGATAGACCTTTCACCACGGGTATTTAAATTATATGTGGTTATAGGTGACCAACCTTTCACCATGGGTATTTAAATCAACCGTGGTTATAGGTGGCATCTTCTTTTTTTAAGATATATATAACGCTCTTAGTTCATTCACTTTTGCCCTAGACGTACTTAGAAAAACTTCATCTTCTGCCTCTAAACTTCCATTTACGAAACATTATTCATCCACTAAACCATACTTGAAAACATCATTTCTTCCCCAAATCAAACTCAGAAACATTACTTCCATTAACGTGTTACAGTTTGTTCCTGTTTAACGATTCTACAGGTAAAATGTTATTGTATAACAATTATATTTATTTATTTATTGTTGTTCGTGTTATTGTTCTTGTTGTTGCTTTTGTTGTTCTTGTTGGTATTCTTATTTTTATTCTTGTTCTTGTTATTTTTGCTATTATCGTTCTTACTGTTCTTGTTATTGTTCTTGTTGTTGATCTTGTTGTTCTTGTTGTTATGCTTATTTTTAGTCTTGTTGTCGTTATTGTTGTTGTTATTGTTGTTCTTGTTCTTGTTATTGTTCTTGTTGCTCTTGTAGTTCTTGTTATTGTTGTTGTTGTTGTTGTTGTTGTTATTGTTCTTTTTGTTCATGTTGTTCTTGTTATTTCTCTTGTTATTCTTGTTATTATTCTTATTTTTGTTCTTATTGTTGTTATTGTTCTTGTTGTTTTTGTTATTGTTCTCGTTGTTTTTATCATTCTTGTTGTTGTTTTTGTTGTTCTTGGTGTTCTTGTTGTTATTGTTATTGTTGTTGTTATTGTTCTTATTAATCTTGTTAATCTTGTTGTTCTTGATGTTGTTGTGTTAAAATATTTAATATTGTATATTGTGATGAAAGTTATAAATTTAGTCAGGCAAAACATGTGGCAAAAATAAATAAAAAATGTTGATAGACCTTTATGTACGGGTATTTAAAACAACCGTGATTATAGGTAGCGCGCTTTTCAGTTTTCTACAACAGTCATACGACCGTGATTGGAAGTAACACATATACAACCACACGCTACATAACAACGGCCGGTCTTGCATGATAATATATCTTTTTTAACCGTTGTTGTATGTGTTTTTTGTAGTAGTGAAGCAATAGAACCACACGTAGAGAAGAAGAAGAAGTAGAAGGAAGAATCTAAAGTGCAAAAGTAGAAGAAGAAGAAGAAGAAGCAACTTACTCACAATAGCCACTGAAGCTTTCGAATTCGGTAAACCTCCGTTAATTTTGACTTGTGTTCAATTGTGTATACATGGTGATTGCTTCGATTTTCTTGTTAGCCTCATTTTTTCGTCCCTTGATCTCTATTTGATCTTACATAATCTTGCTTTAATCATTAAACTGCGAAACATCTGGGGATTGTTGTTCGTCGTCGCGCATGTTTGAGGTATGATTATGGATTCTGATTTGGGGTTTTTGTTTGATTTTTTTAAAACTATGATGATCCATCGTTCATCATTTGTTGTGGATTAATGGATTTAATATATGAGTTTAGATTTTGAATGTTTATTTTTCTGAAGTTTTTTCCCGAGAGAAACAAGGTAGAATGGGAAAGAAAGTGTGATGTACGTTTCTGAGGGGATGAAGTTTGAAATGTCGAATGGAAATGTTGATATGCACTTAATTCACTTTATTTTTGGAATAAGCATAATATTATTACCAAAAAATCAGAAATACAAGCCGATCGACCGATCCAGGCAACAAACCGACAAAGCGACCAAACGGAAACCTAAAGCCTATTACAAAAAGCTTTAAGTTTTCTATTAAAACTAACTCTACCAATAAGCACTTCTATGACATTATTACAATTCAAATCATGACTAAAAGCTGCTACTGCTGATGAAATGAAAATATGTGGTAGACCACTTTATTTTTCTTTTAATGGGAAACATGTAAAGTGATTAATGAGACAAAGGTGCAGTGGCATGTTGAATTGTCCCATTCTTTTATCATTTATTTTCATCAGTATAATTAATAATTGTCAGCTTTTTTGTTTATCATTTTCTCAATGACCAATGCATGTCAGAGTGACCTTATGGATGAAAGGGGGCGACCGCCTATTGTATTCTCCCTTTTCTTAAATAGTTTTGCTTCGTATTAGGGTTTGGGTTTGAAGTGTATGGATTTGGGCCATTGAGGGCCCAATCCGTGTAGAATTTCACCAGCAAGCATACCTTTATTACCAATGCACCCTCATTTGTTTGACTTTTTTCATTTCATTTAATTATTTATTTTTGGGTTAATTTTGATAAATAAGTTTAATTAATATTAATCATGATCAATTCGATTAATTAATTATGTCAATCATTCTTAGTTACCTTAATCAAATAGTTTATTAAAATTCTAATTAATTATTAATGTTCTTTTGATTTATCAACTATTTAATTATTGAATCTTCATTCGTCATATTATAATCATCTTGGGAATTAATCAATAATTAACAATATGATCTAAAATAAACTAAGTATTGGTCCAACACCAAGTATTTCATTTCAAACCCAATTAATTCACATAATGTCAAAATATTTTCTTAAACAAATACGAAAGAAATGGGTTCTTGGAGTCTCACATTCCTTGAATCCTTGAATGATTGCTCTCGAGGCACACATCTTGGGTTGCTTTTCATTCACTCTTTCGTCCCTAAAACACTTAACCTAATTACTTGAACAAAGGAGGGGCCATTGGAGTCTAGCATTCCATGTGGTACCTTTGAACAATCTTTGGAAAGTTCACTGTCCATCGAACAAATTTCATAACTAATTGAATGAAAAAGGTATCGTTGGGATCTAGCATCCAGGTAATACCCTGATTAATTGGTTTCGAGGCCCACGTCTCATTCTCATTAAATAATCATTATTCTTCTTTAAAATACTCGACAAATCAAACCTTATTATCTCGCCCCCGTGCGATCGAAACCCTTAACATACTCTAATCAAATTCAAATATTTTTTCAAAAAGACATTTGTCTAATCCTTTCTAACGCGTGAAAACTTGCGCTTAAGCTTCCCCACAAGTAAGCAAGCCAAGTTTTACCGTTAGAATGCAATCTAGACACGTGTTCAACCTTAACACACTTTAATCTATCAAACAACTCTTTTCCAAAGAACTTTGCTTAATCCTTCTATTTCGTATACAAACTAGCGCTTAAGCCTCTCCCCGCAAGCAAATAAGCCAATGTTTAATCCTTAGAATGCGATTAAAGTACTTGTTCATTAAAAAACACAAACCAATAAACCGTAGTTCCACGATCTACGAATGCTCTGATTCTTCATTTTTGTCCAAATGAAGATACGTAGGCACAAGGGCCTAACTCCTTGGCAAGCACCCTAATAAAAAAACCTCTCATTTCCCCCTTTTTAAGTTTACATTCTTTCCTTTGTCTAAACATTTCACTTTGAAGAAAGCAAATAGCATGAGTTAACATTCAATCGCCAAATAGACTAAGAGGTTCCCGTTCAGTACAACGGACGTGGGGGGTGCTTATACCTTCCCCTTGCGTAATCGACTCCCGAACCTAGAGCTTGATTGCGATGACCATGTTCTTATCTTTTAAAAGGTTTTCTCGATATTTTCCTATTCCCTCATTGGAATGAATAACATTCGGTGGCGACTCTGTTCGAACATTTTTTTTCTGCATCCCATCGCAAAGGATCGTATTCTTTTTTCGAGGTATGACACCTTGATAAAGGAAGAATCTCCCTAGTGCGCAACCTTAATAGTTTCTCATTTAGCACCTGGTTGAAAAAATTCTTCTAACATCCTCTTACTCATTCTCTCAGTCCAGTGAACACTCCTTATATGTTGAACACTACACCTAGACGGAATTTGGAGATGAAGAATAATATTAATTTTAAAAAGGTTGTAAACAATACTCTTATCTCGCACATAGGATGTGTAATCTTGGAATGGATGCAAGGAAAAATTAGCATAAAACTCTAGATCAATATATTGGTTGGCTTCTTTGATCATGCTATTGAATCTCATTTAACCTCTTTCTTCCAACATGATGAGAAATTCCTGACAACCCTCCAAATTTTCTAGATCAAACACTATCTCTTTCACTACCTTGAAGTCTTTGACCTTGAGAAATTTTTCAGCATTGACTTGTGAAAAGAAAATGTATTTTGGTAAGGTTGGAGTGTCATGAGTAAGAGGTGCATATGAAGTTGTGGCTTGGGAGGTTCGGCTTATTTTGGGTGCCATGGCTCTGCACAAAGTTCACACAACAAAAGCAACAAAAAGATGCAAGAAAAAGTGAGTAGAAAAAGGTAGGTGTACAGATGAAATGCCAAAAATGGCATTTTATATCTTTTGTTTACGCTCAATCGCGACCGTATTACTGAGCATTGTGCGCAGAATGCATAATGGTAGGCTCCAACAATCATATTAACATATCTTTCTCGACGTCTCTTTTAACAGCTACATCGGGACCGCGTTAACATCCATTGTGGGCAAGATGAGACTCCAACGCGACCACAATGAAGTTATAGCGCACATGTGTATTCTAGTAGTTGATTCTTCTTTTCAACTTTACTTCTTCAAGTTTTCTCCTTTTTCACTTCATTTTTTTTTCCTTTTTGCTTTAACCTTCCTTTCTAATAACATGCTACAAAATTAAAAATCTATAAAACGAAACAAAATCAAATGAGAAATTAAAAGGCAAGAATTCTAAATTGAGATAAAAATAAAATTGATGGATTGCCTCTCATTAAGTAATTCTTTAAAGTCATTAGCTTGACTCTTTTATCTAAGGCTCCGTGAGCATCAAAGAAACCTTCTCTGATGCATTTTCACTTCCTGCATAGATCCTTAGTTTCTTGCCATCCACAATAAAGGTGTGTGAATTCCCTGGATCTTTTATTTAAACCGTATCACCTATAAATACTTTGTTAACAATAAAAGAACCAAACCCTATAGACTTCCACTTACCGAGAAATTGTTTCCAATGAGACTTATACAACAAAACCTTATGTATTACTTGAAATTATTTCCTTACCATATTTTTTTCGTGGGAATTTTTCATCTTTTCTTTCATCATGTTTACCTGGTAACACTGAGGATTTTATTTGTGGTGTTTCATTGCTTCAAAAACATTGAAGACAACTTTTTCATCATTAAACCTCAAGATTAATTCTCCTAGGGCTACATCAATGAGAGCCTTACTTGTTTATAGGAATGGTCTTTCATGAATTTAGGATAATCTAACATTTGCTCGAGAGCTTCACAAAATGGAATGTTTGTTAGACGATAGGCTTTAATCTAGAGGGGGTGAATAGATCATAAATTTAAAAAACAAAACTTTAGGAAAAAATTGTTTTCAAAAGTTTTATGGCACAGCAGAAACAACCCGAATTGAATCATCTAACTGAACCTACTATCAAAAAGCTTGAATATGCACAACGTAATCCAATTGGATGATAATGAACATAAATTGTTCAACAACTATTAATTCACAAATCAATTAAATGCTGAGCTATGCGTAGTGCTTATTTCCAATGAACAAAAATCAATTAAAATACTCAAAGGCAATTTATTGAACACTTTGTGTGCGATTGATAACGTTTGGAAATTCAATTTGTTTCATTGATGCTAAAAGCCAATCACAATCAAAGTGATTATGATTATATCAGCAACAATACTTTAAAAGATATTTGAAAAACAAATTCCAATCGAATTGATCAAAACAACAAGGAACTCAATAATTTGCAAGAACACAATTAAAGAGATATAGAAAGATAGAGAGACATACACAAATATTTGTTTAGGCAGTTCCCTAATCGGCCTCACTATGGGTACATATTCCCTCAATTCCAAATCAAATTGAGATACTTGTAATTAACCTTATCTTTGAAAAAATGTTTATACAAGAGGTGAAGAACTCTAACCCCATAAACCCTATTGTTTGTTGTTGATTCAACCACCTCCAAACACTTGATCAAGTCACCAATAATGCTGCTATAATCCACTGGTTCTTGACTACTTGCTTGCAAGACCTCCTCGTCTTTAAGGTTTTTGATTGGCCGGATTAATTCCTAGCACGCACTTGTTGAACTCAAGATTCACGAACACAATTCACCATCTCGCGCTACTCTTTTGCAAGGAACCACCTTGTCCCAAAGCCTTCACTCGGTCGATCTGTATTTACGTGATCTTGTCAAAAACCTTCAAATCCCAATGATCTTGAAGGAAAACCCCACCTTGGTCTTCTTATTTGAAACACACAAAGATCCTAACCCAATATTCTCGGTTACACCAACCTAATTGGACGTTACCAACCCTAATCTAGATGGTCACCCAATCACAAAATTGTTATGTGTAATTTGAATGTGTGTATGCATAGAAGAGAGGTTGAAGATGATGGGAAAACTTTGTAATTCTGGTTTCGTTTAGGTAATTCACTGGTACCTTGCTAGAATATGATGCATGTATGAGTATATATATGCATGGGAGGAAATAGGCAAAAGGGATGCAAGAAAAGAATAAGAGGAAAATAAAATTTGAGTTTTTTAAAGCAACAGGCCTGCCTATGAAAGCAATAGGTCGGCCTGTCAAGGTCACTAGGCCCACCTATATAAGCAACACGTCGACCTGTAGAAGTCTTAGGTCATCCTATCTGAGGAAACCTGTAGGCAATGGCCACAGGCTTCATTCTTGGAGCGTGGATATCGGTTTATCTAAGTTATGTGTCGACCTATACTTAAGCAAAAGCTTATATAGGCCAACCTGAACTCGTATGTGTCGGCCTATGCAATATTTTCCTCACTTAAAGCTCATTTTTTATGCATGAAACATGCCTAAGGTATTTCCAATCATTTTCAAACTTATTTGTATGCATCCTAATGCTAAGATGATCAATGCACATCTAGACTTTGGTTAATACCACCCAATGTTCAAAAACGCTAAATTTCGTCCTAGTTTTGACATTGTTCAAAACATGACTATATGGAAGAATGCACTCACAATGTTGACCTGTATTTTATTCAATAACTCCATGAACTTTTTAAATTGACCTACTTCATTCTCCTTCTTAGGTTTCTTCTTTAGAATCGGGTAAGGTGGCTTGATGTAATCAGGTAGCTCAGGATTAGGTCCAGTTATGATTTTTTTCTTGGTTCTCCCAAAGGGCAAAATTTTATCAATCAATTGGTCAAGGGTTTATCCTATAACTTCTTCATCACTATTACTCTCACCTTTTTCTCCCTCGGAATCTGTCCCAACTTCCTTTTTGACTACCTATTATTTTCCACTCTTTTTCTCAGCTTCACTCAATTCTTTCTTTTCTTCACTCACTTTTTGTTTCAAAAGGTACCACTCTATTTATCGATTTAATAACCTTGCATATTTCATTTTTCAGTTTATCCCCCACTTTAACTAGCTTTAGCTGCCATTTTTCAATACATTGACCGATTTGCATCTCTAAATTCTTTATTGACGCTTCAGTATTTTTGTTCATGAGGATCTGATCTTTTGCCATCTCTCTCTGAGATATATACATGTCTTGAGTTTTATTAGCCAGCTAAAAACTTGATTGAGTTGGTTTCATGAAGTTGACCAAGGTTTCCTATAAAGGTGATGGTTTGTGTTCAGGCGCTTGCAGAACATGTTGAACTACTTAATTAGCATTTAAGGTCTGATTGTTGCTCCACTTAAAGTTTGGACAACCTTTCCAATCCGGGTTATAGGTGTTAGAATACAGATTATTCTTCTGAAAATTAGCATACAGAGTTTTAGCACTCTAAACCTCTAGTGTACACTTACCATTCACATTCCCATCTCCACAAAAATCACAAGGGAGTGTCTGAACTTGGCTAACATTTTCTTGGGCTAGTTGTACTACAGCTAACTATTTGGAATGTGCTTCTATTTGATCTAATAGTGTTGTGTTCGAATCAACTACATGAACACCTTTTTGTTTGATCGCTCGTTCACTTGAGCGATACTCATTCTGGCACATATTTTCAATCAAGAAGTATTATCTCAATGTGCCTCCAGTTGAGGTATTGTGAAGCATTCTCGTTTGTGTTCTTAACCCATTGATGAAGTGTGTCATTTGTTCTATAGCACTCATATTATGATTCAGGCACTTTTAGAGTACACAACTACGAAAAACACATATAAGAACGGTTACGAAAGACCTGTAATAACGGTTGAACAATCGTTGTTAGGTAGGGTGTGGTTATAAGTGGGTTATTTACAATCACAGTCTATTTCCCGTGGTAGTAAACTAGATAGCACGCTACATACAACCACGATTGTATTAAATAACTGTTGTTGTATGTCTTTTAATAAAATATAAAAATGCAACAGTAGAACAACAACAACAACAACAACAAGAACAACAAAAATAAGAACAACAACAACAACAACAACAATAACAACAACGAGAAGAAGAAGAAGAAGAAGAAGAAGAAGAAAAAGAACAACAACAACAATAACAACAACAACAAGAACAACAACAAGAACAACAATAATAACAACAAGAATAACAACGACAACAATAACAATAAAAAAGAACAATAAAAACAACAATAACTAACATTGCTAACTTGAATCCATACTTTCCTTATCTCATTCAAGTTGGAGAAGAGATGATGGACTTCTGAAATTTTTTAATGAAAGAAATGGTGGTTTCCAGTATTGTTTATGGAAGAAATGATATTTTCGAGATTGGTTTAATGGATAAATAGAGTGTCGTAAATGAAAGATGAAGTTTGGCGGTAGCATATGAAGTTCATCTAAGTTTTACATTTCACGCAGATTAGTAATGGTAGGTTCTTGAGCGTTGATACTCATTAAATGGACGACAAAGATTTGTTTAAGGAAAGTGAAGAAACTCAAAAACATGCTTATATTTCCCCCATGACCCTGAGAGACTTCTAAACACGCTACATACAACAATGGTTGTATTAAACAACTGTTTTTGTATGTCTTTTAGTAAAATATAAAAAATGCAGCAGTAGAACAACACCACCAACAACAACAGCAAGATTCGAACTCAAGACCATGCTCTACGTACAACAACAGTTATATTAAACAACCGTTGTTCTATGTATTTTAATAAAATATAAAAAATGCAGCAGTAGAACAATAACGACAACAAGTTTCGAACTCATGACTATGCTCCACTTCTTACCACAGTTCAAACTTCTAACCGTTGTGAAAATTGGCTTAAAAATGAAAGTAAAAAAGAAAGCGCCTAATTGAATATATTTTACTACGGTGGATCCTTTGGACGTGGTAACATGGGCGTTGTTGTATATCCTTTTTGTAGTAGTGGTAACAACTTGAATCTTTCTCATGCATTAGATAATGACTCAGACTCTTCATGTGCAAAGTTGGTTTAATCGACCGTAGTGAAATGTTTTATTCAGAAACAAGAAACACAACTTAGCTTGTCTATTCAATTGCCATTTTTTCATCACTGAACCATTTAAACCCTAACACATTAACGAAACTATTTGAACCCTAACCATATATTCATCTCCATTAACGAAACACACACACAGAGGAAACACTATTGTTCTTGGCTTAACATGCAAAGCTATCTCAATCGTTCTTGGCTTAACATGGAAAAAATGCCATCAGTATCGTTCTTGGCTTATCTTCATTAACAAAATGAAAAATGAAGAAAATGTAGGAAACACATAAAACGAAGACGAAGAATCTTACATGAAAGAAGGAAAAAATTCAAAATATTGAGCCCTTTTACTTATTCATCATGTTTCCAGTACGTAAACTTTTCACCATGCACGTATAATATAAAATATACAATATTTTTGCTTGTTGTTATCATTATTGTTGTTATTGTTGTTGTTGTTTATGTTGTTGACTTTGAATTTTTATGTTCTTTTTGTTGACGTTTATGTTTATGTTATTGATGTTTAATGTTTATGTTCTTTTTGTTGATGTTTATGTTTATGTTGTTGATGTTGAATGTTTATGGTTGTTGATGTTCTTAAGTGTTTATGTTGTTGTTGTTATTGAATGTGTATTAGCACAATTGTATGCATGGTTATATGTGGAAATATTATTATAGAGTTATATGAAAGTGTTGGATTTGATCAAGTGGTTCTAGTTGAAGATGAAAAAGTTATTGTTTATGTTGTTGTTGTTGTTGTTGTTTATGTTATTGTTGTTAAATGTGTATGAGTCACATTTGTTATATTGTTGTTATTGTTGAATTTGTATGAGACACATTTGTTATATTATTGTTATTGTTGAATGTGTATGAGACACATTTGTTATGTTGTTGTTGTTTATGTTGTTGTTTTTAAATGTGTATGAGACACATTTGTTATGTTGTTGTTGTTTATGTTGTTGTCATTTTTTTTCTTCTGAAAGCAATGTTGTATTGAACAAACAACTGCATAAGGGGTGCAGAAACCCAACAAACAGAACAGACACTAAATCCCTTTACAACATTCAATAGGGACTGTGTACCATTCGTAAAAAGAAACAAATTTCGAGGACCTATCGGCAACAATCCATTTCCAACTGAAATATTTAATCGAGTTTAATAAATCTACCACAGACAAAAATTTGGACTCAAATATCCTAAAGTTTCTGCTATACCAGAGAAACCAAACAACAGTGCACCAAATTAAAATCCCTGCTGGACTTCCTGTATCTTTTTTCACTGCATCATGAAAACTAAGCATAAACTCAAACCAATTACCACGAGCACTGCTGACGAATCCCAACCATATCTTAATTCCCTTCCACACCTCAATTGCTTTAGGACATTGAATCAGCACATGGGATGTTTTCCTCTTCACTCCCACACTCTGCGCAAGATAAATCACCATCTGCCAATTGTATGTTTCTCCTTTCCAGTTGGTCCTTAGTAGCTAATCTATTCTTAGCTACACGCCACATGAACACTTTCACCTTTAAAGGCAACTTCGTCTTCCAAATCTTGTTCAAAGGCATCAATGCCTCTTCTTCCATGGATGTAACCTCACTAGCCTTCCAAAGTAACTCATAACAAGTCTTGACTGAGAAACCTGAACAAGAAGCAGAGCTATTGATTTTTTCATGATCCCATCTGAAGACATCCTTGTTACACGATGGTATAATTGTCTCCAAGATGTCCATCATTTCCTCCTTCTCCCTAGCCATGACTGACCCTGCAGGAAAAGCATGAAAAGGCAAGTTCCAAAACCAGTCGTCTCCTATCCAAGATCCTTACCCTGCAACCGAACTTTTAGGAACAACTGCAAACTGATATAGGTTTGGAAAAACTTCTTTAAAAGGAATATCAATGGCCCGTTTATTATGCCAAAACGATATATCCTCTCCTTTCCCCAACTGACTACTAACATTAACAACAAACAAGTCTCTACAGGAGTCTTTATCAAATCCTATACTCCTCAAATCCCTCCACCAGATTGATTCTGACTTTCTAGCAGCCTCACCTTCATAACCGTTGATATTCAAAGCAAGGTTACCATATTTCACCTTCAATAGGCTCTTCCAAACCCTGTCCTCAGAGTTTATCATTCTCCACTTCCACTTCAACAACAAGGCCATGTTGAAGCTACCCAAATATTTTATTCCTAACCCTTCTTTATCAATTGGCCTACAAGTGGTTTGCCAATCAACCCAATGAATTTTCTTTTTGTTGTCATTCCCGCCCCAAAGAAACTTACTCTGGATGCCTAAAAGAATCTTCAAAACTCCTGCTGGAACTTTGTAAAAAGAGAGTGCATATAAAGAGAGAGCATTAATGACTGATTTTATATGAACCAGTCTTTCTCCAATTGACAAATGTCTCCCCTTCCAGTCTGCCAACCTGTTTCTCACTTTATCTACAATGTCCTTCCACAAATAGCTTCTCCTAGGACTTTCCCCTATAAAAACTCCAAGGAACACGCAAGGCAACTTCAGGGTTTCGCAATTAAGGAAAGCTTATGCTGAAGCCAAAAATCCAGAGCTAACATTAATCCCACCTATTCTACTCTTGCAAAAGTTAACTTTCAATCCTGTTACCAATTCAAAACCTCTTAAGACAACCTTAATACACCACAAATTGGACCATATAGCCTCTCCTAAAAACAAGGTATCATCAGCAAATTGGGTTATACTATATTGTCCTTCAACCCCTCCTCTAAACCCTTTATATAATCCTAAAGACTCAGCTTTCTTCACGAACTGTGTTAATACTTCCATAACAAGTAAGAAGAGGAAAGGGGAAAGAGGGTCCCATTGCCTCAACCCTTTATTAACCTTGAAATCCCTCGTTGCACTACCATTTACCAAGACTGACATTGAACCATCACACACCAAAGTACCTATCCAATCTATCCATTTCTCTCCAAAATTCAGTTTAGCTAGCAAAGCCTTAAGGAATTTCCACGAAACACAATCGTACGCCCTTTCAAAGTCTATTTTCAATAACATACAGCTTTTCCTACTTCTTTTAGCTAGATCTAAAACCTTGTTTGCTACCAAGACTCCATAAAAAATGCACCTTCCAGGCAAAAACGCTGTCTGTTCTGGGGACACTATAGAGCTTACAACCATCTTCATTCTACTAGACAGAATTTTTGACAAAATCTTCTGGTAACATGTAACAAGGCATATAGGTCTGTAATTCAACAGAGATTGAGGATTCTTTGTTTTATCTACTAAGGTCAGGAAGGAGGCCTTAGCAGCTTTAGTCAAGATTGGCTTACTGTGGAAATTCGACACAAAACAAAGAACATCCCTTTTTACTATTTCCCAGCACTCTTGAAAAAAAGCAAAAGTAAACCCGTCTGGACCAAGACTTTTACCTCCATCGCAAACCCAAATTGCAGCCTTAACTTCCTCTTCTATAAATTCTCCTTCCAACCATGCTTTATCCACCACTGTTAAACTTTTCATGTTAAGCTCTTCCAAGAAAGGACGGGAATTATTCACTTCTTTAAAGTTGATTTCGAAGTACCTACTAACCTCCCTCTTAACTCCTTCAACATCTTCTACTACACCACTTTCTGTATTCACAAACTAAATTCCATTTCTTCTCCTCCTCCTTCTAACTGCATTATGAAAGTATCTAGAATTACTGTCCCCTCTTTCAGCCACAATTCCCTTGCTTTCATCCTAATGATCTCCTCTTTCATATTAAGCGTTTTCCAAACCTCATCACTATCCTTGGTTCTTGCTTTCACCATATCTTCAAAGTTAACAAATCCTAACCTACTAACCTCCTGATCCAATGAATTAAGATCTTTGATGGCTTCTTCAATCTTGACATCAATCCAACCAAACACCTTCATACTCCAACTCTTCAACCTCTCCTTAAGATAGCCCAACTTCACCTTAAGAACATAATCACCTCTTCCATTGACTTCAATAGAATCCCAACACTTCTTCACAAACACTTTGAAATCTGGATGCTTCAGCCAGCTATTAACAAATCTAAACGGTTTTGGCCCCCAGTTGACAGAATTACTTTTCAACCATATAGCACAGTGATCAAATATCTCTCTTCTCCCTATATGTTGACCTTTGATCTTCCACTCTTCAATTAAACTCTCTGATTGCAAGAATCTATCTATTCTACTCATAGAGTTCCCTGCCCAGTTAAACCAAGTATATAACCCACCCTCACAAGGCACATCCACGCATTCTAAATCACTTATGAAATTCCTAAACTCCTCCATCTCCTTAAGTCTAACACTCCCCACTGCATCCTTCCTCTCCTCTTTAAAGGCTATAGCATTAAAATCACCACCAACAACCCACTCTCCCCTATCAAAACTCTTTTTTATGTATACAAGATCCTTCCATAATTCCCTCTTTTTGTTCAACAAGCAAGAAGAATACACATTCACCAAGAACACCTCTTTTCCTTTCCAAACACCATTGACCCCTATGAATCCTTCCCTTCTAAAACTACAATTAAGAACCAAAGAGTCTTTCTTCCACATAATTAGCATCCCACCAGCACTACCTATTGTATCATGAGCCGACCACTCCACTTCTGAATTCCCCCACAGAGAATAGACTAGATTACTATCTAGTAAAAACTTTTTCATTTCTTGAAGAAAACAAACATCCACACCCTCTTCTTGAATCAATTTAGCAACTCTCTTTCTTTTCACTAAGTTGCCACACCCTCCCATATTTAGGGACAAAATATTCATAACAACCCCTTTAAAGCCTCCCTCGATCTCTTCCCATCTTCATATCTTTTCTCCATCAATTTAATCTCCTTCTCCATACTTTTTCCATCTCCTCCTCCTCTCACTCCTAACGAAACAATAATCTCTCTGACTTTACTCGAAACCTTACTCTCGAAATCATCCCAAAACCTTTTATTGCCTACCATGACTTCAGAATCAGTGACAGAGTGACAAAGACGTACCTGTTCTTCAATCTGACTTTCCTTTCCAGCTCCCTTCTCTAGTAATCTCCTTCTTGATCATCTTCTATTAAATCCTCCGATTCTTCATCAATCTTTCGATCTGGTTGGGTCAATTTCTTCTTTTTTTTTACTACAGTTGGAATAAGTAAAGATAACCCTCTCTCTTGGTTTCCCCAATCCTCTTTCTCTCTCTTCTGACTGTGAATGTGAAGAGTTTGACACTCTATTACAAAACTTAGTTTTCACTGATTCCACTTTACCTCCAAACGACCCTAAGGATCCTTTCTTTACCCCTTGGGCCTTATCCACCACATGGGCCTTGACCAATTCATCAAAGCAGACCTCCTCACTTGAGGTTTGAGGATTAGTAGCCTGGTAGCTGCGCTCCTTCGACTTTTCAACTGTACCTTCTTTACTGCTATCAGCCTTATCTCCCTTCCCCTGCCTAATGCCAACCGTCTCATTATTATCACTGTTACCCATAATCTCGGGCCCCACCTCTTTCACACGATTATCACTATCTGACACCTTGAATCTTGTTTCAGATGGGACAAATGATCCTTTAGGGTAACCTACACCAGACGTAGGTCTGCACGTAGGGGTCTCACGACAGATGTTATTCTCATCCTCTCCATCTTCTTCTCTCTCTTCACCGGAGCTCCACCACCTGTCACTAAGCTTCAAGCATGAATCTTCCAATTTTGAATCCGACTCTACGCTCTGAGTCATCATCACTGTTTTGCAGAGTGTGCCCTTTGTTTCTTCTATCAATCTTATCCTATAAACAATATCGTTTATGGAAACATTAAGGACCTCATTGATGGTCATTCCACACGACGTCCTGATCATCACACTCGCAACATTGTTGAGTCTTCGTCACAACACACATACTTTCCCACCTTAGACGACAAGAATTCAAAAAACGAAACAAACCACGCATGACATGGGATACCAAAAATCCCAACCCACGTTAATCTCTCTGGATCTATGTCTCCTAGTTCCCATCTTATAACCTCTACAAACCATTGATCCAGCCAATCTTTAGCACTGATTAAGAGCTCTTCTATTTCTCCTACGTCATTCTCCTCTAGAAGGCATAAATTATCCCCCAAGGGAGTCACCTTGACCCCAAAATATCCTTCTGAATCAAAGCTCCTTTGAATATTGTAAGTCATTCCCGGAGAAAGCACCCTCCCTACAAAAGCACTTTGAAACCTACTCAACTCTTCTCCTCCAACCTCGAATTTCAAATCCCACTTTTTCTTCCCACTACCTTCTCCCCTGACAACCTATACAAAAGACTGATGATCCTTGAATGGCTTGGTCTGCTTCCCTTGTTCTCCGACCTTGCATTCTTCCTTAGCGACTTCCCCCTTCCTTGAGTAACTATAATTCTTGTTCTGGTCGTTTTGATTCTTATTGTAAAACTGAGCTTTTTCAAATCAAGGCACATTCGCGAACAATTTTCTTCCAGCAATGAAAATGTTATTAAGCTTCACACTCATTCTCCTAATGTCTTGGACTCCATAGAACCTAACGAAACCATATTTTCTTCCTCTTTTATCGCGCTTCAAAGGGATGAAAACTTCGTCGACCTCTCTATATTTAGCAAAAACCTCATACAAATCTTTAGCTCTCATGTGCTCTGGGAACTTAGTGATGAAAAAAGTTGTTGATTCCTTTGAATACTTGCCTTTACCTCTCCCTGAGTCGTCCCAGTTCCTTGTCTTCTTCTGTTTATGTCTCAGCTTGCTCCAACCTTCATTATCTTCTTGCCCCATCACTTTCAGTATTGACAGCAAAACTTATTCATAAGATTGAATGTTTGATTTACAATGAATTCATTTTTAAAATACTTAGATGATATGTCGTTAAATGTATTTGAGACACATTTTTTGTGTTGTTGTATGTTTTTGTCAATATTGGTTTAATCTTTAGTTGTTATTTTTTTATCATAGACGGACTCTTCCTCTAGCAATGAAACTCGTAAAAAAAATCTCAAACTGTAGAGGAAGAAAAGAAAATTAAAAACGAGGTGCTACAATGATGACTAAATTAACAAAAGTCCGCAACTCGGGCAATAAATTGTCGATCGAGTTTAATGTCATAACATGGACATGTTATGGTGATAATTCTTTGCTTTTTAAAAGTTATCTTGCATTTCTTGGACGTAGAAAAGTGGTTATTTTGTTATATGATTGGACCCAATTATCACAAAATGTGAATGAAAGCATATGGATAGACGTTAAGGTATTAGTTTTACATGATTCAATATTATTTTGTTATAATTACTAATACATACCTATTGATCATGTAACTAAAGTCAATGTTTGAGTTTACTAATGATGATAAGTTGAAGAAAAAGTGGATCACTTATGTTGGTGAGCGTTGGAGGGGCTTTAAGTCACAACTCACGCGTGACTACATTACGAATCCTAAGGCTGATGTTGAGCATCCAACTGTGAAATATAATTATATTGGGAAGAAGGTTTGGGAAAAGTTTGTGAAGTCTTGTAGTTTGCTAATTTATTGGTTAGTAGTAATCTTATTTTTTCATAATTTTATGCTTATACTTATTTTCTGATATTTTCACTATGTTTATAACAGGTTAAAAATGAATCAGGAAAGGTAAACAAGGAAAAATAAAACCCCCATAGATTGTCTCGTGGGAGTTATAGGAAACTTGAGGAAAATTGATTAATGAAAAAAGACAACAAATGAGAGATGAGGACTCCATGAGTTATGAACGCAACCCACCTCCACCATCATGACATGAGAAGTGGAAAAGGGCTCGAGAAAGACCAGATAGAGAGTTCACTTCAAATGTCTCATGTCCAGACGTTGAGAAAGTTGTAAGTAAGATTTGTTATGTGTATGATTTGTTATGTGTACTTTAAGTTGCTTTCGTAACAATATATCTTATTCATGTTATGTAGCATTCGTTAATTGATATGGCTGGTCAAGGTTCGTTTGTTCCACAACCACAACATGATATATTAATATAAGCAATTGGAACAAAGGAGCATGGTGGATGTGTTATGTGTACGTGGTGTTGGAGAAGGAATCGGCCTGAGATTATTCTTTGGCACATTGAGAAAAAGCACACACATGTAAAAGAAAGAGATGGAAGAGATTGGTGAGAAGAAGTTAGCAAGTGGATGTGAATCACAAAAGAAAGAGTTGGAAGATTTAAAGGAGGTGCACAATAAGATGTTAGAAGATGCATTAGCACATGAGCGGGAAATTCACAGGAAAGATATGGACGAGCTTATTGCGGTATGTGAGAATAGTGTTTTATCTAAAATGTAGGATATATTGTGTTGAATTTGTTTTGTGTAATTTTGAAATTGTGGTTTCTCTATTATAGTTAGTTTTCATGTTTTACCAAATATATATGCTCGTGTCCATTCAGTGGTCATTGGTAATTGATCTTAATTTCTCTTAGGACGAATATGGTAACTATGTTATGTTTCTTAGACAAACCACTTGAAAGATGAAACGTATTTTTGCTACGTAAGTTTATATTTTTGAGAGTTTTAGTAATATTTAATTTGATTTTGTAATTAGCTATGTAATATGTTTAAATATGTTTCAATATACAGAGTTGTGGAGTGATGCCATATGTTGAATGGAGCTAGAAATAAAAGGCCGCATTTTGTACACCTTTGGTAACGGGATTACTTGTGACATTCATTTATCTATAGTTACATGCATGTGTGGTTATATATTAATGAATTATTTAAATTTGTAGACGAGACAACAAAAAGGAGGATATGCATGTGGTTTTTTTGTCATGAAACACATGTTAAAAAATTTCTATGTCGGCATTATTGATTCTTTGGATCAGGTATATATTTTTATAGTAACATATTAATGTATTAAGTTTTCTATTATTTCAAATCATGTGATGTTCAGTTTCCTTCAATTATGTGTGTGTGTGTGTGTGTGTGTGTTTGTGTGTGTGTGCGTGCGTGCGTACGTAAGTGTGTGCGCGTGCGGGCGGGCGGGCGGGCAGGCGTTCGTGCGTGTGTGTGTGTGTGCGTGTGTTTTTAATGATACTACAGCATTCTCACAAGAAGACTTTAAAGACGTTCGTACAAGTTGAGTGTTTTGCTTCAATACACTTTTATAGTCCAATTTATTACACATGAGTTTTTAAATAATATATGTTTGCAATATTTTTGGGTTTGATGTTAACAATATTTAGGTTGGTTTTACATTTTGGTAGTATAGTCATATTTTGGTTACAAAGCTATGTGTATTTGTTGGTTCTATTGTGGTAAAAAAATATCGTATAAAATACATGTTTAAAAAAATGGGGCATATATGGAATAATAAAAAAATATTAAAAAAAAAAAATTTCACCACGATTGATTAAGATGACTGTGATGATAGATATTGCGCCAAATATTATATATTATACAATGAATAGGAATCAAACTCATGATTTTTATATATTTCACAACGGTTGATTAATATAATTGTTGTGATAGGTAGCACGCTACCTAATTTATCATTACAGTCACACGTCTGTGGTGGAAAATGTTGGAAGGAAATCTACAACACAATTGAATAATCCAACAACACAATCTCTCTCAAATATAAAATGAAGCGACAATCAACAAAACACACCAAATAACACAACATAATTTTAGCGTCGGAAAACCTCCGTTAACTAGGAGTAAAAAACCACACGACCTGTAAGCCACTTAAATCTCCACTAGAATCAAATAATGGGTACAATCAAGGTTCTCTCTAACTCTAGTTAGAGGCATACATCAAAATCATAAAGATTTACAATCAATCTTGGAATACAACAAGAACCAAGAGAGACAACCAACCAACCAAAACAAGCACAAAAAGCTGCACCTCAAAAGTGGACTCGTCAGACAGACTCTGAATGCTCAAAATCCGATTTCCATCGTTCACAATGTACCTCTATGAGAGTTGAATGCTTCCACAAAAAATTAGGATGACCCGACGGTTAGATTGTGAGAAAACTCTGATCTCTTGGGACTGCTCTGTGCTGAATTGGGGCTTCGGGAATTTTACCCTTCTCTCAATTTTTATTTTGTTATTTCTCACATTGTGAATTGTTGATCTAATTCTCTTTGTTTTATAATAACAAAGACTTACATACACATTAGCTACTAACCCACATTCATTTGGGTCACTCCAAATAGAAGAGATAGCCCAACAAAAACAACATATTCACTACCATCCTCCACCTAACTCGATTAGTCAATCGTGGTAATATCTTTTTTCTAACTATAGTGAAAAGCCTTCGTGTAGTAATGTTAACTGCTTCTTAACCATTCTAACTAACTTTTCCAAAAATAGCAAACTTATTTTTAAGTTATCTCAAAAAGGGATTAATCCAAATTTTTCTGGTAGTAGAAATTAGATGGGGCTAAGAGGAGGCTAAGAACTTCTAAGAAGCCTGTGGGTCCTTGTACAAAGCCCAAGAGGAGGCTGGGGATGCTTTTAGGAAGCTTGTGGGTCCAAGCCTAAGAAAAGTTCAAGAAAGGTTTCACCGAGAATAAGTCCTTTCTTTGCAGAACAGTTCTAGGGTTTGAAGAAATTCAAAAGAGATTTCACCGGGAATTAATCTTCTTTGGGGAAATGAATTTCTTGTACACATATATTTCCAAGTTAGGAGAGTCTTGAGAAAAGTTTCACCGGGAATAATGCCTTTCTCTGTTCCATATTGTATAAGCCCAAGAGGAGGCAAGACTGTATTTGGAATTTTCTATGGGGAACTAGTTTTGACTGTGTTAAAAGAGTAACCACTGGTTTGACCTAAATCTAGACCTAACTGCTAGGGGAAACTCTAAGGAAGTATGTACAAGCATATACAGATGAAATATATAAACAAGTATATATTGAAAAGATAGTTAAACTTACAGTTGTGCAAGCCCAAGCATAGTAACTACAGCTGTATGGTTAGTTATTCAAGAAATTGAAGAAAGTTTTGATAAAAATTTGAATTTGAATTTGAATCAAAGAGGAAAGCTGTTTTAAAAGGAAGTTTGGGGCTTACACTCAAGGAGAGGCCCAAATGAATTCTTTTGAAAAGGAGACGATCGCGTCGTAGTTTTGAAAACCACATAGGGACTTATACAATGTCTGAGGCCCAAATTATTTATGTACAAAGGAGGTTGGGTTTTACACTCTAATAGAGGCCCAAGAGTTTATTTTTATACAAGATATGGGGCTTACAACTCAAGGAGATGCCCAGATGAAAAACAGCGATCGCGTAGTTATTTTGAAAATCGTATCGGGACTTATACAGTAACTGAGGCCCAATTTATTTATTTACAAAAGAGGTGGGTCTTACACTCTATTAGAGGTCCAAAAGTGTTTGAAAAGAATAAAAATGGGACTTACAACTCAAAGGGGAGGCCCAGATGAAAATTGTTTTAAAAATGGCGATCGCGCAAAGATTTTAAAATCGTATCGGGACTTATACAATGACTGAGGCCCAAATAGGTTTATTTACAAAGGGAAGGGACTTACACTCTATCAAGAGGCCCAAAAATGATATGAAAATAAGTTTTAAGGGTGAAAACAATTAAAACCCTAATTTGATTTAAAAATGCATTTTAATTTGAATAAAAATCATTTAAAATGATCAAAATTATCAAACATGTGTGAAAAACAAGTTCTGACCTTGGATTAATGTTTGAAAAATCATATTTCATCCATATGATGATTTGAAAATCATTTGAATTTGAAAAACCAAGAGAAAGAAATATTTTTAAATGCTTAAAAACAAATAAAGATAAATTATTTATAAAAATATTAAATATATAAAATAAATAATATTTTTGTGAAATTTTTGTAGAATAAAATATTTTAACATTTTTGTGAATTTTTAAAAAAAGAATCAATTCAAAAACATTAAAATCCAAAGAGAAATTAGTTTTTGAATCAATAAATAAAATTCAAATATTCAAAAATTCAAAAAAGGGGCGCCAAGAACACATGTTCTTGGTCGCGCGTACTCTGGTTTTCCAGATTTGCAAAAACCTCTTTATCTCACTGAATACGTGATGAAATCAAACGATTCAAACATCAATCTTGCTCGCTTTTGATCAAGGAACACGATGGTGGTACTTAATTTCATTTATTTTAAGTGTGGAGTGAAATAATTGTGATGAACACAAAAACCCTAGAATTCGTAAAAACTATCATGAAATCCTAAACACGAATAAAACATGGCAATTGATTGAGGGTTATCATTCTATGAACTACCAGAAACAAGTTGGTAACATGAAAATGAATTGATGATGCAGGTAATATAGAGTTTGAAGGCTCCAGGCTTACCTCTTGTAGCTGGTGATCAAATTTGATGATGGAGATGTTACATATGATATGCAATGATTTAGACAGCTTCAGTGGACATTATGTAAGGTGTATGAATGCTTGGAATGGATGGAAAGCACTTGGATCACTCAGTGGTACCTCAACTGCAAATGACCTCTAGGTTGGCTATGGAGGTTTGTGATTTTGGTGTTACAGATGAAGGATGAGTGTTTGAACAACTTATATATGATATATTAGATGTGTTTGGATCATAAGCTATGGTGGATTTGCTCTCTAACTTAAAATTCGATGGTGACTTGCAAAATAAGGCAATTCTGGTTTTTTGAAAGAGATTTTGAGGAAAGCATGTGTTATGGTGCTTTGGTGTACTCAAACTGACCACAAATGAGCTCTATTTATAGTGTGTCAAGTTTGTTTTGGCAGCAATAGTGAATGGTGGCTGGTACAGTCCATTGTCCATTGGTTTTCAAAAGGAAACTCAAGTCTTCTCTAGCCATTGACTTGAGTCAATCTTGCAGGCCTATGGTCTTCTGTTGCAGGGATAAGGCTTGACTCATTCAGTTGGATTTGCTTCAGTCCATGCCACCTTGATGCATCTATTGAATGCTTCATGACAACTTTGAAGTTTTTTGGCTTTTGCATCATTAGATATCACATGTATACATGATGATCTTTTGTCTTGGGAGGCTTGTGGCTCAGAGATCTTTTGCCTTAATCTGATCCTTAATGTTTCTAGAAGGATTACAAGACTTGTAATTGCACAAATTAGCCAATTCGGGCAGATGACCTATAATCTGCTTTGCGAAGAAATCAGTTTTTGGTGCCATGTTCCAAGGGTTGTAACTCCCTGCTCAAATTGAATTTGGAGATGATTTGGTACTTGTTGGAAAGCTCTCATGACATACTTTAACTTTGATGTCCACCAATGGACCTGGTTCAGCTTGGATCAAGGTGAAAAAAGTCCTCAAAGTTGGTGGAAATCCAAGACAGATTTTGTCCAAAATTTCACTAAGTGTTGGAAAAAGTGGTCATTTTCATGTTTTTATGATTTTGATCAATCCATAACTCAAAATCCATGAGGATTTGGAATTTTTGTAGTTGACACTTTTGAAGTATGTCATGTGAACTTTCATTTGAGCTTTGGATGGAAGAAAAATTCCTTGGGGTTTGGGAGTTATGACCTTGCAAAGTTGGTACCAAATCCATTTTGTTCCATAAATTAGAAAATTTTAAGTTTCCTATGGTTACCCCTTTTGCAAGTAACCATATTTTCCTTGGTTTTTCTTAATGGATGACGATCAAAACCATGCATTAACATTGTTTTTGACTTAGGGGAGCCATATTTGTGAAAAATTTCAAAAAGTCAAACTTGATTTTGGGCACAGTTGACTTTTTGTCAGATGAATTCCAAATTGTGTGATCTTTTATGCAATCAAGTTCTTGACCTAATTCAAACCTAATGGATGGATTCCATAGGTGTTTTAGGGTGTCTTGAATCATTTCCCAAGGTTTGGGAACATGTCTTGGTCCAAAGTCAAAGGTACAGTTAACTTTTTCTTCAAAACCCTAATTGTGGTCCAGATGAATTTGAAACTTGTGAATCAAGCTTCTTGGATTAATCCATTGTTGTAAATGGATCAATGTGGTGTATTTGAGGCCCTCAAATCATGTCTTGAGGTCTTGGTTCATGTCTTTCCTCAAAAGTCAACTTAGGGGTGAATTAGGTCAAGAAACCCTAATTCCTGATTTTTTATGAATGCTTCCTCTGAGGCCATTTTGACTTGATGATGGGACTCATAAGGTTCCTTTGAGCATTTTGGATCATGTTTTGAAGTATTGGCTCATACCCAGAGGAAAATTTTCATCTGGAGGCCTTGGTCGACCAAAACCCTAATTTGGTGACACTGGCCATCTTGAGGCTTGATCCACTTGGAATATTGCAACCTTGTGCTTAATTCTTGATATGGGAGACCTCTTGATCCTTCATGGGTATTTGAGAGGTTATACAAGTTGAAGATCATGTCAATTCTTGATTGATCCTTGTCTAAGTGCTCTAAGAGGGCTCAAAACCCTAATTCTTGATTGTAGTGAATGCTCAACAATCCTTGAGGAGATTGATGGGGCATGAAGGTATATACATATTATGGTGATGATTTGCACAACGATGGGAAATCTTGGTGGTCAAAATTTGGGGTGTGACACCTATCATTGGTGCTTTCATTACCTACACGCATGTCTCCTCCTAAACCTAACAACCCTTCTTCTAGAGAAATCATAGAAGAAGTTGTCCAAACAGCACATATCCATCTTGATAATGCTATGAATAAAACTCAGTAGCAATTAGATGAGATATTTGATAAAACAAATGTAGATCTGGAGCAAATTCAAACCAAAATGGAAAATGAAAAACAAGTTTCATACTCAAGATATGAATCCATCATGGGTATCCTCACCAAGCTTCCCGTTCAAAAGGAACAACAGTAACCCACTTGTACACAAACCTCAGCTAGTTCATCAGGTATCACTAATGCTCCTCCCTCATTTTCCATGAAAACAACCCATATTAACCCAAGTTTGTTCCATGTTAACTCTCCCTAAGGTTCCCATATTTTTACACATACTACTGTCATACCCCAAATTTTGACCCCAAGATTTCCAATCATTGTGAGGATCATTACCACAATATGGATGTGCCATCATACCTCATCAATCTCCTCAAGGATTATTGAGCATTCACTACAATCAAGAATTAGGGTTTCGAGCCCTCTCAAAACACTTAGACAAAAGATTAATCAAGAAATGACATGATCTTCAACTTCTCTAACCTCTCAAACATCCATGAAGGATCAAGAGGTCTCCCGTATCAAGAATCAAGCACAAGGTTACAACATTCCAAGTGGATTGAGCTTCGAAACACCCGGTGTCGCCAAATTAGGGTTTGGGTCGACTAGGACCTCCAGAGTGAAATTTTCATAGGGGAATGAGCCAAGGCTTCAAAATGTGACTCAATGTGCTCAAAATAACCCTAGGAGTCCATTTGCAAAGTTAACTTACCCTCGGAGAATGCATTCCTCAAAAGTCGGGAATTAGGGTTTTTCCGCACCGAACCGCTCCAGAGCCAAAAGTCAAAACATGACTTTTTAGGAAAAAATGATCCTTATGACTCATATTCTCATAAAATATGATTTATAATGTCATTTGAACAAGAATTGACCAAGAAATCATGATAACTTGTAAAAGGGGTAATCTTGAAAATTTGAAAAAAATTTTAAGTTACTAAATTTGAATGGTTTTATACCAACTTCAAAGGACCATAACTTTTGATCCAAGCAACCATTTTGAGTGATCCAAAGCTTGATTTTTAGATCTTTCTACACTCTACAAAAGCTTCAACTACCTCAAACCCTAATTCTTCATGGATTTTTAATAAGGAGTGGATCAAAGTGGTGAAAAAACAAAAATGTGTCAAAAACTGAAGGTGTGAGAAAAACACAAGAAATGGGGGGTTTGAATTGGGTTTTACACTCTTTGCTAATTTTTTGCCTTTAATCATTGTTGCGTTAAGACATCAGAGTTTCGTTGAGAAACTTCAGACTTGCAATGCGGAAGCATATCAGAGTTGTGTGGTTCTGACTTGTTATGCGAGGTTCTGGTAAACGATACATAAATACAAACAATAAAGTAAAGCATAAGCAAGAGTAAATAACACACGATATATCGTGGTTCACTTGAGCAACCCTCAAGCTAATCCAGTCCACCCTTCCAAGGTGATTTCGCCTTGAACTCAAGGACTTAATCCACTATAATCAGAACCGATTACAATTCGCACGGGAAACCGCTGGTGACTAACCTCTAATGAACAGTTCAGTGATCCAAGTGGATATAACGTTCATTAACCCAACAGAATCCGATCTCGCAAGATCTCCTATCAGGATTTCAATGATATCCATCAGTGATCTCACAAGAGTCTGACCTTCACTCGGTTCTCTTTGAGATATGACTATCATTCATCTCAAGTGTACTGATCTTCACTCGATCACTTGAGGAACAACTAATTCTAAAAGTAGAATTGGTTTTCTAGAGGTTACATGAGTGCTTCTTAATAAGCAGAATTCTCCTAATTTAAGTACAGAATTACACAACAGTGTTTGAGCAAGATATGAGCAACAACTCCTTGCTTTCTACATGATTCTATGTGTTGTATATGACTTGCAGTTGAGTTCCGATGATGACACCAACAACAGTTGATGGGTTGATTGTGATCGAGCCAACAACACATACGAATGCATTCTCTTCATTTTATAGCCAAAGAAAATAGAGTCGTTGGAGGGCAGCTAGCCGTTGAAGAGAGTCGTTACACAAGGATGAAAATAGTACAGCCACCTTTGTCCTTTTTCCATAATTTACGGTAGTGGAGAGGTAGTGGGATAAAGCATCTTCGTACAGTGTACTTTCCTTGCTAACAGTAGCATTGTCTTCTATTCTTCAGAGGCTTCTGATAGTATTTGATTGAAGCATGAGTAGAGATCTGATAGTTGGGTCTTTAGAATCTCAAGTCTTCAGTCTTCAGAATTTGTTCATTCAGAACCTTGTCTTCAGCACTTCAGCACTTGTCTTTAAAACCCTTTGTCTTCAAGTCTTCAGAGTCTTCAGAACCTTGTTCACTCAGAATGTTGTCTTCAGAGTCTTCAGCCCTTGATCTTTAAAACCTTAATCTTTAGATCCCTTAAATCTTTAGATCTCTTAATTCTTCAGAGTCTTTCTGCACTTGGTCTTCAGAGCCTTCAGCCTTCAGAACTTCAAGTCATTAGAGTCTTCAGCACTTAGTTCTTCAGAAAATTGTTTCTTCAGGAGCTTCGCTTATCTTCAGAATCTGAAACACGTTTAGAACAAAATCCATAAGAGCATTGCAACATCAATATCGACATCCTTGGATCTTTCTGATTGTTATCAGATACAGAAGCAAACTTGCTTCTTCAGCACTCTTGCGACTTGTGTTACACATAGTAACTCACATGTAATCTTTTACGCACATCTTGATATTGTTTGTTTGATCTTATATCTTCAATAATTATGATCTACACAGAAACAAACATCAGAACATAAAATAGTTCTTTCACAAATACTCCATTGTTATCATCAAAACATAGAGACGACTTGCAGAGATAACTGTTGTTCTTACAATCTCCCCCTTTTTGATGATGACAAAACCATGTATTTTGATAGAACATTTTATACAGGGTAATCACCAAACATAACATATTCAGAGTCCGGAACAACAGCTCCCCCTGAATGTGTTAACCCCAAAATTTTATTTATGCTTGTTTTGAGTCTCCCCCTGATCCCAAGACTCATAAAATAGAAATTTTGATTTATCGGAACATAGAATGAGAAGGAATACTTCCCCTTTTATCTCAAGAAGCATAAGCCTTCAGCATCTGGACTTTGTTTAATAGAACCTCTGTATTCAGATCTTTAGAACTTGTCTCCTTTAGATACCGTATCTGAATCACATAACTTCAAAGTCTTCTGAAGCAAATACTACTGTTCAGCGGAACATATGTAACGTTGATACCAAATGATTCTCTTTCTGATAAGATACCAATTAGTTCTCTTTCTAATAACTTAGCCACGCTATTTATCAGAACAGAAACTTTCTTTCAGATGAGAAACTCCCCCTGAATCTTAGACTTGGTAGAGATCAGATATCCTGATTTGTGACCCTTCTGGGTAACCTCCCTTTGGTTGTAATCGATCAGATATTGAGATCTTTAGAGTCTTGATTCAGTTTCCATAAATCAATTGTATCAATTCAGCTCACACACTTGATTCCTCAGAATTTGACTAGAACATAGGTCTTCATCTCAGAACCTTGTTTCTTGTCATAACTTGATAATTGATCAGTGCTTGATTCTTGATTTTATTCTGTGATCAATCAGAGCTTGATACTTATTGATTGAAGCTTGATTCTAAGTCTGATATCAATCAATTACAGCTTGATTCTGAGTTTGATACCAGTAGACTTCGGCTTGATTCTTGATCTGATTGAAGGTATTTTGTGATTAATCAAAACTTGATACTGAGTCTGCTACACTTGTAGTCTGATACCATTGTATGCTGAGTCTGATACTAATGAAGGTATTTTGAGATCAGTCACAACTTGATTTTGAATCTGATATCATTGTAGACTGAGTCTGATACCATTAACACTATACTTCTTAGAGTATCAAAGTTTGTCTTGATAGAACTTCTTCTTCTTGGATCTTCATATCCAGATTTTCAGACAGTCTTCGACTTCTGATTTTCTCAGTTCTTCTGAAAAGCGTCTTTGAATGTAGATTTTGTCTTGACTGCTTTCAGGAAGATTTCTTCTTCAGATTCTTATGTTCTGAATATCATATTCTCAGACAGTTTACAGCTTCTAAACATTATGATACCAAAATCATGATAACTTTGACTTTCAGAAAGTTCACAACTTCTGAACAGTACTGGGTCTATCTGATTCTGAACACATGTTCACGGAATGTACAACTTCGATTATATGAACAAACAGATCTTAAGAATGCCTGTGTCTATCTAATGTTTAACTTTATCAGATTTCTTTCCTTCTTAACCTGTCTTTAGAATGCCTAGTGAACTTGTTCAGAGTTCCTTGGTTAAACATCAAACAAACGTTAGTGGTAAATGCAGTTTATATCAGAGTTGATGTTTTGCATTCTTTTTAACATTTATCAAAATCATATTCTATTTCTCCCCCTTTTAGACATCATTAAAAAGTTAGAGCATGTTAAGCATTTTAAATCATGATTAAATATGATAATGAAACTCTAAGACATGTAGGTCATTCAAGAATGGATTTAAAGGATATTTCATTCATTAGATTGGGAAAGTACATTAGGCACAAAACAAAATAAAACTACTAACACAAGAACTTAGACCTAACTATAAAACAAGAACTCGTTAGACACTCATAATTGAGACTTTAATCATCAAAGTCTTCAACATTGTCCACTCTAGTACATCTTGTTTCAGTTATTGCATGCTCTGGTCCAATCCTGCTTAACAATCCCCAGAAAGCTTCTTTAAGCATTATTTCAGATATAATCCTTCCATATGGAATGTAGGATTGGATCTATTTTCTTGAAACCTCAATAGAGTGTTTCAAGTGATTGAAGATGGTTTTGGGAAGATCAATCTTAAAGTGATGCGTCAAAAGAAAAACAAAGATTATGTCATCATGAGACAGAGTGCTCCTTGCTGTTGCTCGAGGGCGAAGATTAGTTAGAGAGAATCGAAACCAAGTTTTGGCAGAAGGAAGAAGGTATTCAGGATTGTTTAGTTCAAAAGGAGCTGAGTCATCAAAAAGGATCATGAACTTCTCTACCATACCCAGATCATATTGAAAGTCGTCAATAGTGACTCCAGATGAGACATAGTTTGTGACTTTCGCGATTGAGGACATAGTGATAGAAATTGGAAGTCGATAAACTTCCGACCAGACAGTGTTGCCATCATCGCTGATCCTGGCATATTTCCAAAATTCCTTTAAAAGGACAGGATAGATAGGTCCGTTTAACAAGGAGTAGCAACCATACCAAGATTGGATTTGCATTTACTACTTCCTAGGTAAGTTATGATTGCCTAGGGTATGCTAAGTGTAACACCCCCAATCTATACCCCCAAGCTATTAAAGCGATAACAATTAATCAGAGTATATTTAAAACATTCACGGCATAGACCGAGGGGTCACATCAATTGAAACAAATAAACATAAACCGGCTCATAAAGATATGCAACAACCAGGTAGTGATACAAACAGAGGAACTCAGTTCCGACTACCCACAATTCACATACAGAATAAAAGCGAAAAATATGTATTGAATCTCATATATATACATCATGAAAAGTTTGTCTGTCAAATACAATCATACATGTACAATCCCAAAAGAACCATATACATATACCCACAAATCACCAACGGTCTCCCTAACTACCCAATGCCACATATCAGAGCCGACCGACAAAAGAATGAAGACCTAAGCTTCACAAAAAGACATCCAGCAATCTAATCTGCAATGCCTCATAGAGCATTATAAAACAGCAGAAGGGTGAGAAACACAATCATAATATAATTGCATATAATTATATAATAACACAACATTACACACGTAAGATATTCTCACCTCAACGTACAACAGAATCTAAATACAACACAACACAATACATATCTCAACTCATTAATTCCACACGAAATCAATCCATTCATGAATTATGCAAATGCACAGAGACCGACACCATGACTCTATGCAATGCATATGCGGTACCATCCATCCATCATCTCAACACTAGTTCACTTAGGAACTATTAGAATCATCGCTCGCTACTTAATGTAACTCCCCGTCGGGCATATAATGTTCCCCGTTGCTCACACCCCATACGAGCACACGACGTTTATGGATCGCTCACACCCCACACGGGCACACGACCCGATCGCTCACACCCCACACGGGCACACGATCGTCTATAATCATCGCTCACACCCCACACGGGCACACGACGTTATAGCGGATTCCCTCTGGAATCGATTCGTCGCCCACACCCACTAGGGCACACGACATCACAAGAATGCATGTCATGATGCTTGGCATACAATGACTCATGACATTCAAATGTACACATATATGCAATCATCTCACTCAACATAAATCATGCTTTGCAATTCAAGCCCAAAACAATGCATTTATTTGCCATACGGCAACACACCATCATCACACCATCTAAACACATGCATTCACCTCATATAATCAGCACACAAGTCATCCAACATATATCACAAGCACATAACATGATAACCCATCAATTACGCACAATTAAACGACAAAAGTCAACAAAATGACACATTCCAAATTTCCGACATAATTAAATCGGCCAACAATCCCCAAACCATGTTAATAAGAAATAACAACTCACAAGATTTCTAACGCACCCAACCGCACCCCAATCGGACTTGCGGATCAAAAGTTAGGAAGAAAACAAAATTACACAATCTGCCATGTTCGCTAGGCGAACCCTCTAGCGAGTATTCGCTACCACCTTCGCTAGGCGAATGTCAAGCGAAACCACTATCAGATAAAAACAGACACAAAGTTCGCTAGGCGAACCCCTTGGCGAACCAAGGCAGCAACAACCAGAACCAAAAAGATACAAAGTTCGCTAGGCGGACAACGTTAATGAACATTCGCTGACCTTCGCTAACTGGTTCGCTAGGCGAACCCGCGAAAACTCATTCGCTACTGCTTCGCCCCAGGTTCGCTAGGCAAACCAAGGAAAATCCAGAAATTCTGCAACGCTGTTTGAAGGTCCAAAATCATATTTTTCACCCTAAAACTCTTCCAACACAAAATAATGAAATCAGAACATAACCCAAACATGGTAACAAGTAATCTACAACATTTACATCACATTTCAACCGCTAAAACATCGATTTCCATCGTTCCGACCTAGAATTTAAAATCTATGAAAACACCATGAACATTCCAACACACACATACATAATCATACACAATCATAGGATAATTGAGTTTCGCACCCTTACCAGATTAATCGTGTTTTTGAAAGTCGGTTGAATCGATTTCTTCTTTTCCAAGTTTTCTCTCTTTTCTCCCTTTTCCTCTTCTCTTTCTCTTCTCCTCTTTTCTTCTCTTCTTACTATTTCTCTCTCTTTCTATTTCTATTCATACTAACTTAGGAAAAATAAATGAAAAGACCAAAATACCCCCACACTCAAATATCTCGCAAACGTTCCCAAAACGCGATAAAATATAACCACGACGAAAAATAACATATTTTTAGATAAAAGTAGGAAATAAAATAAAATAATAATAAAATAATCAAAACGACTTGATTAAATAAAACGGACAAAACTGGGGCATTACAACTCTCCCCCACTTAGAAATTTTCGTCCTCGAAAATATTACCTGAGACGAACAACTCTGGATACGACTCCCGCATCCTTCCCTCCAACTCCCAAGTCAAATTGCCCTCAGCAGTGCCTCCCCACGCTACCTTCACAAGTGCAATATCCTTGCCCCTCAACTTCTTTAACTCGCGATCCAAAATCCTAACCAGTAATGCCTCAACCGTAAGGTTCTCCCTTACCTCGACCTCGTCCATCGGAATCACATGCGACGGGTCCGAAACATACTTCCGAAGCTGCGAAACATGGAACACATCATGCAAATTCGACAGATTCGGTGGCAACGCCACCCTATACGCCACAGCACCAACTCTCGCGGATATCTGGTAAGGACTAATAAACCGAGAAGTAAGTTTCTTCGATTTCAATGCACGACCACCACCCGTTACCGGTGTGACTCTAAAAAATACATGATCGCCCTCTTGAAACTCGAGATCTTTCCTTCTACGATCATGATAACTCTTTTGCCTACTCTGAGAAGCCTTCATTTTCTCACGAATAAGTTTCACCTTATCTGTAGTCTGTTGAATCAATTCGGGTCCAACCACTGAACTTTCACCAGATTCGTGCCAACACAACGGTGTTCGACATCTTCGTCCATACAGTGCTTTAAAAGGTGCCATTCCAATACTAGAATGGAAACTGTTATTATACGTGAATTCCACCAACGCAAGATAACTATCCCACGCACCACCTTGTTCAAGAACACAAGCCCTCAACAAATCCTCCAACGACTGAATTGTCCTCTCGGTCTGACCATCCGTTTGAGGATGATAAGCAGAACTCAACCTCAATTTAGATCCTAAAGCCTTTTGCAAACTTTCCCAAAATCTCGAGGTAAACCTAGGATCTCGATCAGAAACAATGCTCAACGGAACACCGTGCAATTTCACAATCACACTGATATAAATCTCAGCTAGCCTCTCCAAAGAAAAACTAATGTCAATCGAAATGAAATGCGCCGATTTAGTCAGTCTGTCAATAACCACCCAAATAACATTATGCCCTCGCTGAGTATTCGGCAACCCTGTCACAAAATCCATAGAAATGCTGTCCCATTTCCACTCAGGAATATCCAACAGTTGCAACAAACCACTAGGCCTCAGATGTTCTACCTTTGATTTCTGACAAGTCAAACATGCATAAACAAACTGAGCCACATCTCTTTTCAATCCAGACCACCAGAAAATCTTCTTCAAATCTTGGTACATCTTATTAGCTCCCGGATGTATACTTAAACTACTCCGGTGTCCTTCCTCCAAAATCATCTTTTTTAACTCCGCATCATCCGGAATACAAATTCTACCTCTGAATCTCAAAACACCATTAACATCCACTTTAAAATCACTATTCGCATCTTTTTCTCCAACCAACATCAAATCCACAAATTTCACATCCAGCTTTTGTTTCTCACTAACTGTCATCAGAAAATCATTAGTAGCCTTTAGCATTCCAAGCCTCACGCTATCGGATGTCACCTCACACACCAAACTCAAGTCCCTAAAAGCTTCCAAAAGCTCCCACTCCTTAACCATTAAAGCGGACATATGTAACGATTTCCGACTCAACGCATCGGCTACCACATTAGCTTTATCAGGATGGTAATTCAAGCCAAAGTCGTAGTCCTTCAAGAATTCCAACCATCTCCGTTGCCTCATATTTAACTCTTTCTGATCAAACAAATATTTCAAACTTTTATGATCACTAAAGACTTTGAATCTTGCACCGTAGAGATAATGCCTCCAAATCTTCAACACAAAAACCACAGCCGCTAATTCAAGATCATGAGTAGGATAATTTTTCTCATGCACTCTCAACTGCCTCGAAGCATAAGCCACGACCTTACCTTCTTACATTAGCACTCCACCTAAACCAATCAAAGACGCATCACAATAAACCACAAACGGTTCAGTAGGATTCGGCAAAATCAAAATCGGAGCTGTCGTCAATCTTCTCTTCAGCTCATTAAAACTTTCCTCGCACCAAATATCCCAAATGAACACTTGCCTTTTACAAGTCAACTGGGTCAAAGGAAGTGCTAGCTTAGAAAAACCTTCAATGAACCTTCGATAATATCCGGCCAAACCCAAAAAGCTTCGAATTTCAGTAACGGATCTCGGAGCTTCCCATTGTAGAACTGCTTATACTTTAGATGGATCCACAGAAATACCATTACCTGAAATCACGTGCCCAAGAAAACTCACCTCCGACAACCAGAACTCACACTTGGACAATTTGGCAAAAAGCTTTCTATCTTTCAAAACCTGCAAAACAATACGCAAATGCTCAGCGTGCTCCTCCCGAGACTTAGAATAAATCAAGATATCATCAATAAACACAACCACAAAATGATCCAAATGCTCGTGGAAAATATGATTCATGTACTCCATAAACACACCTGGCGCATTAGAAACCCCGAACGGTATCACAGAATATTCATAATGACCGTATCGTGTCCTAAAAGCCGTCTTCTGAATATCTTCCTCTTTCACCCTAATCTGATGATACCCTGACCTCAAGTCAATCTTACTAAACACACAAGCACCAACCAACTGATCCATCAAATTATCAATCCTTGGAAGAGGATACTTATTCTTAATCGTCACCTTATTCAGCTGGCGATAATCAATACACAACCGCATACTTCCATCTTTCTTTTTCACCAACAAAACTGGAGCACCCCAAGGCGACACACTAGGTCTTACAGACCTCTTCTCTAACAATTCATTCAACTGCTTCTTTAACTCAACCAACTCAGATGCCGACATTCGATAAGGTGCCATAGAAACAGGTCTAGTACTAGGAACTAGATCTATAGAAAACTCCACCTCTCTCTCTGGCGGCAAGTCTGAAATATCCTCGGGAAACACTTCCAGAAAATCACACACAACAGGAAACACATCAAGTGAAACTTGACTATCCACAGTTAATGATACAAACAACCCAAACAACTGAGCTTTATCCGCCAAAAGTTTCTTCAACTCTTTGGTAGATAAGAAACTCGAGTCTTCGTCTTCCTCAAGAGAAGGAAATCTTACTAACTTATGATAACAATCAATATGAACCCTATTGAACTGCAACCAATTCATTCCCAGAACCACATCTAAACCCTCCAACGGTAAACACACCAAATCCATCTTAAAGTCTTTACCATAAATGGTCAAAGGACAACTCAAACAAACCAAAGAAGTAGTTACTGACCCCATTGCTGGAGTATCAATAACCATCTCTCCATCCATCGAAGACAACACAAGATTCAAACGCTTCGCGCACTCAGACGAAATAAACGAATGAGTCGCTCCAGTATCAATAATATCAACTAAAGGCGTACTATTAATAAAACAAGTACCTCTGATCAGACGATTTGCACTTGAAGTCTGAGTTCCTGCCAATGTAAAAACCTTCCCAACGGCTGAAGCTTGCTTCGGTTTCGGACACTTCGTACTAATATGACCAGGTTCACCACAGTTGAAACACTTCACCACAGTTTGCCTCTTACAATCAGCCGCAATGTGTCCTAAACCTCCACAATTGGAACACTTCCTCATATCTTTCCTGCATTCAAACTGACGATGTCCTAGGTCACCACACCTATAACATCTCGGAGGATTATAAATTCCTCCCCCACTTATCCTTTTCTCAAAATCCCCCCTTTGCCTACCCTTATCAGCTGGTGTTACATAAGGACCACTGCGAAACGGTTGCTTCCCTTTCCTCTCGTTCACACTCTTATAGTGAGTAGAACGAGCTTTGCTATCTTCTTCAAAAATCCTACAGCAATCTACCAAATCAGAAAACCTTCTAATCCTTTGGTAACCGATTTCCTGCTTTATCTCAGGACGCAATCCATTCTCAAACTTCACGCACTTAGAAAATTCCGCAGTCGCTTCAGCATAATGTGGATAAAACTGCACAAGTTCCACAAACTTAGCAGTATAATCAACAACAGACATATTACCTTGTTTTAATTCCAAGAACTCAATTTTCTTCTTTCCTCTTACATTTTTGGGAAAATACTTCCTCAAAAACTCAATGCTAAACACAGCCCAAGTTATCTCTTCCTCTGCAGCTTCCAACACATGATGTGTACTAACCCACCAATCATCAGCTTCTTCCAGTAACATGTGAGTACCCAGTCTCACCTTCTGATCCTCAGCACAATCCATCATCGGAAGATTATTTCAATCTCTTTCAACCAAATCTGAGCACCATCAGGATCATATCTTCCTTTGAAGACAGGCGGTTTGTTCTTCCTGAACTCATCATTACCTGCAGCATTAGGTGCACCCTGCACAGCCCAAGCCATAGCTTGCATAGCAGCAGCCAAAGCAGCGTCATTCCTACCTGCCATATTCTGTTCATTTCCAATAACAGCAACTATGGTTAAACAAACAGCCCACCCCAACACCAAGACCGACAAGGACTGACACAAACTGACACGGACTGGCTCTGATACCACTTAATGTAACACCCCCAATCTATACCCCTAAGCTATTAAAGTGATAACAATTAATCAGAGTATATTTAAAGCATTCACGGCATAGACCGAGGGGTCACATCAATTGAAACAAATAAACATAAACCTGCTCATAAAGATATGCAACAACCAGGTAGTGATACAAACAGAGGAACTCAGTTCCTACTACCCACAATTCACATACAGAATAAAAGCGGAAAATCTGTACTGAATCTCATATATATACATCATGAAAAGTTTGTCTGTCAAATACAATCATACATGTACAATCCCAAAAGAACCATATACATATACCCACAAATCACCAACGGTCTCCCTAACTACCCGGTGCCACATATCAGCGCCGACCGACAAAAGAATGAAGACCTAAGCTTCACAAAAAGACCTATAGCAATCTAATCTGCAATGCCTCATAGAGCATTATAAAACAGCAGAAGGGTGAGAAACACAATCATAATATAATTGCATATAATTATATAATAACACAACATTACATACATAAGATATTCTCACCTCAACGTACAACAGAATCTAAATACAACACAACACAATACATATCTCAACTCATCAATTCCACACGAAATCAATCCATTCATAAATTATGCAAATGCATAGAGACCGACACCACGACTCTATGCAATGCATATGCGGTACCATCCATCCATCATCTCAACACTAGTTCACTCAGGAACTATTGGAATCATCGCTCATTACTTAATGTAACTCCCCGTCGGGCATACGATGTTCCCCGTCGCTCACACCCCACACGGGCACACGACGTTTAAGGATCGCTCACACCCCACACGGGCACACGATCGTCTATAATCATCGTTCACACCCCACACAGGCACACGACGTTATAGCGGATTCCCTCTGGAATCGATTCGTCGTTCACACCCACTAGGGCACACGACATCACAAGAATGCATATCATGATGCTTTGCATACAATGACTCATGACATTCAAATGCACACATATATGCAATCATCTCACTCAACATAAATCATGCTTTGCAATTCAAGCCCAAAACAATGCATTTATTTGCCATACGGCCACACACCATCATCACACCATCTAAACACATGCATTCACCTCATATAATTAGCACACAAGTCATCCAACATATGTCACAAGCACATTACATGATAACCCATCAATTACGCACAATTAAACGGCAAAAGTCAACAAAATGACACATTCCAAATTTCCGACATAATTAAATTGGCCAACAATCCCCAAACCATGTTAATAAGAAAGAATAACTCACAAGCTTTCTAACACACCCAACCGCACCCCAATCGGACTTGCGGATCAAAAGTTAGGAAGAAAACAAAATTACACAATCTGCCATGTTCGTTAGGCGAACCCTCTAGCGAGTATTCGCTACCACCTTCGCTAGGCGAATGTCAAGCGAAACCACTATCAGATAAAAACAGACACAAAGTTCGCTAGGCGAACCCCTTGGCGAACCAAGGCAGCAACAACCAGAACCAAAAAGATACAAAGTTCGCTAGGCGAACAACGTTAGCGAACATTCGCTGACCTTCGCTAACTGGTTCGCTAGGCGAACCCGCGAAAACTCATTCGCTACTGCTTCGCCCCAGGTTCGCTAGGCGAACCAAGGAAAATCCAGAAATTCTACAACGCTATTTGAAGGTCCAAAATCATATTTTTCACCCAAAAACTCTTCCAACACAAAATAATGAAATCAGAACATAACCCAAACATGGTAACAAGTAATCTACAACATTTACATCACATTTCAACCGCTAAAACATCGATTTCCATCGTTCCGACCTAGAATTGAAAATCTATGAAAACACCATGAACATTCCAACACACACATACATAATCATACACAATCATAGGATAATCGAGTTTCGCACCCTTACCCGATTAATCGTGTTTTTGAAAGTCGGTTGAATCGATTTCTTCTTTTCCAAGTTTTCTCTCTTTTCTCCTTTTTCCTCTTTCTTTCTCTTCTCCTCTTTTCTTCTCTTCTTACTATTTTTCTCTCTTTCTATTTCTATTCACACTAACTTAGGAAAAATAAATGAAAAGACCAAAATACCCCCACACTCAAATATCTCGCAAACGTTCCCAAAACGTGATAAAATATAACCACGACGAAAAATAACATATTTTCAGATAAAAGTAGGAAATAAAATAATATAATAATAAAATAATAAAAACGACTCGATTAAATAAAACGAACAAAACTGGGGCGTTACACTAAGAGACATAGATACAAGGGAAAAGAAAAGGAGCAGCTAATCTCTTAATGGGGGAATATCAACCGATAGTGGGTGATAACTGCTCTCCTATGAGTGGCAAAGGTGACAGACACATTTTAATGATGGCGGTTTCTCGAGGAACTCAAAATCTTTCATATGTCTTTCAACAAATACATGTAAAAATGCATACGAGGCTTATTTGTAGATTTAAATAAATCCAAATTTCTCTTAATATTATATCAGATTCTTGAATTATTCATATTCAACTTTAAGCAGTGCAAAGTGATATAATAAATGTGAGAAATAAACATTCTTAAGAATATGAGCCATCTACTAACAGAAAAGGAAATACTTCATTAATTAAGAAAGGTTCACAGATACAGATTTAACTATTGATCAGACCTAAATAAATTAAGGGCAAACTTACACGACTACAACGACCAGACAGATACGATTTAGACAAACACAAGAAGGATATGCAAAAACAGACACTTTTAAACAAAGATAAGTCTTGTTTTCCTAGTCACTAATGACTTCACAATTTGTCTTCAACAAGCAGTTTTCTGGAAAGTTTTCAGGACCAGCCTCTGCTATTGTCTCTTTGATTATATTCACTATTCCTTCTCTAAAGAAAATCTCAGACAAAACTCTTCCATAAGGAATGTAAGACTTTGTGCGATTTCTGGACTCAGAGATGGATTTCCAGAGACAGTTGAAGATTGTGTGTGGTAGGTTTATCTGAATATCATTCATCAGAAAATAAATGAATTCATGGTCATGATATCGCAGTATGTCATGGTTTTCTCCTCTGGGAAGGAAATTGGACAACACGAGCTTCTACCAGGCTTTGGGAATGGGTAGGAGATTTTCAAGATTGGAAGGTTTATATCCCGATGACAGGTCATGAAGAAAGGCAAATTTATTAGCAACAAATAACTTATTTCTGTCAAAATCAACAGTGATTCCAACATTTTCCCATCCAGTTGCGAGAGTGACTGAGAAGGGAGTGATGGAGATGGGGACTTCAAAAACATAAGAAGTGATACGTCGACTTTCATGATCAAGGTATGCATGCTTCCCAAATTCCTTAACTAGATTCACGTAAATGGGTTTCTCCATCATGGTGGAGTATCTTATCCACTGTTGAGCAGATAACACATCTGCTAGGCTGCTAGCAATGTTACTCGTAAGAGGAGGAACATCAATCACAAATTTTTTTTCAGAAATAATTTCAAGAAGGTCTTCGTTTCCTAGAAAGGTTAGTCGAGGCATGATGGTAAATGGAAGACAGAATTTAGACACTAATGGTTTTACGATAGAAGGACTTGAGTGTGATATCTTTTGATAGGAAGAGGTGACTTATATACATCTAAATAGGTCAAACGAGTTGTGCCTAACCGAGGGATGACAACGATCAAGTACACATCAAGTGACAAGAATTTCAATTCAAGGATATGACGTGAACAGTCTTTATAAAAAGGGAAGTACTATCCAGATTCCAGATAAGATTTGGAATGCAATGAGCGTTTAGAGATAGCAAAACAGAAACTGACAAAAAGATATTAAATAGAGTTACTTATGTCATACGAAAGATTTTTAGCTCATTTTCGAGAGAACTTATGTTCTCAGGGATATATCATGATTACTCAAGATTCGCAATTATGACTGAGGTCACATTGAGTGCACACACTGTCTAGAGATTTGATCAAAGAATTTTTTCTTGGAAAGAGAGAATATTTTAGATCATTAACATTTTTTACTCATCAGAAAATTCACAGTTTGGACTTGCAATAATATTTAATCAGTCATTGATAAGGAGAGTCATACCTTAGAGAATCTGAAATCTTCACCGTGATTCTTTATCTGAGTGTTTTCCATTCTGACTCTGAGCTTATGATCATCATCTTTCAGCTTCTACTTCCTTCAGAGTGATCTATTAAATATTTGCTGATTCCCGCATTCTTCAGAAATTCTCTGTATTCTGACGTTGAAGAATATTAGTGTCTTCTGAACTCTGATCTCTAGTCTAAGAACTAGAATCAATCTTCTCTTTAGATGATCTTTTCCTTTTTCCGTTTAGAAATATTCATCTGACTTCTGAGAGCAACCTTCAGAGTGCAGATATTCTGATCTTCATTATCAGAACATCTATCTTTCATCAAGCTTCTTTTAAATAGAAACTTGTTTTCAGATGGTCATTAATTCCTTAGCTTAAACATAAACCGCTGAGAGGTTATGTGCTAGAGAGAATTATTTGAAATTCCCTAACAGCTTCTGACTTCCTTTCTTCAAACAGATGTAGAGCTCGTTTAGATACAAGTATCATCAAACTTTGAGTGCAACTCATGACACAGTTTGAATGATAATTTTGTTCTTACAATGCTGAGCTTACTTCATCAATTCATCGAGAATTGTCAGCACATCTGCTTCTGAAAAGAATGTTTACTGATTTTTTTTTCATTCTGAATAATATCAGTGTCTTAAATTCTTTTTGGCTCGGAATAGATGACTTATGTCATTGTTTCTTACCAACCATCTTCTGAATGCAGGATTTATGCAACATGGACATCTGAGATGAATACTAGATAATATTCTAACAAATTATAGTTTGTTCAACTGAGATAGAATCTCAAGTTAACAGAACTCAATTGTCTATGTTACTTCAATTAATACTCAGAATTCATCCTGAATCAGATTCCTCTTTTTGAATATTCTTCAGTTTTCTGGCTTCTTCTGTAGACTTCATCATGATGTTCAAAATCATAGAACAACAATCTTTCTTCTTCACATGAAGAAATTCCTAATGATCTTTAAATTAAGAAAGTCAAGGGTGGACTAATCCATTTCTTGAAAACATCTCATAACTCACAAAGAATTAATCTTCAGTAAATAAGATTTCTCATTTTTCTGATGATTTAATCTTGAGCAAATACGTTGTTTATCCAAGCGTATTTTCAATGATAAGCATTCAACAGATACTTCTTCTTATCTGATGAATCTATCTTATCAGCTGATTCTTCAATCTTCTTCCAAGCTTCAGTGTAGAAGATTATGTTGTTGACAACTACAAAACTTCAAGAATCAGTGACTTGCTTAGGTAATCCGTTTGATTACAATTTAATACTCAATCATCTTCTGAACTGATACTGAAATTGTAAGTGGATTGAAATCTCACCCAGAGTATTTCTACACACCATATCTGGATCTTTTTCTGACACTGTAAAGTGTTTGATATCCATCAATAACAGAACTGGAGCTCTGATACCAATTGAAGGTGTGAGAAAAACACAAGAAGGGGGGGGTTTGAATTGGGTTTTACACTCTTTGCTAATTTTTCGCCTTTAATCATTGTTGCGTTAAGACATCAAAGTTTCATTGAGAAACTTCAAACTTGTGATGCGGAAGCATATCAGAGTTGTGTGGTTCTGACTTGTTATGCGAGGTTCTGGTAAACGATACATAAATACAAACAATAAAGTAAAGCATAAGCAAGAGTAAAGAACACACGATATATCTTGGTTCACTTGAGCAACCCTCAAGCTAACCCAGTCCACCCTTCCAAGGTGATTTCGCCTTAAACTCAAGGACTTAATCCACTATAATCAGAACTGATTACAATTCGCATGGGCAACCGCCGGTGACTAACCTCTAATGAACTGTTCAGTGATCCAAGTGGATATAACGTTCATTAAACCAACAGAATCCGATCTCGCAAGATCTCCCATCAGGATTTCAATGATATCCATCAGTGATCTCACAAGAGTCTGACCTTCACTCGGTCCTCTTTGAGATATGACTATCATTCATCTCAAGTCTACTGATCTTCACTCGATCATTTGAGGAACAACTAATTCTAAAAATAGAATTGGTTTTCTGGAGGTTACATGAGTGCTTCTTAACAAGCAGAATTCTCCTAATTTAAGTACAGAATTACACAACAGTGTTTGAGTAATATATGAGCAACAACTCCTTACTTTCTACATGATTCTATGTGTTGTATATGATTTGCAGTTGAGTTGCAATGATGACACCAACAACAGTTGATGGGTTGATTGTGCTTGAACCAATAACACATACAAATGCCTTCTCATCTTTTATAGCCAAAGAAAATAGAGCCATTGGAGGGCAGCTGGCCGTTGAAGAGAGTCATTACACAAGGATGAAAATAATACAACCACCTTTGTCCTTTTTCCACAATTTACGGTAGTGGAGAGGTAGTGGGATAAAGCATCTTCGTACAGTGTACTTTCCTTGCTAACGCTAACATTGTCTTCTATTCTTCAGAGGCTTCTGATAGTATTTGATTGAAGCATGAGTAGATATGTGATAGTTGGTTCTACAGAACTTAAGTCTTCAGTCTTCAGAACTTGTTCATTCAGAACCTTGTTTTCAGCACTTCAGCACTTGTCTTTGAAACCCTTTGTCTTCAAGTCTTCAGAACCTTGTTCACTCTGAACATTGCCTTCAGAGTCTTCAGCCCTTGATCTTTAGAACCTCAATATTCATATCCCTTAAGTCTTCAGAGTCTTTCTTCACTTGGTCTTCAGAGCCTCCATCCTTCAGAACTTCAAGTCATTAGAGTCTTCAGCACTTAGTTCTTCAGAAGATTGTTTCTTCAGGAGCTTCGCTTATCTTCAGAATCCGAAACACGTTCAGAACAGAATCCACAAGAGCATTACAACAACAATATCGGCATCCTTGGATCTTTCTGATTGTTATCAGATACAGAAGCAAACTTGCTTCTTCAGCACTCTTGCGACTTGTATTACACATAGTAACTCACATGTAATCTTTTACGCACATCTTGATATTGTTTGTTTGATCTTATATCTTCAATAATTATGATCTGCACAGAAACAAACATCAGAACATAAAATAGTTCTTTCATACATACTCCATTGTTATCATCAAAACATAGAGACGACTTGCAGAGACAACTTTTGTTCTTACAAAAACACTTAGTGAAAATTCTGCCTTGTTATCTCAACATTTCCGCCAACTTCCAAGGCATTTTCACCTTAATGCAAGCTGAACCAGGTCCATTGGTGGACATCAAAGTTAGAGAGGGATATGCAAGCTTTCCAATGAGCCCAAAAACATGAGAAAATTCCACTTGAGCTAGAGGTTATGACAGTTGCAACCTGCCTTGCTACAAACTGTTTTGCAAGACAGTTTTGTGCATTTCTTGCTGGCCACGATTCCTTTTGTCAAGGGTAATGATCTAAATCACTCACATGCAATGTATAATAGATGAATCACCACAAACCTGCAAAGTCGGACCAAGGAGTCAAGGAAAACTCAAATTGCATGATTGGTTTTGTCACTTTGTGCCTTAATTCAAAATGACATTTATGTGTAATAGTGAACATTCAACAAAAGGACTCTTATCAGTCAAGATGCTCCTATAAACAACAATAAAATCATCTGCAGAATGTGAATTGAGTCAATACATAGCTGAGCTATTTGGAGCAACCATAAGTACCTTGTGTAAGAAGCAATTATGCTTAGCAAGACCATTGACTCCTATCTTATCCTTTGAGCTTCAAGTGAGAAGCTTCAACACAACTCTTCTCCTATAAATAGAGCTTCTTGTTGATCATTCAGAGCACACCAAAGCAACTTACAACATAGCTTTCTCTCATTTCCTTCTTAAGCACCAAAATTCAATTTTCTTGAGAAAGCACTATCGGGTTTTGAATTGGAAGCCAGTGCAACTCAAACCAATGGTTCACACACCTCATATACAACATATAGAAGTGATCCAAACACCTTAATCACTTCTGTAACACAAGAATCAGGATTTCACTAGTCAGCTTGATCCAAGTGCAACTGAATTCTAGCCAAGTGATCCAAGGAGTTCCCAATCATTCTAAAGGTTGCAACACAATCCTTGAGGCCTAAGGAAGCTATCCAGATCATTGTTTCACTTCTGTAACATCTCTATAATAGAATTCGATCCCTTCTTGCAGAGGTAAGCCTGAACCTTTCAATCTTCATGATCCATGCATCATTTTTTAATTTTTAAAGCCCAAACATGTTTGTTATATTGCTGTGATCATTTTCCCTCAACCAATTGCTATTCATCTTGCGTGTATGAGATTTCATTTAGTTCTTGCATATTTTAGGGTTCATCTGGTTACAACATGATATCTTTTGGTACACTTAGTTTAAATGAAATTGAAAAGAACCATCATGTTCCTTATTTAAAAGTGAATGAATTTCATTTTTACATCTTATAAATTGGTTGAGAAACGAGAGAGATAGCTTGCTTCATGCAAGTCTGATGTTGGCCCAAGGAAGAAGATGGCCATGGCGCCATTTTTCAGGTTTTTAGAACCAAACATAGTATATGTTATTTTGTTGCCAATATATGTTTGAATTGGCATTGTGCCCTAGTGGAAACACAAGTATTTGTGTGTATGTAGCGAGCGAGAGGTCTGGGGTTCGAATCCCCCTCGCCCCAGACCTTTTGGTTTTTTTGAACCATTTTCAAAGGTTGTTTTCACATATTATTTACTCTTTCCACTCTGTATCAGCCCACGCACATGGCTCAGATGGTAAAGTTTTAAACTCTCCACCCCAAGGGCGTGAGTTCAAACCTTGGGAGGACCATCCCATATTTTTTACCACTTTTTCTTTTCACATTTTTCACAATTTCTTAATAACTTCAAAAATTAATTTCTTTTTCAATTTCAATCATTTTTTAATGATTCTTTTTTTCAAAATTCACAAATATGTTAAAGTATTTTATTCCACAAAAAAAAGATATTATTTATTTAATATATTTTGAATTTTTGAAAAGAATTCCTTTTTATTTGTTTTTAAACATTTTAAATAAATTCTTCTCTTGAGTTGTCAAACTCAAATGATTTTAAAATCATTCTATGAATGAAAGATGATTTTTCAAACATTAATCCAAGATCATAACTTGTTTTTCACACATGTTTAATAAATTTGGTCATTTTAATTGAATTTTTATTCAATTAAAATACATTTTTTTAAAAATCAAATTAGGGTTGATTATTTTTCCCCTTTGCAAATCTTTTTCAAAACACTTTTGGGTCTCTAATAGAGTCTAAGACCCATCCCTTGTAACACAAACCATTTGGGCCTCAATTATTGTTTAAGACTCGATGCGATTTTTCAAAACAACGGTGCGATCACTGTTTCAAATCTGGGCCTCTCCCTGAGTTATAAGTCACATTCTCTCTTCTTTTTAAAATAATTTTGGGCCTCTAATAGAGTGTAAGTCCCATCCTTTTGTAAACAAACCTTTTTGGGCCTCAGCCATTATATAAATCCCGATACGATTTTCAAAATAACGGTGTGATCACTGTTTTTTTCATCTGGACCTCTCTTTGAGTTGTAAGCCCTATCTCTTGTATAAAAATAAACTCTTGGGCCTCTAATAGAGTGTAAGACCCACCTCTTTTGAAAATACAATAAATTTGGGCCTCAATCATTGTATAAGTCCCTCTGTTGTTTTCAAAACTACGACGCGATCGTTGCCTTTTCAAAAGAATTCATCTGGGCCTCTCCTTGAGTATAGGCCCAAAACTTCCTTTTAAAACAACTTTCCTTTTGATTTAGATTCAAATTCATAATTTTTATCAAAACTTTCTTCAATTTCTTGAATAACTAACCATACAGCTGTGTTTATAATACTGGAAGTTGGTACAATTGTAAGTTCTACCAGCTTTTTTTACATATTTGCTTATATATATATATATATATATATATATATATATATATATATATATATATATATATATATATATATATTTCATCTGTATATATATGCCTGTATATGCTTGCTTAGAGTCAGGCTTAGATAAAGGCAGTAGTCACTCTTTCAACATAATCAAAACTAGTTCCCCATAGGAAATTCCAGATACAGTCTTGCCTCCTCTTGGGCTTATACAATATAGGGTAAAATACAGTTTTGGTCCCCCTGTTTGTCAAAATTCACGGTTTTGGTCCCCCCATTTTTTATAACAGTTTTGGTCCCCCACCCCAATTTTGGCCCAAAAAAATGATGAACAGTACTTGGTCCGTACATGAACAGTACATGAACAGTGAGGGTGGGGGACCAAAACTGTTAAAAAACAAAATGGGGGGACCAAAACCGTGAATTTTGACAAACAGGGGGACCAAAACTGTATTTTAGCCTACAATATATAACAGAGAAAGGCATTATTCCCGGTGAAACTTTTCTCAAGACTGTCACTGCTAGAAAGTTGTACAAGAAATTCATTCCCCCCAAATAGGATTAATTCTCGGTGAAACCTCTTTTAAATTTCTTCAAACCCTGGAACTGTTCACTAAAGAAAGGATTATTCCTGGTGAAACCTTTCTTGAACTGTTCTCAGGTTTGCACCCACAGGCTTCCTAAAAGCATCCCCAGCCTCCTCTTGGGCTTTGTACAAGGACCCCTAGGCTTCTTAGAAGTTCTCATCCTCCTCTTGGGATTAGTACAAGGACCCAGAGACCTCCTACGGATATAGGACAGAACTTAGTCATCTTTTGCTCGTTTAATCCTCCAGAGAGTCAGAAATTCTAGAACATCAGACCAATTTAGGGTTGATTCTCATCACTCAAAACATCAGCCTCCTTTTAGGCTTCACACAAGTAGACTTGGACAATCTCATCCTCCTCTTGGGCATCATACAAAGATCATCCTCAAACTAAGAATTAACCTCTTCATCCTAGTAGACTTGGAAAGTCTCATCTTCTCTTAGATCTCAAGGAAACCCTCAAGTCTCCTGAAAGCAAAGGAGAAACCCTGGTCATTTCATCAATATACAAATCTCCAGCAGAGTTAAAACCTCCAAAGGTTTTAAAACTCAATCTTTAAACTATCAATCTAAATTCACCAGCCAGGGTCAAATTACTATTAATAAACCCTCAATCAGAACCTCAAGGCATTTGATATTTCAACTCTTCTTCATTCCTCAGCAAGAGTTGATTCCCCAATTTGGACCTGTCTTTGGATCTCAATAATCCTCAGTAGAAGCTAGCCTCCTCTTAGACTTCATATAAGAAATTCCCCAACCAGCCTCCTCTTAGGCTTTGTATAATGATTCTTCCCTCAACAAAGTTAGCCTCAATCTCGGGCTTTGTACAAGACAGGTCAAATTCTCCAGCTAAGTCAATAACTTTTAGCCTCAATCTTGGGCTTTGTACAAGACAGATAAAACCTCTCCCCAGTGGAGTCATTTCTTTTAGCCTCAATCTTGGGCTTTGTACAAGACAGACAAAATATTCCCCAAAAGAGTCAATCTCCTTTAGCCTCAATCTTGGGCTTTTATAAAATTCCCTAGTAGAGTCAACCTATTAGCTTCAACTTTGGCTTTGATCAAGGCACACAAAAATCAACATCCCCTTAGAGGAAGTCAAAATTTCTCTATAGGAAGACATTTCTCTTTACATCACACATTAAAACAGACAATAAAAAAACCTTAATCCCAGATAACTGCTGTAAGTGGCACACTTGTTGATTCAAAAATCCAAGCTGTAGTCCCTCTTTATCCTGGTAAATCCCTTCTTTCTTCTAATTGTTGTATGAGGTAAGCCTCTGGATTATCTACATCCAAGCCAATGTCCATCTCTTAGCATGAAAGACTCCTAAAGAAAAATGGTATTGCTCTACACTGAGCTAAAGTTTTCCCCTCTAGGACATCACCCTTCTAAAGAAAATTACGGCATTGCTGGATTCTCATATCCCAGTTAAAGTAATTTTCCTTTATAACCAATTACCCAACATCTGTGATGAATATGTGAGATATCTCCCTTTAGAGATGACAAATTCTCTCTCAGTCAAACCTTCAGCTTCAATCTTGGGCTTTGAACAAGACACAAATACTTATCTAGCTTCAATCTTGGGCTTTGAACAAGACACCAAACATCTTTCCTCCCATAGAATATGAGGAACTAAGATTTCTCTGATTTCCCTGTTATCATTACGGGAATACGTAGGCATAAGATTGCAAAATCTTAGCGAGCACACAAATAAAAAACTTTAGGTCCAGTACCTTATCAAAAACATCGAAAAACCCGAAATCTACAAAAATACTCTCTCAACATTCCTAAAGGAGAAACTTTCCCAATTTATGACAGATAAACACCAGTAAGTAGATAATAGAAGAAAATGCCAAACAATCTATGGATAACCATATATAAGCTGGGTAATTAATAACTCCCCATTGTATAATCTGACCCTGGACCCCCGATTTCTTAGCATTTGTTAAAGAAAACATTTGCGTGCAAGGTTAGTTTTAGATAGCTTCCCTTTCCTTTTCAGCTTCATAGGATAAATAAGAGATCAGAAAGTAGCACCCAATTCCAACCATTGCAGTAAGGTGGTCGCGTCACCAACAAAAATCGCACGCTACAGAAAAATGGCGACACTGCTGGGGAGTCCTAGGTTTAGAATTCCTAAGAGGTCTAGGTTATTTGATATTTTCTATATATATATATATATATATACTGTCATCCTACTTGATACCCGTGTTTAATTTTCTGTCAAATGGGAATGCGATTGATACGCATGTGGAAAGTTTGAAAGAACATTAAGATTGGGGTGGCATAGACAGGAAACGCTTATAGGGAGTGAATCTCAACCAAGCTAACTTGGCATTCCATCGAATCAGTCGAGGTACCCATACAGAAGTATCGATGTTGAACGACCGATTGTCATGAAAGCATTGTCTTTCCTAGTGTGGTACCCAAGACCCTGAGGATTTAGTAGACATTAACCATATGGCCATTTGGTAGTGCGGTGACTATCGAGAATAGTTGATACGCGATACTACACTCAAATGAGATTCATCCTAGGATATTACAGCTCACTCGAGTGAATCAGCTTGCTGTTGATATCCCTAGGAGGGGTCAATGACTTTGGGAACCTTAGAACCCGTTCTACAGGTACAAAAATTGACCAAAATAGTACAACCTTTGGGGATGGGTAGAACCATGACTCCATGCTCGTGACGTTGAACCCTTGAACCCATGTTTTCAAATGTTTTTGTGTGCTGCATTCATGCATTCATCTAAAATACTTTTTTCAAACAAGAAAAAAAATCTTTCTTCCAAAATAAACTAAAACAATAATTGCAAATATCAGAGGTTGCGTTATGGATTTTGGTAGAAGAAAGACGCACAAGTACACCTTCAAGGCTCCGAAACTAGAGGACTTAAGGAAGTTAGCAAGGATGGTTACCAACCCTGAGGCTTTCAGAGCTAAGCATGGAGGACTGTTGTCTCTGTTAAGGGTTAACGTGGTTGAAGGAATCCTGTCTACGCTGATTCAGTTCTATGATCCAGTTTACCACTGCTTCACTTTCCCAGATTACCAGCTGGCACCAACACTAAAAGAGTACTCCCATCTGATTGATTTACCTATCACTGATCAAGCTCCATTTTCTGGACTGGAAGAAATTCCAAAGTAACAAACCATTGCAAGAGTAATCTCTTTGGACGAGTTAGAAGTTAGGACTCACATAACCACTAAAGGAGGAATCCAGGGTTTACCAGCTAAATTCCTGATGTAGAAAGCTCTATACTTTGCTAGTATAGGAAACATAACTGCTTTCGAGGATGTTTTTGTTCTGCTCATATACGGGTTATTCCTCTTTCCAAACATAGACAACTTCGTCGACACTAATGCTGTTAAGATATTTCTGATTGGGAACCCCGTACCAACTTTGCTCGCAGATGCTTATCATTCTGTAAACTTAAGGAATTTGAACAGCGGAGGAATAATCACATGCTGTGTACCATTACTCTATAAATGGTTCATTTCCTATTTGCCCAAGTCTACTGCTTTTTGGGATCACAAGAGTACTCTACGTTGGTCACAAAGGATTATGTCTCTTACCAACTCTGACATAGATTGGTACAATAGGATTTATAAAGGGATAGAGATCATAGACAGATGTGGAAATTTCCCTAACGTACCCCTCATTGGAACTAAAGGAGGAATCAACTATCATCCAATTTTAGCTCGCTGTCAACTCGGATACCCGATGAAGAATATCCCGCATAATGTTCATCTGGAAGGTCTTTTCTTCAAGGAACGGGAAAATGAAAGGGCACTAAAGAAGGAAATAGTGCATGTCTGGCAACATATTCACAAGAAAGGAAGAGAGTCTATAGGAAGACCAAATTGTACCTCCATGGAACCTTATTTCCACTGGGTGCAAATTAGAGCCCTCAAGCTGAGGATGCCTTACCCTCGCCAAGAAGTTTTTCTGTTAAAGGAATCTGTCCTTTATTTTATGTCTGATACGAAAAAACTCCAGGTCGCTCTCAACAAAGTTCAACGTGAAAAGAGCTCTTGGAAAAACAAATACCGAATCCTCAATTTGGAGTGTACCAAGATTCAGGAACTATTAAAGGAAAAAGATGCTCTGATTGAGATATTAGAACAACATGCTGTGGAAAGTCAGGAAGATCGAAGAAATTTGCTCGCTCCTTTCACTTGGAAAAGGACTGACAACCAAACAACGGCTGAAGAGCCCCGATCAAAGAAAAGGAAAATACCGGAACCAACATCTGAGCTCTCTTCAGAGAGGACTCAGGATCCATGAGCTTAGACATTTTCCTTATCACACCTTGTAAAATATTGTACTTTTCCTTTGTAAAATACTGTACTCTTTCGAAGACAATAAAAAGGGCCCCCCCACTGTATGATATTTGCAATCTATTTGTTGAAGTTTCTTTTTGAATAAAACAAAAACTAAAAAATATGTTATTGCATATCATTCATCATTCTCACATAAACACATTTTTCTTATCTTTGAGTCTCACGTCTGTGTCACAATTCTAGAGTCAAACTGTCTCACTCATACAATACTCGGGCCAATCGACAAACAAAATGGACGATCTCAAGGAAGAGAACAGAGAGCTGAGATAAGAAATCGACGCTCTGAAGAAAAGTTTAGAAAAACTTCACAGTGACATGTAATCCCTGGCAGCAGCTCATGAGCAACGGCATCAAAAGACTGTAATCTTAGAGATCACATCTACGCCCATAATGGAGACACGAGAGAATCATCCTCGGTACAACATGCCTAAAGGGCGCCCCTGGGGCATGCCTCTAAACTTTATACCTGAAGGATACATCCCGCTGGTCACTGAAGACCCAGAAGCCGTAGCAGGAATCACTGGACCTGAAGGTTACAAACTTCGGGAAAGTGAAGATGCAAGGTTTACGACAGCAACTCCTGAAGGTTACAAACTTCAGGGCATAGAAGCACCAAGAGTCACCGCTATAATCACTATACCACAGCCAGTGGTACACACTGTCCCAGAAGGACAGATTCCACAAGTAATTTCTGGTGGGAATGAAGACATGTACGAAAGAATGAATGAGTTCCAGGAATAATTCTTGGAAATGCAGAAGGAACTGCATGCCATTCGCGGTCAATATTTATTCGGAAAAGACGCCGCAGACCTCTGTTTGGTCCCTAATGTAAAGATACCGCACAAATTCAAAGTGTCTGACTTTGAAAAATACAAAGGCAACTCTTGCCCTCAAAGTCATTTGGTGATGTACGCTCGAAAAATGTCAACTCAGATAGAAAATCAACAGCTACTGATCCATTACTTCCAAGACAGTTTAACCGGTGCTGCACTCAAATGGTACATGGGTTTAAACCGCACCAAGATCAGTACTTTCAGAGATCTCGGCACAACCTTCGTTCAGCAATATAAATACAATTTGGACATGGCACCTGATAGCGATTAACTCAGAGCAATGTCACAAAAGGACAAAGAAACTTTTAAAGAATATGCTCAGAGATGGCGTGAAATTGCCGCTCAGATCTGTCCCCCTCTCGAGGAAAAGGAGATGACCAAGATATTTTTGAAAACCTTAAGCTCGTTCTATTACGACCGAATGGTCACCAGTGCGCCCAGTGACTTCACTGAAATGGTGAACATGGGAGTACATCTTGAAGAAGTGGTCCGAGAAGGACGGTTGGTCAAAGATACAGAGCCATCTAGCAGTACTAAGAGATACGGTAGTGCTTTCCAAAAGAAGAAAGAACATGAGATCGGTAATATTTCTCTCGGAAAACAAAGGCGAAGGTATCAACCAGTAGCGGCAGTAACTCCCGTTATCAACCCAGTGCCGGCTCTGACTTATCAACCTCAGGTTGCTCAGAGCCAACCAAGTCAACAACAGTATCAGCAAAGACCGCAACAGCCTCTTCAGCAGGCTCTACCTCAGTTCAACAATAACAATCGTACGACACGACCATCAGGATTTGACCCTATACCGATGTTGTACGCAGAACTATTTCCACTTCTACTGGCCAAGGGGTACATCCAAACTAAGACTCCTCTTACAGTACCAGAAAATCCTCCTTTTTGGTTCAAAGCGGATCAAACTTGCCCTTACCATCAAGGAGGATTGGGGCACAACATTGAGAATTAGGGGTGCAGACGAACATTGGTTCAAGTCTGAGGTACAGAAGCTTGTCAGGAACGGGATCTTATCTTTCAAAGATACTAATCTGAATGTTCAGACGAACCCGTTGCTGCAACATGAGAACACTGCAGTGAATTTAATAGAGGAAGAATTTAGCCGCAGTTATCAAATTCACGATGTACTCCTATTAGGAACCAATCTGGTGAGGATGCATTGCAGACAGAGCGGGTACGATCATGTACCGTCTCACAATTATCACCAGTGTGATATCTGCTCAAAGAACAATCAGGGGTGTTCCATAGTGCAAGCAGCATTACAAGAACAAATGGATCTAGGCTGGATTCAGGATCACAGGATCGGTGAAGTAAACATGGCCCATGCGCATCCCAACATTATTCAGAACCACGACATTCTTGCGATGAACGACAATTTAGTGGCGATGTATTCAAGGCAAAGTTAATATTATAACTTGCCATGACACGATTACAACGCTTGTTTAATCTGCTCAACAAACAATCAAGGATGCTATTTTGTACAAGAGGCCCTCCAACGTCAGATGGATCTCGGATGGATCCAAGACTACCGTGAAGGAAATAACCATAAATTCAATATGGTTCAGATCTTTGACATACGCTTGATGAATACCAGTCTGGTAGAATTACATGCTAAGCAAGTCAGGCTCAGCTTTCTGGCTTCACACGAGTATCAAGACTGTGAAGATTGCCATGAAGACGACCAAGGGTGTGCACTTGTACAAAGAACACTACGACATCAGCTGGACCACTGGTGGCTTCCAGTCTACCTGGATGAAGCTATAGAATGGATTATCATAACTGATGGGATTCCTGATAGACATCAAAGTCGTGATATCCGCTCAGTGGAAACAGATCTAGTAAAGATGCACTGAATACAAAGCGGGTGTGGTAAGGTACCACCGCACAATTATGAGCGCTGTAGAGTATGCTCAGAGAACAACCAAGGATGTTATCTCATACGAGCGACTCTTCAAAATCAGTTGGACCAGAAAGAGATTCAACCATGTTTGAGTTCTGGGTCGATTAACATGATACAAGACTATCTCCCTGATCAAAGCGAGAACATTGTCGTAATCTCCAATCATGGAAAAACCAAGGAAGTTTGCGCCATAATCCCTCTACTCAATGAATCCAAAATCCCTCTTGATAGTAGAAAAGTTCCCAACTAGGAGCTGATCGAGGTTGCCTATAACGGTCAGAGAAATCAAGAAGCTCATGTGGTTATCTACCTGCCAGGACCAATACCGTACAAATCAGAAAAGGCTATCCCTTACAAGTACGGTGCAACGACCATCGAAAATGGAAAGGAAACTCCATTACCCTTCGTTGTGAACATTGTCGACATTAGTCGAGTTACCCGAAGCGGTCGGATCTTCAACAGAGGAGTTGCAGAACCTTCCAAAGAAAAGGAACCTCAAACAGAAGTTCCAAATCAACAAGTCGGTCAATCCAGTAATCCAGAGCCTGTAAAAAACAATGATGAGATGCTGAAGCTCATCCAGAAAAGCGAGTACAACATTGTGGATCAATTGTTGCAAACTCCGTCCCAAATCTCTATACTATCTCTCCTACTTAGTTCTGAAGCTCACAGAGAAGCTCTGCAGAAAGTCTTGGAGCAAGCCTTTGTGGAACAAGACGTGATAGTAGGACAATTTAACAGCATCATTTCCAGCATCACTTCCTGCAACAATTTAGGATTCAGTGATGAAGAATTACCGGAAGAAGGCAAGAATCATAATATGGCGCTTAACATTACATTCAACTGCCAAGACGATGCTTTAGCCAGCATTCTGGTAGACACAGGATCATCTTTGAATGTTATGCCAAAATCGACTCTGATGCGACTATCATTTCAAGGAACTCTGATGAGAGGCAGTGAGATCATCGTCAAAGCCTTTGACGGATCCAGAAAAACAGTTATTGGCGAAGTTGATCTTCCCATAACCATCGATCCTCACACTTTCCAGGTCATGGACATCCGGGCAGCATACAACTATTTATTAGGAAGACCTTGGATACACGAAGCTGGGGCAATCACTTTGACACTTCACCAAAAGCTGAAGTTCGTCAAGAATGACAAGTTAGTCACAGTGTGCAGAGAGCAAGCCTTAATCGTGAGCAACTTATCATCATTCTCCTGTGTAGAACCAGAGGAGGTTGTTGGAACCCAGTTCCAAGCACTCGGTGAGCAATGAGAATCAACCAGAAAGAAGGACATCGATTTCCTCGTACAAAGATGCTCTCAAAGTAATCAAGAGTAATGACATAAAGGGATGGGGACAGATTATAATTCCTACGGATAACAGGACAAAGAAAGGTCTTGGTTTCTCTTCAACCTGTACCCAGACTGCCAAGAAAGATGAAAGTTTTCATCCCATTCAGGACTTTTTCCGCAGTGGAGGCTTCCTCCACCCAATGTCTCAAGAAGTACACACCATCAATGAAAGTGACTCCTCCGATACGGACGAGGAATGGAAATCTTATCTCAACGATAACGGTTATATGTCTCAGGAAGAAACGCACATGCCAGTTTGTTTTCCAAAGCAGAGCCTGAGATATATACCGAGGTCAGACGTCAGGATGATCTATGGAGATTGTGATCCTGAGGGATGTCGTGCTCCGCCCAACTCATTAGAAGATGATCTAATGAAAGACAACTTCGAACAAGATTATTATGATCCCCTGGATGACTTGCCTATCTAGAAGCCGTACACAGAAGGCTTGGGGGCAAAAAAGTCAACCCAACGATGCCTATCAGCTGAGTAATATTGAGAAGAATACCCACGTCCCCACTAACTCATGGGATCATTACTCAGGACATTCCAAAAATAACCAGTGCCATGATAATGAATCTGTAAAGATTGCAGGACAAGAGTTCATCAACTATGCTTTTCCTGAGGTCAACATCATTGAGGAAGATGACTTGTCCACTCCCACAGAAGTATGGGGCACTTTAGGACAGCCGAGCGGCAAGTACGACTTTCTAGTCAAATACATCACTCCTGAAAGCTCTCGCATTAGATACAAGGACATCTAGCCAACTAGATGGGGAGATCCTCTTGAGAGTGAAAACACTAGGGAAGATACAACAGAAGAGTTCGTTTATAACAAAACTACTTGGGAGGAAGACTCCAATGATCCTACTCCGCCAGAAATCAGCGTTGTTTCTGAAGACAAACCAAGAAGGAAGATACCAGACTTTGTGATTCACAGAGGAGTTCGTCGTCAATGGGTTACTGTCGATGTCCCGAAAGTCGTCCATAAGTCTAAGTAATTGCCATCTTTGTTTTAACCTTTCACCTTGCCCAGGTGAAGTGGATGTTTTATAGGGCTCACTTTTCTGTAAATGTCCCTCTTCACTTCGCCCAAAGCGACAGAGTTTTGTTTTATAGGGTTGTGTTTCAAGAATTGACAAATCATAAATAAATAATGTCATTCTAAATTTCGGCATTTATTGTTGTTTTCACTTTTCGTTTTTCAGAAAATGGTAATCCTAAAATAACCCAAAATAAAAACAAGCATTTTTTCAGAAAAAAATACACTGCACACACTCTTGCATTTCTCTCTGTCTTTCCTAAAAAAAAAACAAATCATCACGTTATGCAGATTGCTTGTTTTAAACCCCATTGAAACATACGATCTAATGCCTTCTCCCAACTTTGAATTTCCGATATTTGAAGCTGAAGAAGAAGAGAATGAAGAAATTCCAGAAGAGATCTCTTGACTACTCAGACAAAAGGAAAGGTCTATTAAGCCTCACAAAGAGCCGTTGGAAACGGTTAATTTGGGTTCAGAAGGAGAGAGGAAAGAAGTCAAGATTAGAGCACTGCTCAATCTGACTATCAGAGAAGATTTGATAAAACTTCTCAAAGAGTTTCCAGATGTGTTTGCTTGGTCCTATCAGGACATGCCAGGGTTGGATACCAGCATCGTGGAACATCATTTACCACTAAAAGTAGAATGCCCTTCGGTGAAACAAAGACTGAGACGGACTCATCCGGATATGGCCATCAAGATTAAGGAGGAAGTGTAGAAGCAGATCGACGTAGGTTTCCTCGCCACCTCAGAATATCCTTAATGGCTAGCTAACATATTGCCAGTCCCAAAAAAGGATGGAAAAGTCAGAATGTGTGTAGACTACAGGGATCTGAACAAAGCAAGTCCAAAGGATGACTTCCCCCTGCCACACATTGACATGCTGGTAGACAATACAGCAAAATTCAAAGTCTTCTCCTTCATGGATGGATTCTCGGGCTATAATCAAATCAAAATGGCGCCGAAAGATATTGAGCAAACTTCAGTCATCACCCCATGGGGCACCTTTTGTTACAAGGTAATGTCGTTCGGTCTGAAGAACGCGGGAGCAAGCTATCAAAGGGCCATGACAACTCTATTTCACGACATGATGCACAAAGAAATTAAAGTGTATGTCGATGAGATGATTGCCAAATCTAAAACAGAAGAAGAGCATGTGACACACCTGTCAAAGTTATTCGAGCGTCCGAGAAAATACAAACTCCACTAGTATCCCAACAAATGCGCGTTCGGTGTCCGCTCAGGAAAACTCTTAGGATTCATCGTCAGCCAGAAGGAATTAAGGTTGACCCTGACAAGGTCAAGGCCATTCAAGAAATGCCTTCACTAAAGACCGAAAAATAGGTCAGAGGATTTTTGGGACGTCTGAATTACATCTCAAGGTTCATATCCCTCATGACCGCGACATGCGCGCCGATCTTCAAACTACTCAGAAAGAATCAAAGTTGTGTATGGACAGAAGATTGCTAAAAAGTTTTCGACAGTATCAAAGAATATCTGTTGAATCCGCCAATCCTGTCACCTCCAGTGGAAGGAAGACCATGAAGGTGTGAAAAACACAAGAAAGGGGGGGTTTGAATTGGTTTTTCAAAATAAAATTTTCTTTTCAACTAACCCCTTTTCAACAACTCTTTACTTATAAATGATAGTCTTAATGAAGCTTGAAAGAGATAACACTGTATGTTTATACTAGTTCACTTGAGAATTTCTCAAGTTAATCTAGTCCACCCGCCAAAGTGATTTAGCCTCTCTCAATCGAGGTCTTAATCCACTAATCAAATAGATTAATACAATGCACAAGCCAAATTGCTGGTGACTAACAACAACCTCTAAAACTCTCAAGTTCTAGACTTCTCAAGAGATCTAACCACACTGGTCTCTCTTAAGGAACAACCTCTAAGACTCTCACTAGTCCTAGACTTCTTAAGAAATCTAACCTCACCAGGTTTTTCTCAAGGAATTTCAAACAACAGTTTGTTTACAAGGTATTGTTTCTAATATAAGCTGAATATGTAAACTAATTTACAACACAGAATATTGACTTTTTGAATGATAATAGCAAAATAGAGCGTGATTGAATCGGCGAAGTTGTTATCATTCTTTGAGTCTTCAAGTCGTTTTATAGCCGAGTAAAAGTAGCCGTTGCAAGGTAATCATGACTATTGATGGCGGTTTGGTAGAACCGTGAGGACAGATAAAACCTTTTGTGTCCTGTCTTATCAGTATATCTTCGCTGGCACTATTACCAAGAAATCTTCATTTGAACTTTTGCACAGTTACCAAGATATCTTCGTTTGAGCTTTTGTTGCTTAGTCTTCTAATCTTCTTAACTTCAGAGGCTACTGCGAGCATGAGTAAGAAGGGAAAACATAGCTTGATTCTTAAGATCTTCAAGTTTTGGAGTCCTCAGAGCAGCGTCTTCGGAGTCTTCAGCACTTGCTCTTCAGAACCTTGTTCACTTAGAAAATTGTCTTCATATCTTCAGAGGCTTCAGATAATATTTAGTTGAAGCATGAGTAGAGACTATTTGTTGGGTCTTCAGAACCTTTATCAGAGAGCGAAAGTCTTCAGCATTTGTACTTCGTTCATCAGAACCTCAGTCTTCATTTCTTTGTCAGAACTTGCTTTCTTTATATATCATATCAGAGTCTATGATCTTCAGATTCGTCTGAAGAGATTTAGAAGTAATATTGCAGAACCAAATCTTGTTCTCACAATCTCCCCCTTTTTTATGATGACAAAACTAAGTATTTTGATAACACAATTTTATACATAATGCAAGAGTAATAAAAGATTTTAAGGAATGCTTATCCTTCGTATGAGGTACTCCCCCTGAGTCTTAGACTTGGTGAATTTATGTGGATGAACTCCCCCTGATTTCAATAGGTCAGATATTGAAATCATCGTAGTCTTGATTCAATTTTAATTTCTTCAACAAAGTTCTGATTTTCTGAAGATTGACTTCATGACATTTTCATGACGTTTGAATCGGATCAGAGTTCGTGAAAAGAAAAACAATCTGATAGAAATAACAGTTTTATTGGTTAGCATGTAAAAAACGTTATTTCTCAGAGATTGACTATGGAATCAAAATATCACATTCATTACTTCTCCCCCTTTTTGTCATAATCAAAAAGCTTCGTGAACAAGGGGTGAAAAACAAAGTCCTAAATTCTAAAAACGTAGAACCAAAACAAAACAGGAAAATGTTAGGTGCTTCCAGAGGACATTTTATCCAAAATCTTTTGAAGCAGGTTCTGAACATTTGCATTGACTACCTTCTGTTCTGCAAAGTTTTCTCTGAAAATCTGTTGTTCTCCTCTAATTTCTTTAATTGCATTTTCCAAACGCACCACATCAGGTTCAGTTGAGGAAACAACTAAGGCATCTTGCTTAGCTCTTTCTATAACTTCAGCTTCTTTTGCCAATCTGGCTTCTTCAGCAGCCTTTTCTGCTAGAAGTCTTGCTTCTTCAACAGCTTTTTCTTCAGCTTCTTTCTGTTTTGCGGCCAAAAACCTGAGTTCCCTAATCCGCTCTTCAGCTTCTGCTTTTTCCTTTACCAGCTGAACTCCAGCAGTTATAGTGGCGTCTGAGAAGCTTGAAATTCTTGCAAGTTCAGAATCCAACCATTTCTGGAAGTTTTGACAAGAATTTTCAAGCTCTAGAGGCTTGACACTTGTGTTCATTTCTGATCTTAATTTTGTAGCCTTCTTTAGCGCCTTGTTACGAAATTGAATAATACATTATTCAAGGGTTGTTGGAAGGGGTACATCATAGATGGCTAAAGCAAGATCAGGTTCAGCAGAGTTGGTTTCAGACGGTGCTAGCTGAGATGAAGCAATCTCAGTAGGAACATGTTCAGTCGTTTGTTGATCAGCAGGAGAAGATACTTCTGGGATAACTGAAACCATGAGAGATTCAGAATTTGGAGATGGAGGATCAGGGTGTTGGATTGAGGATTTAGCAATGATTTTTTGATGAAAAGCGTAGGACATCGGTGAAACAGGTATATCTGGTTGGATGATTGAGGTGGTTGTTGATGAAGTGTATGTAGGAATTGCTTCGGATTGGATAGGTGTACTGATTGATGGAAAGGAAATTTGTGGATTTACAGGGATAGATATTGGTGATGGTGGAATTGAAAAAGATGGTGGCTTGAAGCTGACTTGTGGATTTGAGGTGGGAGTATAGGTAGCTTGAGATGATGATGGTGCAGTAGCAGTTTTAGTAACGTTCAATGAAACAGAAGTATTGATAATAGACTTACTGGTATTCCCAAGAAGAAGCGACTGTAGAGTGGAAGTCTTAGAAGATTCAGCTTTGTTATCCTTCTTCTTTTTCTTAGGCTCAGAATCTTCTTTAGTTTGCCTCCTCTTGCTCCTGGTAATATATTTAGGTTTTGGAGCGACATCTTCAATTCTGAATTTGGTCATGTCATGTCCTATTTCTCTCATTATGGCAACGAATCCAGCAATTGTATTTACATTATCTCCTCTGTGATAGATGGGATAGTCTGTTACTGGAAGTCTGTTTTTTATCACAGTGTCGTGAGAAATAGACAAGGGCTTCACTTCAATGTTCATGACCATTTTCATATGCTTAAGGTTAACAACATTGAAAGCCTCTCCTATGCTTGCAGTCAGGTATTCTGTATATTTGGCTTCTTTGACTAGATACTCCACTAAGCCACTTACAACAAAGATATCATAGAAAATTCTTCCGAAGGGAATGTAGTTTACAATCTTCCTTTCTGGCGAGGCTGTTGTTCTTGTCTTGCGTACCATATACCTTAGATAGTAGAACATAATTGATGGTAGACACATTTTCTCATTCTTGTGCAAATAGTACAACATGTACTTTTGATTTGCATTGAAGAAGTCAACAACACTCTTTGAAGGTCTTGGATTGATACACCCGAGAATAATCTTATGCCAAATCCTCAGATTATCACGCAAATCCTTGCTTTTATACTCTGTTGTCCCAGATTGATAATCTTTGAAAATTGCTTTGTTGATGACAGAGTCAGATTTTTCGGTCTTTCCATAAACGCTTTTTCCTTCCAAGAACTTCATTCCTAGCAGATCTGAGATTGACTTCTCAGTGATAATAATCTTTTGTTCCATAACAAAGGAGACAACATGAAGATCGTCAGTTTCATCTTGTCTCCAGAATTCTTTTACTAGATCTTCGTAAGTGGGACCTCTCAGTTTGTCAAAATAACTTTTCCATCCTTGAGTGTTTAGTTGATCATTCAGGTTAAACCCATTTGCATGAAGATTGTCAAAGTCAACATCTAGTTCCTTGAGAACGGTTAGCTTGTCTGCATGAATAACACACTATGCCAAAGAAGGGATTAGACAGCGCTTAAAAGCGCTGCCTATTCAACCGCTGCTATAAGTAAAGACAACGCTTTAGTTAATGAGAAAGCGCTACTAAATGTCTGCTTTAGCCAGCGCTTTTACTTTGAAAGCGCAATCTGTTTGTCACTTTAGCCAGCGCTTTGTCTGTAAAAGCGCTGTCTAAAGAACCCTTTTAGGCAGCGCTTTGACTTTAGACAACGCTTTTGGTTATCTTTAGGCATTACTTTAGACGGCGCTTTCCTTTAGAAGCGCTGTCTATTCTCTACTTTAAGCAGCGCTTTTTATTTAAAGCGCTGTCTAATCCCCACTTCAGACAGCGCTTTTTTATTTGAAGCGCTGTCTAATGTCCACGAAATTTTTTATATATAAAACTTAAAAAAAGCGCTGTCTGATATATACAATAAATATTTACCAGATTATCACCATATTTTGCACCAGGTTTTCACCACATTTTGCACCAGAATATGCATTTAGAATTTGCACCAAATTTTCATAAATTAGAGCTTCAATACAATAAATATGCACCAAATTTGTCTATTTATATATACATCTTTAATCCAATAATTTATATATACAAAAAATTGATGATATTCAAGCTAAAAAACAACAACAATTCATATATCTTGTTAGCTACAAAAAATCTGATATTCAAGCTAAAAAACAACAACAATGAACTTGTTAGCTCTATCTTCTACATCTGCACATATAACCTGAAACAAAACAACAACAACATTTGACAAAATATAGAAGAAAACAAAGAAGGCATTGTTCTTATCTGATATTCAAGCTGCAAGCATTGCTAAATCTGATATTCAAGCTGCAAGCATTGCCAAAAATGTCAACAAATGATCATGAGTTATTGAATATTGCCAAGTGCCTATGAAAATCAGTATATGATTCCAACCTTCTATGGACAAGATATCAATCAATATTTGGCAGCACCAACACAATTTATGATTCCAACCTTCTATAACAAACAACAACAACATTGCAACACAATTTAATATACTAATCACGACATATTCATCAAAACTCAAACTTATATATACTAAAAATTCTCATCAATGAAAGAAAGACAATATACCTTATAAAACTCTCAGCTCAATAATGAATTGACACCATTCCTCCTTAAGTTCATCCAATTGATCTTTTGAGTAATGAACATATTTGAATTCATCAAAGTACTACATAATAATATAACATAGTATGATTTAGCTAAAACTATTTAATTATATGAGACATATGTGGTAAATATTAAAATAATTCCTAAGTTAGAGATCCATACCTTGGATGGAATATCTATTCGATCCAAAAGAAGAGTTTCTTTCATAAACCTCAACATGAAATATCCGCAATCTATTCCATTGCGCTGACGAGGACACTACACATGGAAAGAAAATACGGATATATATCAGGATATACCCCTTAACTAGTTTTATCAAGTATCATCACTAATATAATCAAAATTGTGAAAATATACCTCCACTCTAATCCATGTAATGTTGTTGGCTTTGCTCTTTGGAACTTGAATATCTCTTTGTGATCGAAAAACTTGTATAACGCTAATAAAATATAAACGAATATTTAGAGCATGTCACATAAATAAATAAATATACACACGAATTTTTAGAACAATCTCACTTACGTATCAATCAACTTCTTCATATCTGGGTATGTTGCTTGATCATTGTGTAAAGAATCCAGATAATATACAATTTCTCTTATCGGATTAATTGCCACCAACAACCAATGTCCACTGTAAGATTAAACAAAGGTTAGAATGAAAACAAAGGTTAGATGGAAACTTTCTACACAACTTCAAAAAACAAAAAATTATAATAGATGAAGTTAGAATGAAAATCTAACCCGTTGCCAGTATTATATGGTAAAAAGAACAACTTTTCTGTATCTTTGCTGGCCATAAATAAACCGAGTACATACTGTATGACTTCATCTAGTTTCTGTACGATTAACCATGAGTTGATAGTCATGGGAGATAAGAAAGCGAATCTTTGTTCCAATCCACGCGGGCGCATCAATTTGTCATACAGAAACCTTAAATAAAAACATCATTAACATATTAGACTATTCATCTAAAATGAGTAAATAAATTGTTCAATTAATTAAACAAAGTTGATCGGAGTATACCGAATGTATGTATCGACAACACCGATGCCCAATTCCAAATGTTTAAAAACTTGCTCCATGTCCTCTCTACCAATTGTTTCCAAATATTCAAAACCAAAAATACCTTCCTCCATAGGTATAAGCCGAGTACCACCATCCGGAATATCTGTTATAAGTAAACATGTCTAAAGGCACGACCTATACTGAGAAGTAGGTTTTTTTTCTAGCCGCGGTCTTCTTAGCAACACCCTTTGTTTGTGTGGGAATGTTGCTAATTTCAGGCATCTTACCCCTACTGACTTGTTCAATCTCTTTAGCCTGAATCTAAATATCATATAATTAGTTAGGTGAAGTATAAGATCACGAATTAACATTTTCCATGCATAAATATCATATAATTGTGTTGTACCTCTTTTCTCGATGCAACCGACTCGGTTTCCCGCATAATCCCCTTATCATTTGATTTGGATTTTGTTGGAGTCTAACATTACCATGTAAAAAAAATGTACGTACAATGCCCGTAAAAAATTTGAATACCCAAAGGTTCATAATGGTTTTAAGCTTACCTTATCATCTAGGCAAATGAGGCTTGACGGCCATGCAACAAACGATCCTATTGCATCTCCCAACAATGTTGCATCCGAAACATCGTCAGGTAGTGGTAATAAGGCATCCCCATCTAAAACAATATCAATCGATACTTTCAAAAATCCAGTGGGGAGCGGTTTATGGTGAAGCATTTCTCCCAAAGTGTTATGCACTTTTCCCTTGCCAACCATCCGATAAGTCGGTGACGATAAATAGAGTTGACAACGGGAAATGCCCTAAAACCAATAATAAATATGACATTGTTAATGTGTATATATGTCAATTAAATAAATTAAGCTAATTTAATTTCATAATAATATATATAATTACCTCGGGAATATTCGGTTGAAAATTACAATTGATACTATCTTTCTCACTAGTATCTTTAAAAGCTGAAGCTTGATCTCTTTCTTTTTTATCTCTTTCTTTTTCCTTTTTCAATTCACGAACTTCAGATTCTAATGCTTCCAACTTTGTCTGCAGTTCTTTATTGCTTGCCGTTTTTTTCTTTGGTTCTTTCAAGGATGTTGGAGTGATCCCATATCCCTTACCCCTCACATGACCAGAATACTCACGAACATCTAATGCTCAACTAAGTAGCCTCCTGCAATCATTGTCTTCATCTGGAGATATAGACTGAGATAGAATCTCCTAAAATTCATATGAATATCGAAAATTTGACTTAATTATATGTTAATAAATGTTTGATTTAATTCAAGCAATAATGTTATACTTACACATTTCTCAAAAATTTGTTGAACATCTTCTTTAACAACTCCATCCTTACCCACGCGGGCTTCCTTCCACAAAACATGGTCCGGAAGAGATGTTTCAGAACTTTTCTCCTTTGTTAACTACACATTAAGCCAAATAACATGATAAAAAATAACTCATGATGAACAAGTATATCATTGCAATTTATAGATACTTACTATAGATTGTTGTAAGCGTGCATATCCCATACGCCCTTTTTTGTATGGATACGAGGGACTTGATGCTCGTTGTCGATTTATGTCACTTACACTCTCAAATTCTGGAGTTTTTCGTTTGGATTTAAAAGTTTCCCATTCATGAGGTGTAATCAAATCTGCATATTTCTGTGGAAGCTCTGCATCAATAAATTTTTTATCTGCATCCTTAAGATACTTGTTTGATAAAAAAGATCTAAACCCTCTATGTATTTTTCCGGCCAATCCGAGTATATAATCTTTTCTGGTATCATCAATGTTGAAAGGCCTTTACGAAAATCATACACAGAGTACGTTAGTATAAGTAATTTAAATACATAATCGACATTAAAAACAAATAACATCACATATGGTACCTGTATCTCAATCCATATTTTGTCTTTAGCGTCTTTCAACAATTTGTTTCTCCAATCATCACAAGTAATTGGAACTTCTCTCCTTGCAACTGAACCAAGATAACTTGTTAACGTTGAACTGTTAGGCTCAATTAGTTGGTTATCTTGACTCCAATGCACATCATGTTTTATGCCTCGATCTCTATCACGAATGAGTCGCTTCATAATTGTAATTCCTCGTCTAATTTCCCTTTCCACTGCATTACCGGTCTCATCTCCATCATGAATAGAATCATCATGTGGGTGATCCTCGTTACTAGCCATCTAACCTGTAATAAGATATTGTAATAGTTACATTTCATTTACAAAATAATGCAATATAACAATATTCTCACAATTCTATTATCTAAGGATATAAAATTCAAAAGATCTAAGGATAATAAAACAAAAAAATAAACCCAAAAGCGTATTGTTTTCTTAAGATAACAAAATGTAGGAAATTAAACAAAAATGAGATTAGAGAAAAATGTGTGAAACTCAAATTAATGTGTGAAACAAAAAATGCAAGAAGTATACAAAGCTCAAATTAATTCTACACAAGAATTTTGAGATACAAGTCAAGTTCATTTCTAAAATTCCAAGTACAAAACTGAATAATTTTTTTACAAGAATGTGAGTTATGATTGATTTAAAAGGACAAGGTATAAGCAGTATGGATTACAAGCCTAACAACACTAGCGGATTACAAGCAAAGTCCACAATGGCTTGGTGTACTTATAGAAGTTGCTATGCATAGTAAATCATCTTCCCATGCAACAAACTGCCTTACTTGCGTACCATATTCAATTACAAGTGAGTTATTCTCGTCAGAAAGAATAAAAAAGGAATTCAATATTCAAGCTCCAAGTGATTCCACGACAAATATTCATAATGTACAAGGTTGGATACAAAAATTGAGAGTTCACATGTGATTCCAAAGTACAAAAGTATTCAAGTTACAAATGACATAAACTAAAGAAAGGAGTATGTGGCGTGTCCATGTAGTAAAAGACCTGCAGTTCCTACTTTAGAGTTTGGCAGTGCGCAGGAAAAATATTTATGTGTGAAACAAAAATGCTGCAGATAGAATGGAGAGATAAGAGAAATGAATTCAAAAAGAAAGGATTTGTTACAGTTCTTTAATATTTTTCAGAATGTGGTTAAAATATTAAATGGTATTCAAATGTACATGTTTGCTACAGTACAATTGCATGAACTTACACTAAACAATTGCATGAATTTACTAGAAACAAATGTAAAAGAAATCAAAGAAAAAGCTATGGCCATGAAAAAGCTATGGTCGTGAAAAAGCTAAGAAAAAGTATACCGTGAAAAAGCTTCGTCTGATTGTGGAACCCAGAAGCCTCGCCGGAGAGGACGGAGGTACGTGAGAGGACGGAGGTGCGTGAGAGGACGGAGGACGGAGATTTTTTCTGGGTTTAGGGTTTTTCGCGAGAGAAGAGAAACAGTTCTGAGAATAGAAAGAATGAATAGAATATGTTTTTTTAATTTTAATTTTAAACGACTTTAGACAGCGCTTTTGTGAAGCGCTATCTAATGAGTGCTTTTAGCAGCGCTTTCGCTTTGTAGTTGGGCCTTTAGCTGCGCTTTAAGTAAAGCGCTTTCTAATATGGGCCTTTATCAGCGCTTCGTACATGGGCCTTTAGCAGCGCTTTTTAGAAGCGCTGTCTAAGGTGGGCTTTTTAGCAGCGCTTTTGTAAAGCGCTGTCTAATGTAGGCCTTTTAGCAGCGCTTTTGAATAGTGTTGTCTAAGGTGGGCCTTTTAGCAGCGCTTTTACACAATTTCGTACATACTTTCCGTGTTTTATTTTTTATTTAACTTATAGCAGCATTTTTGGAAAAAAGCGTTGTCTAAGGTGCGCTGCCTAAAATCATTTTTGGCGTAGTGACACAAGTAACTGAGGGTTTTCTTTGCGTCACATGGTTTGCATCGATCGTGGGAAGAGATGATGAAGTCGACGTGATCGTTACGGTGGTCGCGGAAGTTGTATAAGGTGCGATGGATGAAGAGGGTAACTCCTGAGAGGGATTCAGTGTTGCTTCAAATTCTTTGGAGAAGCGAACAGTTTCTTGTTGAATGGTGTTCATCATGGTGAAGGCTGAGATCGGAGAAGATGAAGACGGTGATTGAGTGTTAGAAGGAGAGAGAGAGAGAGAGAGAGAGAGAGAGAAGATTTGGAGTTTTAGGGTTTCTAATCGAGTGAGAGTAGAAATATGACCGTTCGAGTGAGTATTTAGAATGTTTTTGAAAACTAAGGGTATAGACACTGTAATAATGTTTTAAGTCAATTTCAAGAAAATTAATGTTCATTTGATTTGGATAAATGTAATGATTTAGATATAATGCAAAAATCATTTCCTAATTAAATGACACGTTATAATGAGTTTAGAATCTGAACAACCCAAAAGTATTCATCAGAACTGAGACACTTCTTACCAAAGTGGTTCTGACGATTTAAATAGTTACTTCCTCTAACTAAACACGTTCGATTCTGACGCACTCTTATTCTGGACAATAGTCCATTTTCAGATGCTTTAAAATAATTTGAAATCTATCTTCAGTCAAGGGTTATGTAAAGATATCAGCCCATTGATGGTCTGTATCAATAAATTTTAAGCATAAAATTCCCTTCTGAACATAGTCTCTGATAAAATGATGTTTTATTTCTATGTGTTTAGCCCTAAAATGTAAGATTAGATTTTTACTTAAACAAATAGCAGCAGTATTATCGCAGAAGATAGGAATGTTACTCTCGTGTATATGATAATCTTCTAGCTGGTTTTTCATCCATAGCATCTGCGTACTGCATAAGGAAGCAGATATGTATTCTGCTTCTGCTGTTGAGAGAGCAATTGTTGATTGTCTCTTACTTGACCATGAGATTAGGTTATTTCCTAGGAACTGACAGTTTCCAAATGTACTTTTTCTTTCCAATCTGTCTCCAGCATAGTCTGCATCGCAGTAACCAGAAAGAGTGTACTCTGATGTTTTCTCATACATCAAGCCAAGGTTAGTTGTTCCTTTCAGATACCTTAGAATTCATTTAACTGCAGTTAAATGAGGTTCTCTGGGATCTGATTGGAATCTAGCACAGAGATGTACAATGAATAATATATCAGGTCTAGAAGCAGTTAGATACAAAAGAGAACCTATCATACCACGATACATCTTCTGACAAACCTCACCACTTACTTCTTCCTTCCCCATTATGCAAGTTGGATGCATTGGAGTCTTAGCTATTTTACAATCCATCATGTTGAATTTCTTCAAAAGTTCTCTGGTGTACTTACTTTGATGAATGTAAGTAGCCTCTGGTTTTTGATCAATTTGAATTCCCAGGAAGAACTTCAATTCACCCATTAGGCTCATTTCGAATTCTGCTTGCATTAACTTTGAAAATTCCTCGCATAGAGAGGGATTAGCAGAACCAAAAATAATATCATCAACATAAATCTGAACTATAAGAATATCATTTTTGAATGATTTACAGAAGAGAGTAGTGTCAACTTTGCCTCTGGTGAAGTTATTTTCTAAAAGAAATTTACTCAATCTATCATACCAAGCTCTGGGAGCTTGTTTCAGACCATAGAGAGATTTTTTAAGTTTAAAAACAAAATCTAACTTTTCTGAGTTTTCAAAACCAGGAGGTTGTTTGACATAAACTTCTTCTGATATATAACCATTCAGAAATGCACTCTTAACATCCATCTGGTATAAGATGATGTTATAATTTACCGAAAAGGAGATTAATAATCATATCGCTTCAAGTCTGGTGACTGGAGCAAAAGTTTCATTATAATCAATCCCTTCTTGTTGACGGTAACCTTGTGCAACAAGTATTGCCTTGTTTCTGATGACTTCACCCTTTTCATTGAGCTTGTTTCTGAAAACCCATTTAGTACCAATTATATAGACATCTTTAGGTTTAGGGACAAGATCCCATATGTCGTTCTTTGAGAACTGATTAAGTTCTTCTTCCATTGCCAGAACCCAGTCCTTGTCCATAAGAGCTTCATCAACTGTTGTTGGCTCAATTAATGATACCAATCCCAGAAGCATTTCTTCAGAGGGTTTGAAAGCTGATCTGGTTCTGATGGGAGCGTCCTTGCTACCCAGAATTAGTTCTTCAGGGTGTGAAGTTGAGATTCTCTTTTTCTTTTGTTGTGGAGTATTAGACGATACATCAATGATATTATGAGTAGGGACTTCTGGAATTTTAACTTCTTTTACCTTTTCTTTAGGTTCTAAGAAGCTGATTTCCAAATCTACAAATTTCTCAACTAGCTTTGACTTTTCAGGGTCAAGCTTATCATCGAATCTGACATGAATTGATTCTTCCACAATCCGTGATTCTGTGTTATAAACTTTGTAGCCTCTTGAGTGTTCAGAGTATCCTAACAGCAGACACTTATGTGCTTTGGAATCAAATTTGTCAAGATTCTCTTTAGTGTTTAACATAAAACAAATACATCTAAACGGATGAAAATAAGAAATGTTGGGAATCTTATTCTTCCACAATTCATAAGGAGTTTTATTCAAGATATGTCTTATAGAGATTCTATTTTGAATATAACATGCTGTGTTGACTGCCTCTGCACAAAAGTGCTTAGCCATGTCAGTTTCTTGGATCATGGTGCGAGACATTTCTTGTAAAGTTCTGTTCTTTCTTTCTACAACTCCATTTTGTTGAGGAGTTCTAGGACAAGAAAAATCATGAGATATCCCATGTGAATCAAAAAGTTTTTCAAAATATTTGTTTTCAAATTCTCCACCATGATCACTTCTGACCTTGACGATTTTGCAATTCTTTTCGTTTTGCACTTGGGTGCAGAATGAAGCAAACACAGAATGTGACTCATCCTTGTGTATTAAGAATTTTACCCATGTCCAGCGACTGTAATCGTCAACGATGACTAGTCCGTATTTCTTACCATTGATAGAAGCAGTTTTCACTGGTCCAAATAGATCAATGTGAAGAAGTTCCAATGGTCTAAAGGTAGAAACAATATTCTTTGTTTTAAAAGAACTTTTTGAAAACTTGCCTTTCTGACATGTTTCACAAAGAGCATCTGAAGAGTACTTCAGATTTGGAAAACCTCTGACAAGTCCAAGCTTGTTCAGCTGTGAGATTTTTCTCAAGCTAACATGACCCAGACGTCTGTGCCAGACCCATTGCTCTTCATTTACAGACAGAAGACACTTTACATTTTGGTGTTTTAAGTCTGATAATTTAATTTTGTAAGTATTGTTCTTCTTTTTCCATTGAACGGAACAGATCCATCCTTTTGACTGACAGCCTTACAGGACATTTGATTGAAAATAACGTCATAACCATTATTACTAAGTTGTCTAATTGAAAATAAATTATGCATTAGACCTTCAACTAATAGAACATTATTTATAGAAGGAAGATTACCATTACCAACAGTTCCAGAGCCAATGATTCTTCCCTTCTGATTTCCTCCAAAACCAATGACACCTCCAGGATTAAGTTTCAAATCTTGGAACATATGCCTTTCTCCCGTCATGTGTCGTGAGCATCCACTGTCCAGGTATCATGACTGGTATTTTAGTGGCGCCATTAAGGATATCTACAACATAGATTATCTTATTCTTAGGTACCCATTTTGTGGGTCCTTTCACATTAGCCTTTCCAGAGGTTCTGACACCTTTGGATTTTCGTGCAGCAGGATAATAGTGTGATATTTGTGCATAGTATTTAGGTTTGGAAGTTTTCTTCCGTGTTTGTGTTTGTGATATAACAGACTTAGAACCTTCTGGTTATGGACATTTTAGTTTCGTATCAGCACGCACAAAATGTTTAGATAGAGGTATTAGTTTGATATTCTTGGTTTCATCATATGGTTGTGATGGTCCTGAATATCCTATACCTCTATTTCCATTTCTGCTAACTCCATAGATCATTGAAGCCATTTTGCTTCTATCTATGCTTTTAGCAAGAAAGTACTGAAAAGCTTTGTCATATCTGATAACTTCATTAGTGACATTTTTATCAGACGTGATTTCTTCCTCTAACTTAGATATTTACTTTTTAAAGCAGCATTTGATTTTTCTAAAATGAATAATTTTTCGTTTAATTCAGAAATGGTTTTCTTGATTTTAGTAAGATCCTCGGAGGGAACCATAAAAGTCTTTTTCAGAGTTTTATGTTTTCTTAGAAGAAGTTGATATCTATCTATAAGTTCAGATAGTCCTATTTCTAGTTCAGAGCGAGATAAGGAAGAAAGTACCTCTCTGTCGTCATCAGAGTCTGATAGTTCTTCTTCTGATAGAACTTCGTTAGTGTTGGTCCTGGCCATGAATGCTACATTGGCATGTTCTCCGTCGGAATCTTCTTCTGACTCTGAATCATCCCAAGTTGCCATAAGACCCTTTTTAGCTTTTCTAGGTTTTCCATCCTTCTTAAACTTTGGAGAATCATTCTTGATATGTCCAGTTTCTTTGCATTCAAAACACGTAACTTCTCTTCCATAAGCTTTTCTTCTGACCATGTATAGACTCAGATCTTCTCCTTGGTCCTCTGAACTTATTCCTTCTGTATTTCCACAGTTGGCTATCTTCTTTGATATGAGAGATAGTTCATCTTCCTCTGAATCTTCTTCAAATTCTTCAGATTCTTCCTCTGCTTGATAAGCCTTTTTCTTTTCAGATTTAGCCTTTAGAGCAATAGATTTACCTTTCTTCTGAGGTTCATCTCCTTGAAGTTCTATTTCGTGACTTCTTAAAGAACTGATCAGTTCCTCAAGACTTATTTTGTTCAAATCCTTTGCTAGTTTCAAGGCTGTTACCATTGGTCTCCATTTGACAGGCAGACTTCTAATAATCTTCTTAACATGATCAGCAGTAGAATAACCTCTGTCCAAAACTTTGAGTCCTGCAACAAGCATTTGGAATCTTGAGAACATAGTTTCCACCGATTCATCGTCTTCCATTTTGAAGACCTCATATTTATGGATTAGTGCAAGAGCCTTTGTCTCTTTGACTTGAGCGTTGTCTTCATGAGTCATTCGAAGAGAATCAAAAATAGACTTTACAGTTTCTTTGTTTGTGATCTTTTCATATTCCGTATATGAAATTACATTTAACAGAATCGTTCTTGCTATGTGATGATTCTTGTAAGTCTTCTTTTGAGAATCTGTTAATGCACTTCTGGCAATCTTTTTGCCTTCAGAATCTACAGGGTAACTGTAGCCATCAACTACCAGATCCCATAGATCTAAGTCAAAGGCCAGAAAGTAACTTTTAATTTTGTCCTTCCAATAGTCAAAATTTTCCCCATCAAAGATAGGAGGTTTTGCACTATAGGAATCTCTTTCATTTGTGGTAACATTTAGATCAGGTGCAACCATTGTTTTTCACACTTGGATTGGTACTGAACACTGTTAAGTGCTTGATAAAAACTTAACCTTTTTATCACCTTAGACCGGAGCTCTGATGCCAATTGAAGGTGTGAAAAACACAAGAAAGGGGGGGGGGGGGGTTTGAATTGGTTTTTCAAAATAAAATTTTCTTTTCAACTAACCCCCTTTTCAACAACTCTTTACTTATAAATGATAGTCTTAATGAAGCTTGAAAGAGATAACACTGTATGTTTATACTAGTTCACTTGAGAATTTCTCAAGTTAATCTAGTCCACCCACTAAGGTGATTTCGCCTCTCTCAATCGAGGTCTTAATCCACTAATCAAACGATTAATACGATGCACAAGCCAAATTGCTGGTGACTAACAACAACATCTAAAACTCTCAAGTTCTAGACTTCTCAAGAGATCTAACCACACTGGTCTCTCTTAAGGAACAACCTCTAAGACTCTCACTAGTCCTAGACTTCTTAAGAAATCTAACCTCACCAGGTTTTTCTCAAGGAATTTCAAACAACAGTTTGAAAACAATTTGTTTACAAGGTATTGCTTCTAATATAAGCTGAATATGTAAACTAATTTACAGCACATAAAATTGACATTTTGAATGATAATAGCAAAGTAGAGCGTGATTGAATCGGCGAAGTTGTTATCATTCTTTGAGTCTTCAAGTCTTTTTATAGCCGAGTAAAAGTAGCTGTTGCAAGGTAATCATGACTATTGACGGCGGTTTGGTAGAAGCGTGAGGACAAATAAAACCTTTTATGTCCTGTCTTGTCAGTATATCTTCGCTGGCACTGTTACCAAGAAATCTTCATTTGAACTTTTGCACAGTTACCAAGATATCTTCGTTTGAGCTTTTGTTGCTTAGTCTTTTAATCATCTTAACTTCAGAGGCTACTGTGAGCATGAGTAAGAAGGGAAAACTTAGCTTGATTCTTAAGATCTTCAAGTCTTGGAGTCCTCAGAGCAGCGTCTTTGGAGTCTTTAGCACTTGGTCCTTAGAACCTTGTTCACTTAGAAAATTGTCTACATATCTTTAGAGGCTTCAGATAGTATTTAGTTGACGCATGAGTAGAGACTATTTGTTGGGTCTTTAGTACCTTTATCAGAGAGTGAAAGTCTTCAGCATTTGTACTTCGTTCATTAGAACCTCAGTCTTCATTTCTTTGTCAGAACTTGTTTTCTTTATATATCATATTAGAGTCTATGATCTTCAGATTCGTCTGAAGAGATTTAGCACATCAAGTGAAACGCGTAGGCAAAGTATTCTTTTAGCATTATGTCCACACCAATTAATGGAAGCATAACCTGTTCGTTAGATTCTCAAAGTAACAAACATTAGTCTTACGAAATTGTTCATACAAACATACTCGTTTGATACCATCAAAACTTAGAAGTAATATTGTAGAACCAAATCTTGTTCTCACAGACCACTGATCATCTACCTAACAATCTTGGAAGACTCTATGGATTGTGTACTTGGCCAACAAGACGAAACAAAAAGGAAAGAGTCTGCTATTTACTACTTAAGCAAGAAATTCACTGACTGTTAAACTCGGTACACTATGCTCGAGAAAACTTGTTGTGCTCTGGCTTGGGCAGCCAAACGTCTTCGCCAGTACATGATTTGTCACACTACTTGGTTAATCTCAGAAATGGATCCAATCAAGTACGTCTTTGAAAAACATGCTCTCACGGGAAGGATTGCCCGTTGGCATATGTTGTTATTAGAATACGACGTCGAGTACCATGCTCAGAAAGCCGTCAAAGGAAGTAATTTAGCCGATCATTAGGCTCATCAATCGATTGACGATCAGGAATCAGTCGGATTTGACTTCCCAGCCGAAGATGTCATGTACCTAAAAATGAAATATTGCGATGAACCGCTACCCAGTGAAGGGCCAGAACCAGGCTCCCAATGGGGATTAATATTTGACGGAGCCATCAATACTTATGGAAACGGAATTGGGTCAATCATCGTAACACCTCAGGGTACCCATATTCCTTTCACTGCCAAATTAACATTCAAATGCACAAACAACGAGGCCGAATACGAAGCTTGTATCATGGGTCTCGAAGAAGCAATTGACTTAAGGATAAAGAACTTGGATATATATGGAGACTCATCCCTGGTTATCAATCAGATCAAAGGAGAGTGGAACACATACCAATCAGGATTGATTCCTTACAAAGATTACGCAAGAAGGTTGTTACCGTTCTTCAACAGAATCGAGTTTCATCATATCCCTCGTGAAGAAAACCACATGGCTGATGCACTAGCCACTCTCTCTTCCATGATTAGTGTAAGTCAATGGAATGACGTACCTAAGATTGACATAATGCACCTTGAAAGGCCCGCTTACATCCTCACAATTGAAGCAGTCATAGACGACAAACCCTGGTATCATGATATCAAGTGCTTCCTTCAAAAACAAGAGTACCCGCCTGGGGCATCGAGAAAAGATAGGAAGACTCTCAGAAGACTGGCAGGAAACTTCTTCCTGAACGGTGATACACTCTATAAGAGAAACTTCGACATGGTTTTGCTCAGATGCGTAGATAGACAAGAAGCAAACATGTTGATGAAAGAGATTCACGAATGGTCCTTTGGCACTCATGCCAACGGGCACACAATGGTAAGAAAAATTATGAGAGCAGGATATTATTGGCTGACAATGGAATCTGATTGCTACAGGTACATGAGGAAATGTCACAAGTGTCAAATATACGTTGACAAAATCCATGTACCACAAACGCGTCTCAAAGTTCTTTCTTCTCCATGACCTTTTTCTATATGGGGAATCGACATGATTGGCATGATTGAACCCAAGGATTCGAACGGACATCGGTTCATCCTGGTGGCCATTGACTAATTCAACAAATGGGTCGAAGCAGCGTCATATGCCAATGTAACCCGATAAGTGGTGGTCCGATTTATCAAGAACAATCTCATCTGCCATTATGGTGTTCCAAGCCAGATCATTACTGATAATGGATCTAACTTGAACAACAAGATGATGAAAGAGTTGTGTGCTGAGTTCAAGATCGAACACCATAACTCATCTCCCTACCGACCCAAAATGAACGGAGCGGTAGATGCAGCTAACAAGAATATCAAGAAAATCGTTCAGAAGATGGTTGTAACCTACAAAGATTGCCACGAGATGCTACCCTTTGCTCTTCACGGTTATCACACACCTATCTGCACTTCAACAGGGGCAACCCCTTTCTCTCTAGTATATGGCATGGAGGCAGTGCTTCCCATAGAAGTAGAGATCCCATCAATCCAGGTATTGATGGAAGCTAAGCTAACAGAAGCTGAATGGTGCCAAAGCAGGCACGATGAACTGAACCTAATCGAAGAAAAGAGAATGACAGATATATGCCATGGTCAGTTATATCAACAAAGAATGAAGAAAGCGTTCGACAAAAAGGTCCGACCCCGTGTCTTCAGAAAAGGAGACCTCGTGCTCAAGAAGATACAATCATTCCTCAATAATTCCAGGGGCAAATGAACTCCAAATTTTGACGGCCCCTATGTGGTCAAGAAAGCCTTTTCAGGCGGCGCCTTGAGACTCGCAACCATGGATGGAGAAGAGTTTACCTACCCCACGAATGTTGATGTAGTCAAGAAATATTTTGCCTAAATAAAAAAAATGTCTCGGTGGATTGAAAACCCAAAAGGGCGGTCCAGGAAAAAATTAGAGACATAAGCAAAAAATCATCCCGATGGATTGGAAACCTCAAAAGACAATCCAGGCAAAAGTTAGGGATTCATGGCAAGTAACTACGTCTGATCAGTTCGACTCCTCAGCAGTAATACCATCCACCAGGAAAACTTCAGTCAAGGTCACCTTCGACAGAAGACCAGAATGTCCAGAATTCAAAGTTGGTAGAAGGATATCAGTCGTTATGTTTCAATGTAGCCCCTTTTCCGTTAAATTACCATTTTCTAAACTTTGTAAATACTATATGGGATCACGCGCTTGGCTGATTACCATCCTATCAATAAAATTTGAGTCGTAGTGCTTTTGTTTGCAATTCTCATTTATTTTTGCTTTACAGAATGACATTTTTAACATGATCAACGATTCTTGAAACAAAACAAAAATGAATTTACTTGTTAAATTTTCTTCTGCTTTTAAAATAAAGATGGCAATTCCTTTTGACTACTGGACACAAAAAGGAACACAGATGGCTTCTCCGGAAGTGATTAAACCTCAAAGTTCAGAATCAAAGTACTCCTTCTAAACCGATGCACCTGAATGAAGGATCAATCGTTTCAGATCTAATATCCCGTCTGATATCCCCGACAGAGTTCTTACCTCTGAAGACCAATTGATGGTTCTTTCTCCCCCACATAGTCTACCTCTCCTAAGCAACGTAGGATTGCTATCTTGAACCGATGGTACTTTTCATCCCCCGCAGTGGCCGAGTATCCAATCGTGTCCATCCACTAGTCTGTATGTCGCGTCAGTTTTGTTAGCATAAACATACATACGTCATGCATAATTGATTCATATACATATTCACATTGCATTACTATCACTTTGGTCATACTCATCCCCAAGTGATAAAAGTCCTCTCACCAATAGAGTTGTCAGTTCTATCCCCGTCCAAAAAGTGTCGCCTAAGCATTCACTCCCCAGTTTATTTCTGGATTAGAGATTGTCCTCGATCACTTTGATAACTTGCACCTCTGAAAGACGAGAAGACGTTCGACAGACACCTTTGGAACATCATTTTTCACTATTGAAGATGATATTTTTCGCTTTCCCGGATAAAGGAAAATCCTCAGAGAAAGCCTCCTAACCGAAGACTCTCGGCAATACATCGGTTTTTCTCCCAAGAAGTTCGATGTTATTGAAGTCATCGGCACCACAAAATTGGATCACATCACATGGAATTTCTCCGAAAGGATCTCGGAAAAAAGTATGATGTAATATCCCCAAGCAAAAAGTAGTCTCTCAAGAGACTCGTTTTCCCCAGTAAAGTCAACAAATGGCATCTCCAACAGAAAAGTTTGCACACCTCTACAGCTCAGACAAATGGGTGTCCCCAGTAAGTCTGACCTCAAACTTTTTCCATCAAATGGCGTCTCCCTAGTAAAACTCGGCGAGAAGTTTGATAAAGACCACTACAAATAACGTCCCTTGTCAAGAAAGAAACTCGACAAGAAGAAACTGAGACCAGTTCCATGGCTGAAAACCAGGATTGAGGGGAAGTTTAATTTAGAAACTGAGACCAGTTACGTGGCTGAAAACCAGGATCGAGGGGAAGTTTACTTTAGAAACTGAGACCAGTTCCATGGCTGAAGACCAGGATCGAGGGGAAGTTTTACCCTTTTCTATGTAAACCTTACTTAGCAAAAGAAGATGGATGAGCAAACAACTATTCATAACCACAGTCAAAATTTCGGGTACTCTGATATTTAATCCTCTTGCACCCTGAATGTCCGAATATCTTCGCCATTCACACCTTCGGGTCCAAGAAGATTAAATAGGGGCATCTTTCATACCCCAAATTTTGACCACAAGATTTCCCATCATTGTGAGGATCATTACCAAAATATGGATGTGCCATCATACCTCATCAATCTCCTCAAGGATTGTTGAGCATTCACTTCAATCAAGAATTAGGGTTTCGAGCCCTCTCAGAACACTTAGACAAAAGATCAATCAAGAAATGACATGATATTCAACTTGTCTAACCTCTCAAACATCCATGAAGGATCAAGAGGTCTCCCATATCAAGAATTAAGCACAAGGTTGCAACATTCCAAGTGGATTGAGCTTCGAAACACCCGGTGTCGCCAAATTAGGGTTTTGGTCGTCTGGGACCTCCAGAGTGAAATTGTCATAGGGGAGTGAGCCAAGGCTTCAAAATGTGACTCAATGTGCTCAAAATAACCCTAGGAGTCCATTTTCAAACTTAACTTACCCTCAGATAATGCATTCCTCAAAAGTCGGAAATTAGGGTTTTTCCGCACCGAACCGCTCCGGAGCCAAAAGTCAAAACATGACTTTTTAGGCAAAAATGATCCTTATGACTCATATTCTCATAAAATATGATTTATAATGTCATTTGAACAAGAATTGATCAAGAAATCATGATAACTTGTAAAAGGGGTAATCTTGAAAAATTGAAAATTTTTCTAAGTTACTAAATTTGAATGGTTTTATACCAACTTCAAAGGACCATAACTTTTGATCCAAGCAACCATTTTGAGTGATCCAAAGCCTGATTTGTAGATCTTCCTACACTCTACAAAAGCTTCAACTACCTCAAACCCTAATTCTTTATGGATTTTTAATTAGGAGTGGATTAAAGTGGTGAAAAAACCAAAATGTGTCAAAAACACTTAGTGAAAATTCTGCCTTGTTATCTAAGCATTTCCACCAACTTCCAAGGCATTTTTCACCTTGATGCAAGCTGAACCAGGTCCATTGGTGTACATCAAAGTTATAGAGGGATATGCAAGATTTCCAATGAGCCCAAAAACATGAGAAAATTCCACTTGAGCTAGAGGTTATGACAGTTGCAACCTGCCTTGCTACAAACTGTTTTGCAAGACAGTTTTGTGCATATCTTGCTGGCCACGATTCTTTTTGTCAAGGGTAATGATCAAAATCACTCACATGCAATGTATAACAGATGAATCACCATAAACCTGCAAAGCTGGACCAAGGAGTCAAGGAAAACTCAAATGGCATGATTGGTTTTATCACTTTGTGCCTTGAATTCAAAATGACATTTATGTGCAATAGTGCACATTCAACAAAAGGACTCTTGTCAGTCAAGATGCTCCTATAAACAACAATAAAATCATTTGTAGAATGTGAATTGAGTCAATACATAGCTGATCTATTTGGAGCAACCATAAATACCTTGTGTAAGAAGCAATTATGCTTAGCAAGACCATTAACTCCAATCTTATCCTTTGAGCTTCAAGTGAGAAACTTCAGCATAACTCTTCTCCTATAAATAGAGCTTCTTGTTGATCATTCAGAGTACACCAAAGCAACTTACAACATAGCTTTCTCTCATTTCCTTCTTAAGCACAAAAACTCCATTTTCTTGAGAAAGCACTATCGGGTTTTGAGATGGAAGCCAATGCAACTCAAACCAATGGTTCACACACCTCATATACAACATATAGAAGTGATCCAAACACCTTAATCACTTCTGTAACACAAGAATCAGGATTTCACTAGTCAGCTTGATCCAAGTGTAACTGAATTCCAGCCAAGTGATCCAAGGAGTTCCAAATCATTCTAAAGGTTGCAACACAATCCTTGAGGCCTAAGGAAGCTATCCAGATCATTGTTTCACTTCTGTAACATCTCTACAATAGAATTCAATTCGTTCTTGCAGAGGTAAGCCTGAACCTTTCAATCTCCATGATCCATGCATCATTTTTGAATTTTTAAAGCCCAAACATGTTTGTTATATTGCTGTGATCATTTTCCCTTAACCAATTGCTATTTATCTTGAGTGTATGAGATTTCATTTAGTTCTTGCATATTTTAGGGTTCATCAGGTTACAACATGATATCTTTTGGTATACTTAATTTAAATGAAATTGAAAAGAACCATCATGTTCCTTGTTTAAAAACGAATGAATTTCATTTTTACATCTTGTAAATTGGTTGAGAAACGAGAGAGATAGCTTGCTTCACGCAAGTTTGATGTTGGCCCAAGGAAGAAGATGGCCGTGGTGTCATACCCCAAATTTTTACCACTAAGATTTCCCATCATTGTGCAAATCATCATCACAATATGGATGTACCTTCATGCCTCACCAGTCTCCTTAAGGATTGTTGAGCATTCACTACAATTAAGAATTAGGGTTTTAAGCCCTCTTAGAGCTTAGACAAAGGATCAATCAAGAAATGACATGTTCTTCAACTTGTCTAACCTCTCAAACACCCATAGATGATTAAGAGGACTCCCACATCAAGGATCAGGCACAAGGTTGCAGCATTCCAAGTGGATTAAGCCTCAAGATCGCCAGTGTCACCAAATTAGGGTTTTGGTCTACCAGGGCCTCCAGATGAAAATATTCATCTGGGCATGAGCCATTGCTTCAAAGCACAACTTAAAATACTCTAAGGGACCTCAAAAACCCAATCATCCAGTCAATTTGACCTCAAGGGATGCCTTCACCAAAAATCAGGAATTAGGGTTGCTTGACCTAATTTACCCCTAAGTTGACTTTTGGGACAAAACATGAGCCAAGACTTCAAGACATGATTTGAGGGTCTCTAATAAACCACATTGATCCATTTGCAACAATGGATTGATCCAAGAAGCTTGATCTACAAGTTTCAGTTTCCTCTGGACCACCATTAGGGTTTTGAAGAAAAAGTCAAATGTACCTTTGACTTTTGACCAAGACATGCTCCCAAACCCTGGGATATGATTCAATATGCCCTATAACACCTATTGAACACATCCATTAGGTTTGATTTAGGTCAAAGACTTGATTTCACCAAGGATCGCACAGTTTGGAATTCATCCGATAAAAAGTCAACTGTGCACAAAGTCAAAGTTTGACTTTTTGAGATTTTTCACAATTATGGTTCCTTAACCCTAAAATAATGTTAATATGTGATTTGAATCATCACTTATCAAGAAAAACCAAAGAAAGTGAGGTAACTTGTAAAAGGGGTAACCATAAAAAACTTAGAATTTTTCTAAGTATGGAACAAAGTGGCTAGGGTACCAACTTCCAAGGGTCATAACTTGAGACCCAAGCAACCATTTTGGATGGTCCAAAGATGGATTTGCAGCTCTCATGGCATACTTTAAAAGTGTCAACTACACCTCATTCCAATTCTTCATGGATTTTTAGTTATGGAGTGATCAAAATGGCTGAAAACATGAAATGTCACTTTTTCCAACACTTAGTGAAATTTTCACTAAGTCAGAATCTGTCTTTTTTTTCAAAATGTAGGGGCATTTTTCACTTGGATCCAAAAATTTTCAAGACAAACTATGATCACACATGTGTTGTGTCACATAAGAGCTTTCCAAAATGTCCAAGAACTCCATCAAATTCCATCTAAGCTAAGAGTTATGATGACTGCAATATGCCTTGATGCAAACTGCTTGGCAAGGCAGATTTGTGCACAAAGGCTCGATTTGAATAATTTGTACAAATGACAAACAAGTTTATCCATTTTCACACCTCAGGGGGAGACCAAGGAGGAACAAACCTTGATCCATAAGCCTCCCAAGTATTTGGAACTACATATAGGTTTGGTACCCCTAAAAGCTAAAGATGCCTCGAGACTCCAATTTTGTTTTGGAGCATTCAATGGATGCTTAGAGGTGGCATGTATCAGAGAAAAGATGAACACTTCAGTCAAGCCTTATCCTTGAATTAGGGAACCATAGGCCTATGCTCTAACCTCTAGTCAATGGCTAGAGGAGACTTGAGATTCCAAAATGATCCAATTGGCCACAGACCAGCTGCAGTTGCCATTCACTATTGCTTGTAAAACAAACTTGCTCTACTATAAATAGAGCTCATTTGTGCTCAGTTTAAGTACACCAAAGCACCCAAACTGATGCTTTCCTCAAAATCACCTTCTCACTTCCAAAATTGCCTTCTAAAGCAAGTCACTATCGGGTTTTGAGTTTGAGAACAATTCCAACCAAACCAATCACACACACACCTCATAAACATCATATAGAAGTGATCCAAACACTTAAACAACATCTGGAACACCAATTTCACAAAATCACCAGCCAATTGCTCAAATTTTCAACCAAGTTGCAGTTGAGGTGCCATAATCTGTTCCAGTCCATTTTCAATCACTCCAAGCATCCAAACACTTTTCATATGGTGTAGGGAAGTTGTTCAAATCATCACAACTCATCTGTAACACCTCCAACTCAAAAATCAAATTGTTCTTGCTGCCACGACCTCCAAGTAAGCCTAAACTTGGTCATTTCATGATTCATGCATATTTCCTCGCACAATAATTTTGCCATATGTTCATAATCATGTATGGAGGATTTCCCCTAAATTAATTGCTTTGTATGAATCGTGTATCAAAATTCCCAGCCTTCATGCATAATTTAGGGTTCTTGAGGTTTTGTCTTGATTTCTTATTCCATGCTTAAAATAAATGAAATTAAAGACCATAGACATGATCATGAGGTGAAAACGAGTAGATTGATATGTGGATTGTGTGATTTCATCAAGTATTCAGTGAGATTGAGGGGAAAATGCAAATCTGAAGAAACAGAGGGCGCGGGCAAGAACTTGGTGTTCTTGGCGCCTTTTTGAATTTTTAAATATTTGAATTTTTGTGATTTTATTTAATTGATTCAAAAATTAATTTATCTCTGGTTTTTAATGATTTTGAGTTGATTCTTTTTTTAATAATTCACAAAAATGTTAAAATATTTTATTTTAAAATAATTTCCCAAAAATATTATTTATTTCATATACTTGATATTTTTGCAAATAATTAATGTTTATTTGTTTTTTGACATTTAAAGTATTTATTTCTTTCTTGATTTCCCAAACTTAAATGGTTTCCAATCATTTTATGGATAAAAACATGATTTTTCAAACATTAATCTAATATCACAACTTGTTTTTCACACATGTTTGATAATTTTGATCATTTTAATCAAATTTTTTATTTAATTAAAATATATTTTGAAATTAATTTAGGGTTTTGATCTTAATCACCCTAAACAAATCTTTTTTTTGGGCCTCTTGATAGAGTGTAAGTCCCACCTCTTTGTACATAAATAATTTTGGGCCTCAGTGTATTGTATAAGTCCCGATACCGTTTCAGAAATTCCGACGTAATCGTCGTTTTCAAACTTTTTCAATTGGGCATATCCTCGTGTTATAAGTCTCATTTCTTTTCTTTAAAAATCTTTTTGGGCCTCTTGAGAGAGTGTAAGACCCATCCCTTTGTACCAAAAACCTTTCTTTGGGCCTCAGTCACTTGTATAAGTCCTTGTACAAAGTCAAAATAACAGTGCAATCACTGTTAAAATTTGGGCCTCTCCCTGAGCTGTAAGCCCCAATCTCTGTTCAAAATACTTTCTCCTTTTATTTTGAATCCAAATATATAGTTGTTATCAAAACTTTCTTTAATTTCTTTGATTGAACAACTAACAAAACAACATGGAAGCTCTACAACGGGTAAGTGTTTATCCGCTTTCTTTTATATGCTTTCATATACATAACTGTATTATGGGAAGCTGCGCATGGTTAGTCTTCTTTCATACTCTTTTAAATACTTGTCATATATCAACTGTATATATACTAGTATAGTTATTTAACTAGGTAAAGCCCGGTTGGTCACTCTTTAAATACAAACAAAACTAGATCCCCATAGGATTTCCAGATACAATCTTCCCTTCTTTTGGGGTTAAACAATATGGAACAAAGAGAATGGCAATATTCTCGGTGAACCTTTTCTCAGACTGTCACCCCTAGAAATTGTCAAAGAAATTCTACTCCCCAAAGTTGATCTATTCTCCGTGAATAGCATTTCTTGAGTTTCTTCCAAACTCTCGAACTTTCCTGGAATGATCTCTTCTCTATGAATTACATTTCTTGAACTTCTCTTGGTTTGGGGACCCACAGGCTTCCTAAAAGCATCCCCGCCTCCTCTTGGGCTTTGTACAAGGACCCTTCGGCTTCTTAGAAGTTCTCATGCCTTCTCTTGGGCTTAATACAAGGACCCTAATGACCTCTTAAAGGTATAAGATAGAACTTAGTCATCCTTTGCTAGAGCAGTCTTTCCAGTGTCAAACCTCAGGCCACTTTAGGGTTGATTCTCATCCCTTAAGGCCCTTGCCCTCGTTTGGGCATCCTACAAAAGATAAAACTCTTCAACACCAGTAGACTTGGACAGTCTAAACCCCCTTTGAGTCTCAAAGACATTCTCAAGTTCCTTTCAAACATAGGAAAAAACACCGATCACTCTGGAGAAATCTCCAGCAAAAACCTGGTCTCTCTCATGAGAGTTCCCCACCCTTGGGCCTGCTTATGGATCTAATCCTCAGCAGTAAGATAGCCTCCTCTTAGGCTTTGTATAATGATCTTTCCTCAATGCAGTCAGCCTCCTCTTGGGCTTTGTATAATAATTCTCCCCCTAGCGGAGCTAACCTTTTCAGACTCTCTTGTTGAGTCCATCACTTTTCAAGACTCACTTGTTAGGTCGATCTCCTTTTAGCCTCAATCTCGGGCTTCGTACGAGACAGAAAATTACTCTCTTGTTGAGTATAAAAGACTCTCTTGTTGAGTCAATCAACTTTCAGACTCTCTTGTTGGGTCAACCACCTTTGAACGACTCTCTTGTTGAGTCAACTCTTTTAGCCTCCTTCTTGGGCTTTGTACAAGACATATAAAAGCACTCTCTTGTTGAGACAAACCCGTTTCAGTATCAATCTTGGGCTTTGTACAAGACACATACGAACCTCCCCAACGGAGTCAAAACCCTTTTTTGGCCTCCTCTTAGGCTTTGTATAATGATATCCCCAAAGAGTCAGTCTCCTTTTTTTGCCTCAATCTTGGGCCTTGTACAAGACATATACACTCTCTTATTGAGTCGGTCCTATCTATCCTCCTCTTAGGCTTCATATAAAGAAATCCCTAGTTGAGTCAATAAACCTTTTAGCATCAACCTTGTGCTTTGATCAAGGCACACGAAAATCAATGATCCCCCTTTATAGATGACAAATTCTCCCTCAGTCAAACCTTTAGCTTCAATCTTGGGCTTTGAACAAGACACAAATAACCTTTTAGCTTCAATCTTGGGCTTTGAACAAGACACAAATACCCTTTTAGCTTCAATCTTGGGCTTTGAACAAGACACCAAAACATCTTTTTCCTCCCTTAGAATAGGAGGAACTATGATTTCTCTGATTTCCCTGTTTCATTTAAACGGGAATACGTAGGCATAAGATTGTAAAATCTTAGCGAGCATACTAATAAAAAACTCTAGGTCCAGTACATTCATAAAAAAAAATTAGATATAGTATCTTCCCAAAAGCCCCATGAACCGTCGAGACACTCTATTCTTAAGCCAAATAACCTAAGAGAAACCCACTATTTTGATAGCATTTGTAATCCAACAGTCATCTGTTTAAACTCAGTATGCAAGCAGGGTTAATTGGAGACATCTATTTCCCTTTCTTAATCAGCTTCACAGGATAAAAAATAAATCGAACTGTAGCACCCCAAAGCGATAATGATTCGAAACCACAAAAACCGCGCTACACATGGCGCCATTTTCAGGTTTTTAGAACCAAACATAGTATATGTTATTTTGTTGCCAATATATGTTTGAATTGGCATTGCGTCCTAGTGGAAACACTAGTATGTGTGTGTGTGTGTAGCAAGCAAGAGGTATGGGGTTCGAATCCCCCTCTCCCCAGACCTTTTGGTTTTTTTTTGAACCATTTTCAATGGTTGTTTTCACATATTATTTACTCTTTCCACTCTCTATCAGCCTACGCACATGGCTCAGATGGTAAAGTTTTAAACTCTCCACCCCAAGGGCGTGAGTTCAAACCTTGGGAGGACCATCCCATATTTTTTACCACTTTTTCTTTTCACATTTTTCACAATTTCTTAATAACTTCAAAAATTAATTTCTCTTTCAATTTCAATCGTTTTTGAATGATTCTTTTTTTCAAAATTCACAAAATGTTAAAGTATTTTATTCCACAAAAAAAATCAAAAAGATATTATTTATTTAATATATTTTGAATTTTGAAAAGAATTCATTTTTATTTGTTATTAAACATTTTAAATAAATTCTTCTCTTGATTTATCAAACTCAAATGATTTTCAAACCATTCTATGAATGAAACATGATTTTTTAAACATTAATCCAAGATCATAACATGTTTAATAAATTTGATCATTTTAATTGAATTTTTATTCAATTAAAATACATTTTTTTAAAACCAAATCAGGGTTGATTATTTTTCCCCTTTTCAAATCTTTTTCAAAACACTTTTGGGCCTCTAATAGAGTGTAAGACCCATCCCTTGTAACACACAAACCATTTGGGCCTCAATTATTGTTTAAGACCCGATGCGATTTTTCAAAACAACGGTGCGATCACTGTTTCTAATCTGAGCCTCTCCCTGAGTTATAAGTCACATTCTATCTTATTTTTGAAATACTTTTGGGCCTTTAATAGAGTGTAAGTCCCATCCTTTTGTAAATAAACCTTTTTGGGCCTCAACCATTGTATAAGTCCCGATACGATTTCAAAATAACGGTGCGATCACTATTTTTTCATCTGGGCCTCTCTTTGAGTTGTAAGCCCCATCTCTTGTATAAAAATAAACTCTTGGGCCTCAAGAAGAGTGTAAGACCCACCTCTTTTGTAAATACAATAAATTTGGGACTCAGTCATTGTATAAGTCCCTCTGTTGTTTTCAAATCTACGACGCGATCGTCGCCTTTTCAAAAGAATTCATCTGGGCCTCTCCTTGAGTATAAGCCCCAAACTTCCTTTTAAAACAACTTTCCTTTTGATTTAGATTCAAATTCATAATTGTTATAAAAAATTTCTTCAATTTCTTGAATAACTAACCATACAGCTGTGTTTATAATACTGGAAGCTTGCACAACTGTAAGTTCTACCAGCTTCTTTTACATATTTGCTTACATATATATATCTATATCATCTGTATCTATATATATATATATATGCCTGTATATGCTTGCTTAGAGTTTTCCCCAGAAATTAGGTCTAGGCTTAGATAAAGCCAGTAGTCACTCTTTCAAAACAATCAAAACTAGTTTCCCATAGGAAATTCCAGATACAGTCTTGCCTCCTCTTGGGCTTATACAATATGGAACAGAGAAAGGCATTATTCCCGGTGAAACTTTTCTCAAGACTGTCACTACTAGAAAGTTGTACAAGAAATTCATTCCCCACACAGAGGATTAATTCCCGATGAAACCTCTTTTGATTTTCTTCAAACCCTGGAACTGTTCACTAAAGAAAGGATTATTCCTGGTGAAACCTTTCTTGAACTGTTCTTAGGTTTGGACCCACAGGATTCCTAAAAGCATCCCCAGCCTCCTCTTGGGCTTTGTACAAGGACTCTCAGGCTTCTTAGAAGTTCTCAGCCTCCTCTTGGGCTTAGTACAATGACCCAAAGACCCCCTACATGTATAGGACATAACTTAGTCATCTTTAGCTAGTTCAATCCTCCAGAGAGTTAGAAATTCCAGAACATCAGACCGATTTAGGGTTGATTCTCATCCCTTAAAACACCAGCCTCCTCTTGGGCTTCACACAAGTAGACTTGGACAGTCCCAGCCTTCCTCTTGGGCATCATACAAAGATCATCCTCTAACTAAGAATTAACCTCATCATCCCAGTAGACTTGGAAAGTCTCATCTCCTCTTAGATCTCAAGGAAACCCTCAAGTCTCCTGAAAGCAAAGGAGAAACCCTGATCATTCCATCAATATATAAATCTCCAGCAGAGTTAAAACCTCCAAAAGCTTTAAAACTCAATCTTTAAACTATCAATCTAAATTCACCAGCCAGGGTCAAATTACTATTAATAAACCCTCAATCATAACCTCAAGGCATTTGATATTTCAACTTTTCTTCATTCCTCAACAAGAGTTGATTCCCCAATTTAGACCTGTCTTTGGATCTCAATAATACTCAGTAGAAGCTAGCATCCTCTTAGGCTTTATATAAGAAATTCCCCAACCAGCCTCCTCTTAGGCTTTGTATAATGATTATTCCCTCAACAAAGTTAGCCTCAATCTTGGGCTTTGTACAAGACAGATCATATTCTCCAGCTAAGTTAATAACTTTTAGCCTCAATCTTGGGCTTTGTACAAGACAGATAAAACCTCTCCCCAGTGGAGTCATTTCTTTTAGCCTCAATCTTGGGCTTTGTACAAGACAGACAAAATATTCCACAAAAGAGTCAATCTCCTTTAGCCTTAATCTTGGGCTTTTATGAAACTCCCTAGTAGAGTCAACCTTTTAGCTTCAACCTTGGGCTTTGATCAAGGCACACAAAAATAAACATCCCCTCAGAGGAAGTCAAGATTTCTCTGTAGGAAGACATTTCTCTGTACATCACACATCAAAACAGACAATAAAAAAACCTTAATCCCAGATAACTGCTGTAAGTGGCACACTTGTTGATTCAAAAATCCAAGTTGTAGTCCCTCTTTATCCTAGTAAATCCCTTCTTTCATCTAATTGCTGTAAGAGGCAAGCCTCTGGATTATCTACATCCAAGCCAATGTCCCTCTCTTAGCATGAAAGACTCCTAAGAAAAAATGGCATTGCTTTACACTGAGTTAAAGTTTTCCCCTTCAGGACATCACCCTTCTAAAGGAAATTATGGCTTTGCTGGATTCTCATATCCCAGTTAAAGTAATTTTCCTTTATAACCAATTACCCAACATCTGTGATGAATAGGTGAGATATCTCCCTTTAGAGATGACAAATTCTCTCTCAGTCAAACCTTTAGCTTCAATCTTGGGCTTTGAACAAGACACAAATACTTATCTAGCTTCAATCTTTGGCTTTGAACAAGACACCAAACATCTTTCCTCCCATAGAATAGGAGGAACTATGATTGCTCTGATTTCCCTGTTATCATTACGGGAATACGTAGGCATAAGATTGCAAAATCTTAGCGAGCACACAAATCAAAAACTTTAGGTCCAGTACCTTATCAAAAACATCGAAGAAAACCCGAAATTAACAAAAATACTCTCTCAACATTCCCAAAGGAGAAACTTTCCCAATTTATGACAGATAAACACCAGTAAGTAAATAATAGAAGAAAATGCCAAACAATCTATGGATAACCATATATACGCTGGGTAATTAACAACTCCCCATTGTATAATCTGACCCCGGACCCCCAATCTCTTAGCATTTGTTAAAGAAAACATTTGCGTGCAAGGTTAGTTTTAGATAGCTTCCCTTTCCTTTTCAGCTTCATAGGATAAATAAGAAATCAGAAAGTAGCACCCAATTCCAACCATTACGGTAAGGTGGTCGCGTCACCGACAAAAATTGCACGCTACAACTACTACCCAACTTATCTACTCAACTTCACTATCCCACAATCCACCACAACATGTCACCTCCACACCCATGAGAAACGCATCATCAAACCCCTATATACCCATACCCAGATTTTAGTCTTCTCAAGCTTTCATTGACCCACCCTACCTAAATACTCCAACTGCATTTACTCGCCCACACATCCCTAATTTTTAACCGTTTCCCTTTCCCCAAACACAGCAAAATCCTTCATTGCCCCCTTTTCGAACACCTAAGTTAGAAATTGCATTGTTTGATGGTTTAAATCCTTTGGAATGGTTGTTTCAAGCGGATCAAATTTTCACTTTTTAACAATTACCACCAGAAAGTCGATTAGCTATCACGCAAAATTCAAAAAATTAGGTAACCAAGTGCTGGGTTTACCTCAAGATGCTATCCTTAATTGTTTTATTTCAGGTTTAAGACCAGAAATTCACAATGAAATTGCAATCCACCAGCCTGTTTCAATATCTCAGGCTATTCGACTTGCTAAACTGATTGAATCCAAATTATAAGAGGTTAAACCTAAACTTCACAAACCTTTTTCCAGCACCTACAATCTCCCCCAACAACTCTCAATCCAATCTTGCAAACAACCAAACTCAAAATTCAGCTTCCTATCAACCACATACTGTCCCTAAACCTCCTCCACCACATGCACCTAAATTACCTATCTGCTGCCTATCCAACACCCAACTACAGGAACGTCGCGCTCAAGGACTCTGTTTCAATTATGATAAAAAATTTATACCAGGGCACAAATGCACAACAACAAGATTCCTTTTACCACTTACTGATGAGGAATCCCTCACTGAACCCCAAATTGACCTTCCCCGTGAAGAGGCTGTTGAAGCAGAAGTTAATGACACATACTTCCAACTTTCTCCTCAAGCTTTCACAGGCCAATTTTCTCCGCAAACTCTCAAATTTAAGGGTCTAATCGGCTGACTTCCGGTTATGGTTCTTGTTGATACTGGCAGCACGCACAACATTATATAACTAAGAATTGTCCACCACCTCAACCTACCTATTACACTTATCCCCAAAATTTTTGTTATGGTTGGAAATGGCTCACATCTACAATGTGAAGGCATTTGTAATAATGTTTAACTTACCCTCTAACACAAACTCTTCTCCATCCCTTTTTACCTATACCTATTGAGGGCGCAGATGTAGTGCTTGGAATGGCTTTGTTACGAACTCTAGGACCCATTCATGCTAATTTTTCTATTCCTTCAATTACATTTCACCACAAGGATACCCCTATCACTCTTACAGGCGACACTAAAGCCCTGCCATCTCTAACTACCTTTCATCAGCTCTGACACCTGATCCATACAAATTATATCGCTTTATTTCACCTCATGACCTTTCAACCTTCAGAATAGTCATGGTCACTTATTCCAACAACATCTTCTCATACAGAAAATATTCCTACATCACTTGATCCTAATATTGCTAAACTAATACACATCACCAGTCCTTTTAGTAAAAAAAGACATAAGTTGGCGTTTATGCATCGATTATAGAGCCATTAACACAGTTACTATTAAAGACCATTTTCCTATACCTACAATTGATGAACTGTTGGACAAATTGGGTAATGCAAAAGTCTTTATAAAGATAGATCTTCACTCAGGTTACCATCAAATTCGGGTTTCATCGGAAGACACTCATAAAATAGCTTTTCGAACATTCGACGACCATTACGAATTCCTAGTAATGCCATTTAGCCTTACAAACGCATCATCTACATTTCAGGAAGCTATGAATGAACTGTTACGTCTTTATCTTCGACGGTTTATTTTATTTTTTTTACGATATATTGATTTACAGTTATTCCCAAAGTGACCACTTGGTTCACTTGGACATTATTTTTAACTTGTTGAAGTCAAACTCTTTTATTGTCAAATTTTTTTAATGTGTTTTTGCAGTGCATAAAGAAAATTATATGGGTTATATTATCTCAGAAGGGGGTGTTTTAGCTGATCCAAATAAGGTACAGGCAATTTTGGATTGGCCCGTACCACGTTCTCTCACGACGTTAAAGGGTTTCCTTGGTCTCACCGGTTTTTATCGACACTTTGTGCGCCATTACGCCACTCTCGCCACTCCCCTCACCGATTTACTTCGTTCCACCAAATTTTCTTGGAGTACAGAGGCAGGAATCGCCTTTACAAAATTGAAAAAAAATGACCGACATGTTGGTCCTGGCTTTGCCAGATTTTACACAGACATTCATCATTGAAATCGATGCCTCTGGTGTTGCTATTGGTGTTGTGCTTTCACAGAATGTTCATCCTATCTCCTTCTTCAGCAAGAAAATGTGTCCCCGTATGCAAGCCTCCTTTATGTATGTGCATGAAATGTTCGCTGTTACAGAAGCAGTCAAGAAGTTGCGTCAATATCTCATCGGACAATAGTTTCATATTTATACAGATCAAAAAAGCCTTAGAAATTTGTTACTACAAAAGATTCAAACTCCCGAGCAACAAAAATGGGCATTTAAACTGCAAAGCTTCAATTTCAATATCTTTTACAAACCTGGTTGCTCTAACGTGGTAGCGAATGCCCTAAGTCGAAAGTTCCCAAGAGAAGCATCCTTGGTGCTAGCCATGTCTTCCCCAATCCCTAATCTTATTACTTAACTCCACCATTTTTATGCAACAGATCTTCAGGGGCAATCTCTAGTGCAATGCAAGTAATTATAAGAGAACGACACTTACAAGTTTGTCAATGGACTACTCTATTTTAAAGATAAAATTTTCATACATGATTGTGATAGATTGCAGCTCACACTTCTTCATGACTTCCATAGCACACCAGTAGCAAGTCACTCCGGCATCAAACCAACAGCCGCAAGACTAAGAATATCCTTTGCTTGGCCTAGCCTTTACATAGATGTGAAAAATTACATTAAACATTGTTCTGTTTGTCATCACAACAAATACCAGACACAAAAGAAAAAAGGCTTATTACAACCTTTGCCGACACTTAAGGAAGTGTGAGAAGAACTTACCATGGATTTCGTCACCCATCTTCCAAATTCCTATGGACACATAGTTATCTGGGTCATCTGCGACCGTCTAACTAAGTACCCCACTTTATTGCTCTACCCATAAGGTTCACTGCCTCAGATCTGGCAACACACTTTTCAGTCGAGATCTGTCGACTTCATGGTGTTCCCAAGTCCATCTTCTCCGATAGAGATCCTTTGTTCCTCAGCACATTTTGGAAATACATGTTTAAAGCCCAAGGAACCACACTTAAATATAGCACATCATACAATCCAAAAACAGATGGCCAAACAAAGGAAGTCAACAGAAGTTTAGAAATATACTTAAGGTGTTTTGCGAGTGACCAACCGAAGAAGTGGTTCAAGTTCCTGCATCTGGTGGAACTCTGGTACAACACCTCGTTTCATTCAGCCATACAAATGACCCCATTCACAGCTCTGTATGGTCGCATACCCCTTTTCATACCTGACTATCTTGTTGGTTCATCCATGGTTGAGTCATTAAATTCTTCATTGTTGTAGAGACAAGACATACTCAATCAACTTAAGATCAACTTAAGCAGAAGCATGAAACAAATAGAGATTCAAGCTAATAAAAAAGACTTGATTTTACCTTTCAGGTGGGTGATTTAGTCCTTCTTCACTTGAAGCCTTATAGACAACAAACAGTTGTGCATAGGTCCTCTCAGAAACTAGCAAAAGAAATTTTTGGCCCTTTCAAGGTGATCAAACGTGTTGGTGAGGTTGCATATGTTTTAGATCTTCCTTCCTCGTCGAAAATACACCCAGTTGTGCATGTCTCCATGTTGAGACCCTATTTTGGTGACCAGAAAAAGGAACTATCTGATCTTCCATTGAATTGTTCATAAATGTTTTTGAAGGAAGGCTTTATCCATGCTGAAAGAACTCGGAGTACGGATAAAAATAAAGAAAGGGTTTATGAGTTTCTTAAAGAACTAAGTGAAGAAAATATTCAAACTGAAAGTGTGGTACCACATGGAGAGAGAATGGAAAAATTAAAGGAAGAAATGAAAGTGAAAACATAAGTGCAACGTTTGAATAATAAACACATTCTGAAGGGTCATGATGTAGACTTACACACCATATCTTCCAAAGCCCCAAAATCTACTGACAACCCACATAATCCTACGGTTACATTTGGTCAATCTTCACCTAAACCTATGTGCCCTCATTATTCCTCAACTAATCATAAAAGTATATGCCCCCCACTTAATTCAAATCTGAAAATGCATAACCCAAGTGGGGTCCACGCGCCCTCACAAGTCTCTCTCACATCTCACCGCCCCATGCCTTGTCACTCTCCTATCAACTATCCATCTCTCTCCTTTTCCCAAGACAACACTTTCCCATGCATCGCCCCACTCCCTTTACCTGCCCCAAAATCTTCTACTCTCTCTTCTGTCAATATCAGCATTAATCCTCTCAATAACTCCTCTCCACAAGTGACTTCCAACTCATACGCACAAGAGTTGTCACATACCACTACTAATTTTCCCAACAACAGATCCATTCCCAACTACGGCCCACATGCCCCTTCCTCCTTGGACCTTAAGGACAAGGTCCCTTTTGGGCTCGAGAGTATTGATAAGATGAAGCCCACACGAATTAGAAGGAAGCCCAAGTGGTTGGAAAACTGCATTCAATATTAAAGAGGAGTTTTAGAAAATTTTAATTTAATTTCTTATTTTTGTTATCTTTACCAAGTGTCCCAGGCTCATTGTCTTAGTTAACCATACTATTTAAGTTGTTGTATTTGGATGAAGTTGGTAATAAAAAATATTGTTCAAGTTATTTTATATTTGTCTTCCTTTTTAGCTTAGAATTGATTGTTACCCTAGTAAGATCTATCAGTTTCACACAACCATAACTGGCGAGTAAGAAACAAATCTCGTAAATCTATTTTAGGAAATCCTAAACATGTGACAAATAAATGGTACCCATGAGGAAGTTCCCATGTACTCGTGCCACGTGAAGAAAACGAGGTTATATGGTCACTATAGTCTGCCACCAACACCAATAACATCACTTTGATCTGCTGGATTATTCAAAGTTCCATAAAGTAGTTCATCGTTTCCAATTGCAGACACCATGATTATGTTATTGGCTTTTATCTACCATACTTGGTTAACAAATTTGAATCATAAAACTATAAAAAGCCCACTTCTATAGTTGGTGGAAGAAATAGTTATCATATATTTAACAAAAACATATAATGGACACTTCTATAGTTGGTGGAAGAAATAGTTATCATATATGTAACAAAAACATATAATGGACACTTCTATAGTTGGTGGAAGAAATAATTATCATATATATAACAAAAACATATAATGGACACTTCTATAGTTGGTGGAAGAAATAATTATCATATATGTAACAAAAACATATAATGGACATTTATATAGTTGGTGGAAGAAATAGTTATCATATATGTAACAAAAACATATAATGGAACATCATTTAGAAAACATGAGTTAAGTAATTTTTTTATATAATAAGCAAATTACAAGATGATAAGGGTGACATTTAAAGAGCATAAAGTTAGTCATTAGAAGCTCAGTTTGTTCCAGAAATTGATATGGAACATCATTTATTCTTAATGGCGTGTTTTTAGCTTTGCAGGAAATACATATGGTTTTTAGCCTACGGTGTGACCAATCTACAGTGACGCCACAACAAGTTATCAGTATAACCTGAAGAGATTGATGAAGGTACTTACTATAAATAAAATAAATGCAATTACAAAAAACACTCGTCAACATTTACTGAATAAGGAGAACTTTCAGGAAACCTTTGAAACTTCTAGCTTTGACTAAAAAGTAAACACTACAAAAAAAATGCATTGCTAGATTTTTTCTTCCTTTTCTTTCACACTAAAATTACTCAAGTTTCAATGAGATAATAACCTCTGTCGGACCGAGGGAACACTTCCCATTGGTCCTGATTGCTCCAGGACGTATGACTCGTCCAACTTTTGTAAATTTCCCTCTCCAACCTCTTTCTCTTGCAGCACTCATATTTTGTTCCTCCGGTTTTCCACCATCAAAAACACAACAGGAGAAAGCAACCATATCCTACGAACGGGAAACCATGTGACATTGGTTACACCAAAGATTAACATGTATTGTCATTATTCACAATATATACTGGAATTGGATCCTCTCCATACTGATAGACATTCATATTTGATAAAAACTAACCTCTTCAAAACTAAGATGTACTTAAACATATTTACCACCATTAATGGCATTATGCTCTCTCCTTCTTTTAACCAAAGAACATTCGCCTATGGTTAATATAGGTCTTAAAAACCGTAAAGCCTCATAATTTGCTAAGCACCTGAGATGCTGGACAACTGGATGAGTATCAAAGGACAATTTATTCGCATAAGGTGAAAATCTTATATTCCTGCATGAATAAAATTAAATTCAATACATGATTAAAACTTTAAGCCTCCTTATCATCTGACGCCATATTTGATTATAAACTCCATTTTATCTGATGGGGTAATAATAACATTTTAATACAAAACAATATTCTATCTATCATGTCCTACATTGATTAAAGCTCAATCTGGTACTTAAGTGATACAACTCTCCCTACCAATCGACGACTCTTTTCTGATGAGCTATTGTCATGACTCATGAGCCCGAGTCACAACCCTTATACATTACAAAGAATCCCAACATGTAAATAAAGTCAAATACATCACAATACAACCAAAATGCCACAAAAATAAAACAAAAAATTTGTGCATTCCTCCCTTTCTTCTCCTAACCTTTGGACACATATCAATAACCTCAAATTGTTTAAGTACTATTAGAGATCAAAATAAATGACAAAAATATTTCATCAACAAACATCATATACTCACTTTTCTTCAAGTAATTTTAGGGAGTACCACATGTTAGGAAACGGCCCAATAGAGAAAAGAAAATTTCTGTCCAATTAAAGGATTATTATTTTTAATTTTAAGTCTTACAATTTGTATCTTTTATTGTGGGCCAAATCTGTTGTGTAAGCCCATGTAGTAGTAACCCTAACTATTTAAGGATTGTTCCTTCTTTTTTAGTGGTATGAAAAACCAAAAAATTTATGTCTTATGCACTTTATCTTCTTATGCCATTTTTAATCTCTTGATAACCTTAGTGTAACCTAACATTTGGTGCTTTCATTCTTGTTCTCATGGCTCCCCCAAAACCTAACAACCCTACCTCAAAAGACATTGTTGAGGAGGTTGTCCAAGCAGCCCATTTTCACCTTGACAATGCCATGGCTGAAGTTCAGCAGCAAATGGATGAACGTTTTGACAGGGTGAATGCAGATCTGGAACAACAAATGGGTTAAATACACACCAGACTAGACAATGACAAACAGATCTGGGATTCTAGACATGAATCAATGATGTCAGCACTGCAGAAATTACTCAACCATAAAGAGAACCAGTCTGTTACTATTCACTCAGCAGCATCTTCTTCAGGTATTACTCATATACCATCATCTATACCCACACTTCCTACGCCTATGGTTCACATTACCTCTCCCATTAACACCCCCTTAAGACAATCAGCAACCCTATCTCATTCCCCATCACTCACTACTACCAACGTTATTCGCCCTACAGCTGCCCCACCACCCCATTTTTCCCAATACGTACCCCCCTGCAGTCCTCACGCATTCCCCAAACTTCAACGTCCCTATTTTCCCACAACCTTACCCACACTATGGAAACATTCCCCCACTACCACCATTTCGTACCCCTAAGCACTTGCTTTGTTTGATGGTTCCAACCCTTTGGATTGGCTATTTCAAGCTAAACAGTTTTTTAGCTTTTATAATTTACCACATGAAAATAGGTTATCCTTGGTCTCTTTTTATATGAAGGATGAAGCTCTTGGGTGGTTTAAATGGATGCATCAAAGTTCTCTTTTAACTGATTGGGTTTCATTTACAAAAGCACTAGAATTACGTTTTGGTCCTTCCTCTTATGAAAATCATCAAGCTGCTTTATTTAAATTAAAGCAAGAAGGATCAGTTGTGGAGTATCAAGCCCAATTTGAAAAACTGGGAAATCAAGTTGTTGGGTTGTTACCGGATGCCATTTTAAATTGCTTCATTTCAGGCTTGACACCAGAAATTCAAAACGAACTAGCTATCCATAAGCCAAGTTCCATCTCCCAAGCTATTGGGCTCGCAAAGCTCATCGAATCAAAAATTAAAGATGCAAAACCCAAGTTCTCAAAACAGTTTAGCCACTCCACTCAAAAAACGAGTAACCTTTCAGCCCAGCCTTACAAACCCAACTCAACCACCAACTCTGTTAGTAACAGTTCATCAAAACCCCAAACCCTCCCCTCTACCTCCAAACTACCAATCCGTCGCCTATCTCAAACCCAAATCCAAGAAAGACGAGCTCAAGGCCTTTGTTTTAATTGTGACGAGAAGTTTATTCCGGGTCACAAATGCTCTACAAATCGCTTTCTAATTCTCTTGGCTGAAGATGGAAATCTAGAAGTCCCCAACTCCAATCAAGACAGCCCTGACTTAGATAATGAGGAACAAGAACAAGGTGCACAAGGTGACACCTATTTCCAACTTTCCACCCTGGCTCTAACGGGTCAGTTTTCACCACAAACTCTAAAATTCAAAGGTCAAATAGGAGGATTATCAGTCATGGTACTTGTGGACACAGGGAGCACCCACAACATCCTCCAACCACGAATTGCCCACCATCTCAATCTTAAAACAACTCCCATACCTCAATTTTCAGTTATGGTGGGAAATGGATCTCACCTACAATGCGAAGGCATCTGCCAAAAGGTTCAGCTTGTTCTACAAACAAAGTCTTTTCAACTCCCTTTCTATTTACTACCTATCGAAGGTGCCGATGTTGTTTTGGGCATGGCATGGCTTCGTACATTAGGCCCAATCCAGGCAGATTTCTCTGTACCTTCCCTCACTTTTCAGCACCAAAACCAACCAATTACATTAAAAGGAGACCCAACATCTCACCCCACTCACACAACTTTTCATCAACTCCGACAACTTGTTCACACTGATGTTATTGCCTCATTCCACCTCATGACTTTCACCAATTAGAGCCCTCTCAAAACCTTACTCTTCAACCTGATGACCTACCCCCTGATTTGGACCCCAAACTCATTACCTTGCTGCAACAATATCAAACTATTTTCCAATCACACATAAGCCTTCCCCCAAAACACCCTCATGATCACCATATACCCCTTGAACCCAACACACGCCCTGTTAATGTAAAACCCTACCGTTATCCACATTCCCAAAAATCAGCTATGGCTTCCATTATACACGACATGTTACAACAAGGCATTATAAAACCCAGCCACAACCCGTTTTCCTCACCCGTTCTACTTGTAAAAAAGAAAGATGGAACATGGCATTTTTGCGTTGACTACCGTGCTCTAAACGCTGTGACCATTAAAGACCGTTTCCCTATCCCCACCATCGATGAACTTCTGGATGAATTGGGTTCAGCTCAATTTTTCACCAAATTAGACTTACGCTCTGGTTATCATCAGATCCGAGTGGCATCGGAAGACACGCATAAGACAGCATTTCACACATTTGACGGGCACTACGAATTTCTCGTTATGCCTTTTGGGCTCACTAACGCCCCATCTACATTTCAGTCAGCTATGAACGATCTCTTACGTCCTCACCTACGTAAATTCGTTTTAGTTTTTTTTGATGACATCTTGATTTACAGCCCAAGTTTCAATGATCATTTAATTCATTTACAGGTTGTTTTTGAGTTACTTCAGTCCAATTCATTCTTTGTGAAATTGTCTAAGTGTGTTTTTGCAGTAAATCAGGTTAATTATCTTGGCCACATTATCTCAGTGGGTGGTGTTGCACCCGATCCAGACAAAGTCAGGGCAATTTTGGATTGGCCCCAACCGCGTTCACTCACAGCTCTCCGTGGATTTCTTGGACTTACGGGATTTTATCGCCGTTTTGTTCGTAATTATGCCTCTCTCGCCGCTCCGCTCACCGATTTGTTACGTTCCACTAAGTTCGTATGGAGTACAGAGGCGGCCGCAGCCTTTACAAAATTACAACAAACTATGACCGACATGCCGGTCCTGGTTTTACCAAATTTTACAAAAAAATTTACAGTTGAAACAGATGCTTCTGGAGTTGCCATTGGTTCAGTTTTGTCTCAAGAAGGCCATCCCATCGCTTTTTTCAGTAAGAACCTTTGCCTTCGAATGCAAGCATCCTCGGTGTATGTTAGGGAAATGTTTGCCATCACAGAATCTGTAAAGAAATGGCGTCAGTACCTTCTAGGTCAAGAATTCGAAATTCATACAGATAAGAAAAGTTTAAGGAATCTTCTGCTTCAAAAGATTCAGACACCAGAACAACAAAAATGGGCTTCGAAATTACAAGGGTTTAACTTTGAGATATTCTACAAACCTGGGAAATCCAACCTCGTTGCAGATGCTTTGAGTCGACAATTCCACAGTGATGAAACCATGTTGTTGTCATTATCATCCCCTGTTCCGGACATCCTTTGTAAACTCAGAGATTTTTATGCGAATGATACAGCAGGAAAGGCATTAGTCCAACAACTCATTCACCATAGCCCTCATCAGTTCTGCAAATTTTCAAAAGGATTGTTGTACCATAAAGAAAAATTTTTCATACCTGACATACCAGACTTGCGCCACCACATTCTTCATGAGTTTCATAACACACCCACTGCTGGTCACTCAGGGACAAAAGCTACATTAGCTCGACTCGCAGCATCCTTCTCATGGCCAGGGTTATCTGTTGCAGTGAAAAAGTTTGTTAAGCACTGTTCGATCTGTCAACACAACAAATATCAGACACAAAAGAAACAAGGATTACTTCAACCCTTATCAATCCCTAACAAAGTGTGGGAAGAAATCATGATGGATTTCATTACTCATTTACCTAACTCTTTCGGACACTCTGTAATCTGGGTTGTATGCGATCGTCTCACTAAGTACGCCCACTTCATTGCCATGCCGTCCAAGTTTACAGCACAAGATCTGGCTTCAAGATTTTCAGTTGAAGTAGCGTGCCTCCACGGAATACCAAAGTCTATTGTTTCTGACCGTGACCCTCTGTTTCTCAGCAACTTCTGGAAAAAAAATTTCACAGTTCAAGGCACAACAATGAAGTACAGTACAGCGTATCATCCCAAAACGGACGGGCAAACTGAAGTAATCAACAGATCCATAGGTACATACCTTCGTTGCTTTGCCGGAGAACAGCCACGCCATTGGTACAAGTTCCTCCACTTAGCCGAATTCTGGTATAACACGTCGTTCCATACGGCCATTCAGATGACGCCTTTTCGTGCTTTGTATGGTCGAGACCCTCCCACAGTTCACGAGTATGTTCCGAAAACCACTTCAGACGACCCTTTGGATCACGCACTCCTTCAACGCAACGAGATCCTAGCACAGTTAAAGACTAACTTGAATAAGAGTCGTATACAAATGGAGAAACAAGCCAATACAAAATGAAGAGAGTTTACCTTTGCCGTTGGAGATCTCGTTCTGTTGAAACTCCAACCGTATCGACAACGCACCGTCAGCCACCGTTCTTCGCAAAAACTGGAAAAAAGATATTATGGACCTTTTTCCATCATCAAGCGCGTCGGTGAAGTTGCGTATCTTCTGGATCTGCCGTCGTCCTCCCGTGTCCATCCGGTGGTGCATGTGTCCCTCCTAAAACCTTTCTTCGGACCCCAGCCCTTGTCGGAATTGCGCATCCTACCGCCTGACTATACATGCATGTTTGAACCCATGGCAAAGGAGCACTCTCAACTTGCAAATGAGACACAAGATGTTTGTTTTCTAGATGACAACTCTCTTTTGGAACCGGAGAAAACTCAAAAAAAATGCATACTCAAAGACTCAGAAAAAAGGCGAGAAAATTTGGAACTCAGCAGCACAAATGAAGTGGGAAACTCAACCTCTCATGTGAGGCATGCCTTAAATAACTCTAATTTTCAACGGTCCGATGGTACACATTTCACTCCAACCCACGTGACCCAATCCACCAAAGATATGCTCAGCACACTTCCAGAGACACGCATGCCTGTACTTCCGCTCCCCAATGTTCAAAACAGCTTGCTTTTTCAAAAACCCCCTTCCAAAACCATGTGCCCCACTGCCCAAGGTAATCTAATCCCACCTAATCCAACTAGCTGTAACTCACCTTTTCCCACGCCTCTCACCACACAATTGCCAATTCAACCCTTATCTCCTCTCTTTCAATCTCCACCACCCACCCAGATTTTTCCCACCAAACCCACATCTCCCTCTGCCACGTGTCCAAGCCACACTAAAAATCAACCAGCCAAAATTCCTCATAGCCAAACCGATTTTTCTAAACTCTTTTCTACTAACACCAAAACCAACTCTCTGTATCCCCCTTCGTTGGGCCTACCGTATGAAAATGCCAACCAGCCCACTTACAAGCCCACCACCAATGCATCACTGAACCTTGAGGACAAGGTTCTTATTGGGCCCGAGAGTAATGTTAGGAAATGGCCCAATAGAGAAAATAAAATTTCTGTCCAATTAAAGGATTATTATTTTTAATTTTAAGTCTTACAATTTGTATCTTTTATTGTGGGCCAAATCTGTTGTGTAAGCCCATGTAGTAGTAACCCTAACTATTTAAGGATTGTTCCTTCTCTTTTAGTGGTATGAAAAACCAGAAAATTTATGTCTTATGCACTTTATCTTCTTATGCAATTTTTAATCTCTTGATAACCTTAGTGTAACCTAACACCACATCTCTATAAAATTGAATGGAGGACCATGCCTTGATCCTGAAATTGTGAACATTTGTCATGTTGCTCAAATCTTTCCATTAGGAACTCAGGAATCTTGTCAACCACCCATACATCATTTTTAAGGGTATCAATAAAATATTCTTCATCATAAATATCCCTGAATTTGCTGTACACGAGAAATATTATGAATCAATTTGGGCTGTTTCAAACTAAGTTAACAACACCATCATGGACCCAAAGAAATGCATGACAATCAATAAATATTAAAAAGCACAAATATAATTCAAAATATTCCATCTAAGAAAACAGTTTAGAAACAAAAATTAAACCAACCTGTGATCTTTCCATATGCTATGATAATGGAAGTTGGGGAACACAAGATAAGCGAATAAGAATAAATTAAACATGATTTCAATATTTGAAAGCACAGAATGTACTAAAAACACTAACCAATGTTATCTGCTAATTTAAACCACCATTATCATCTACATATATGTATCCAATAAATTTAGGTAGCTCTGTCAACAACATTTAAAAAAAATTATGCCACACAAAGTGGTGGAAGAATATGCATGTATGATTTCCAACATACTCTCCTACAACAATATAATATACAACAACAACCAACAACATCAATTGCTATATAAGGTATCCTGACAAAAGTGGAACACTTCATAAATTAAATGTATCCAAATTACACTTCTTAAGCTCATGAATTAAACGGCCACAACATGTTATCAATATAACACAGCTCCAAATTATAAGTACTGACTGTTCCCAAGCTCCCAAAATGGAAAAAGAAAAACATAATCAATATTTGAGCTTATGAAATGATAAATTTACTACATCAGTAAGAAAAAGCTTCAAGTAAAATACACTAAAGAGCCACTCATGCCAATAATATCTAATAATAAACATCATTGCTTGCTTCTTAAATGCAAAACAAAATCTTCATATCAAAAAATTGAGTTGCTTTGTTCCTTATGTGGTGTTCTCTTCCTAGCTTGCTGTTTTACTTACACAAATATCTTGAGTTATTCAGCCGGCAACATTATGACAAGGAATTTTTCAAAGAGAAAATTATTTCGCTGTTTTTGCCCTCTAGTTGATATTGATGCCTTGCTCGAACCAAAAGTAGTTGGTTATCGCTCAGAAAACAAACCTGGGAAGAATCTTAAAAACATAGGGTTTTAATACTCACCAAAGATACGGTGATAGAAACCATATTGGTAAGTCTCTTAGATTAATGCTTTATTTGTGAGCAAAATACAAAAAATTAGATAAATGCTTTATTTGGCTTGAAATTATTCTGACTATTGTGATCTTCTGCTGTGGATTGTGTGCAATAAAGATATTGCATTTAGATCTTAGTTTTTGTCTATCCTATGAGTCCACTCAACTCTATAGAGTTTCTAATTGATTTCTCAACTTAAATAATTTCAAGAGAATAAATATTTAAGCATCTAGAGGATTTTCGCATTGTATGGAAACATGTACACTTGAGTACACCAACTCAAATAAGTCACTAACACTACTACAAAATACACATACAACCACGGTTGAAAAAGATATACAATCATAGAGGACCAACAGTTGTTAAGTAGCATGTGGTTGTTTATGTGTTACTCACAATCACGGTCTAGTGTTCGTTGTAGAAAACTGGAATGCGCTTTACCCATCACCATGGTTGTGTTACATAACCATTATGAAAAGTTTAAAGGTCCTTGGTTCAATTTCCATCAACGCCGTTTTTGGGATTTAATTATTCTGGATAGCGTTCAATATATAAACACCGTTGGATTTAGCAATTGTTGTGAAATCACTTGCTTTTTTAAAATATATTTATGCTTTTATACATTTTCCCATTTTTTAACCTGTATTTTTTGTGAATCGTATAAGACTAGAAATAGCAACACACATTTGTGAATTGTACATACCAAAAATTGTATTACATCAAAGGCAATCATTAATTCATGATTAACATATACATCATATCATTTAATTAACTAAATACAATGGCCTTTAATTATTTTTACTCTCAAACACTTGCATTCCATAACTATTGTATTATTTTGATTCATACAATAATAGAAATAATTGGCATGCACAATTGAAAATATAGATAAAAACACATAGATTAAATTAAACATATTAAATTGATTCCCACATGTTTCAAGAGGTAAGATTGGAAACTTGACCTGGATGAAGAAATTCAAAGTATAACTAAAACTTTTCACAACCCAAACGGGTAGTTTATGGGAATAACAAGTTGTTTGGAAATTGTTGATTCACAAAGAGAGAGAGAGAGAGAGAGAGAGAGAGAGAGAGAGAGAGAGAGAGAGAGAGAGAGAGAGAGAGCTTATAACTTACGTTAATGTGACCGGGTGACCAGAAAAATCGGTTATTAAGGTTTACAGAAAAATACATAAAGCTAAATTAAGGCATGCCAACTAGGTGGGACATTGATTTATTAAGCTAAATTTTTACCAGTAATAATATATAAAGCAACTAAATACTAGTATGATAAAAAACTATGACCTGAATTAGTAATACCTTCGGATTCCACACTTCAATTTTAAAATCAATTTAATACATGCAACTAAGGTATGCCAACTAGGTGGTACATTGATTTAAAATACATGCAACTAAGACATGCCAACTAGGTGGTACATTGATTTATCAAGCTAAATTTTACAAGTAATAATACATAAACCAACAAAATTCTGGTATGAAAAAAGCTATGACCTGAATTAGTAATAGCTTCGTGTTCCACACTTAAATTTTAAAATCAATTGAATACATGTACCCATATTAGCTCGATCATACTTTGACAAATTACAATCTATTAGATACATGAAGGGCATTTTTCAATCTTCACGCCTAGTTGAATTTGTGCAGTTCTCAAGGTCTTTATCTGATTCAAAATCAAATGCATCTGAATTCATTAGGTCCTTCAGAATAGCCTTTATCTTCCTTAACTTTTCAGGGTTAAGATTCTTGATAAAAATCTTCTTATAGCATGTTCCACCAGACGATTCAACAACGGTAATGTGATCTCTAGCAACTTCGGCTTCCTTGGCTTTGTTCAACCATAACTCCAGCATATAAATAACCTCCTTTGAAGCCCCAATCTCTTGGACAAGTTTGCTCCCACTAGCTTGATCTTGATTCATGTTGAGACAAACTCTTTTTCTCTTTTGACACAGCTCTCCAGCATTAATTGATATTGAATCTCACAAATGTATACCCCTTTTTCAAAACCTATATCGAAAGCATATCCAAACCAACAACAAAACATGTGAAACCGAAGTAAATAATATGAAGATCATGTAAACTAACATTTATCAACAACATCAACATACAACAACAAAAAAACCCATAAGGTCTCGAACATGAAGAAAAACATGTGAAAATCATGTGAAACCATAAAAAAAAAACATACACGAAAACGAGAGAATAAGGAAGAAGAATAATACCTTTATGTGTGAAGAACAAGATTAAGGCTATACTGTATAATAGGAAAGCTAATGATGAAGAAGAAGAGAGAAAATGTGTGTTGTGGTTTTTCTATGAGATATACGACGATACTATCAAGATGCGATAGCTGATTATCTTATATATGGGTAAAAAATTTCACCATAAACGTACTTAAAAACCATGATGAAATGTAATGTCTTTCACAACGGTTGACATTACCAACATTAGTGATAGGTATTTTAATTATATATATATATATATATATATATATATATATATATATATATATATATATATATATATATATATATATATAATTAAAATACTTATCACCAATGTTGGTAATGTCAACCGTTGTGAAAGACATTACAATTCAACCGTTGTCATATTATAAAGACAACACTCATCATAACGAAAAAGTAGAAACTGTTGGAGGTGCGATTCGAACCCTGTCACTCCATGAATGTATAATCACGGTTAATTGTTTTGACTGTAATGCAATGTTTTTTCGTAAATATAAAAAAAAATGCGTCAGAAAATGAAATATTACCACGGTTAACGGTTAACGGTTAACTGTCAAGCATTTTCCTCTTATGGGATGTAAAACCCCATTTTTTATTTATTTTTTTAATTTACTCATTTGTGACTTTTACATTATTGTTTTTATTATTATGTGTTTTAATTAAATAAGTTGTATGTTTATATGTGTTGTTTGGGGCATGAAGGTGGTGGGGTGTAGAGGAAGAGTTGGAGGTTGAAAGAAATAATGTAGAATTATTTTCATTGTTAATTTAATAGTAGTTATTTTATTTATCGAGGAAAATAGAGAAATTGGGTAAAAAAATGAAATATAAGAGAAATATAAGGGAACAATGAGTGCGAAAGGATTAGATGTGGGGAGGAAAATAGAAATAGTGAAAGCTGAATTAATTTAGTTAATATATGTTAGATATAACCTAGTTCTAAAGGAAATACGTAGAAACTTTGAAAAGAGACAAGGAGGCAAAAGTGAGATAAAAAAGGCTAGGGGTAGAAGAAGAAGAACCCAAGTGTGAGATTCCATTATTGGTAGGAAAACAAGGTAATGTGGGGGAGATTTCTTCTTTAATGGGTATTAAGAATGAGGGGTAGAGTTGAGAAATCCTTAACCTACAATAAGATTGTATGCTTGTACATGAAATCGGTATAATTATGTTGTGTTGAGGTTATATGATGATTTTGATTATCAAATTCGTGTACCAATATGTGCTAAATATTTTGTTATGAGTGTTTTCATGTTTATTCCATTGTTGATGTCTTTGAAGGTTTGAAGGGTGTTGTAAAAATATGAAGTTAATTGAGTAGAAATATTAATTTGATACAATAATAGGATATAACGGTGTATATGATGTTTTGGTACTATTTTGGATTGAATTTAGTTACTAGAAGTGGGAAATCTGAGTTCTGAATTGAACTCCATGCAAAATAACGAATTCTTCAGGTTGCAGGTCGATGGCGGGCACCATCATCATGGTGACCAGGTTGCCATGGGCTTAAAGTCGATGACAAACACCATCACCATGGCGGGTTACCCGTCATGCACCCAGAATGAGTGTGATGAGCCATGGTGTGTGGAATTGAATTCTTATTCCAATTATTTTTCTATTGTATGATGAATCAAGGTATTTTTGGGTACTGTTTGGTTCCTATGATTAATTAGTAGCAGTGCTTAATTAATTTTAACATGATTTTAAATTATGAATTATGTTGTGTGGTGCAAACGGTGAATGTTATGGCGATAATTGTTGTGCTTACGTGTTGTTGTATGTTGATATATTTCTTATTGTGATTATGTTGTTAGTATTATTAGTGTTGTGCATGGTTAGAAGATGGGCCATGTGTGCAAGTGTTTAACTGCTTGTCATAACATCATGCATTCATGGTGTTTGAAATTTGGTACAGTTTTGTTGCTCTCGGGTCCTATGGTGGGGATCGGGAGCGAGTAGCTGGTTCTAGTGAGAATCGATGAAGTGTTACATATGGTGATCGTGTCGATTTTGGTGTGCTCTAGTTCCAGAGATGGAATTAGGAGCGAGAAGAAACTGAATGTTCATATTGGTACCACATGCATGTTGAATCAGTTGTTGAGTACGATTGCATTAGTGTTGCATTTGTGAATGATCATTTGGTGATGTGTTGTAGGGATAAGATACTTGATATGCGGATTTTTGGTATGATTAGCATGTGTACTTGTTTTGTGATATTTACCTTTAGTTGTTTACACCGCTAAACTACAAAAGTGTATTCTCACCCCTTGTATTTTAAGGTTGTCCACCATGAACATCTTGCAGATAGTAATGAGTAAGTTGCATGGTTGCTTGTTGTGTTTGGAATTGAGCTTTAAAGAGATACCTTTGTTTATTTTTTCCTTTTATTAGTTTTAGTGGTTATGCTTTTATTCTATAACACTGGGTGGGGCGAACAATGTTGCTCTATGTTTATGTTTTCTTTAATCGAGAGTTGGGTGTTGTACTCTTGACGTTTGAGCTTATGTTGGTGGTGGAGACTTTTTCCACATTTGTTTTAATTCAAATAAAGTATTTTAATGAGACTTAATTATTGTGGAGCATGCTTATTTGATGAATTCGTTGCGACGATACCCTACGTGAAGGTGAGCATACGATGACAGGTGTATTTAAATGTTTTACCTTAATTGATAGGTGTTATGCAACATGTGTCATTTTATGTTGAGTGACATCCTAAACGTGTGTATTTGATCAATACTTGAATTATTTAATGATTTACTGCATGGGGAATTTAGGGTGTTACATTGTGGTATCAGGGCAAGTCGGTCCGTCCGGCCAGGTTTTGTAATTTTGTCAAGTCCCTAGTACGCGACATGTGTGTGTACAATGTCAATGCATTGTCTCTTCTAATGTCTAGTTGATGGTGTGCAAAATGGATAAAAGAATCGATCACGCTATTGCTAAAGCTTTGGAGTTAATGAAGTTAAATAAGTAAACACAAAGGTTGCTGAGTATGCCGCCAAGTTTGAGGAGCTTGTGAAGTTCTGTCCACACTACAATAGGGCAGTTGTGGAGGGGTCGAAGTGAATTAAGTTTGAAAGCTGTGACCGGAGATTAAGTAGGGTATTGGCTATCAGGAGATTCGCATGTTTCCTACTCTGGTGAACAAGTGTAGGATTTATGATGTGGACTGCAGGGCTCATTCAACTCACTACAAGAGCGTTAGTGAGAGGAAGGGGAATAAATAGTTTAGGGGAAAACCATACAGTTCTCCGGATGGCAGAAGAAAGCAGAGAGCTGCCGATGAGAAAAAGCCAAGTGGGGGAGGGACTCCTGTTTCTGTCAAGTGCTTCAAGTGTGGCGACTTGGTCCACCGTGCTAGTGAGTGCAAAAATAATGTTCTGAAGTGATTTAAGTGTGGGAAGATAGGTCACCCTGTGGTAGATTGTAGGAGTGATAAACCAGTTTGTTATAACTGCGGAGAACAGGGTCATATCAGTACCAATTGTCAGAAGTCGAAGAAGGCACAGTCTGGAGGAAAGGTCTTTGCTTTGACTGGGACATAGACTACTAGTATTGACCGCTTGATTCAAGGTACATGTTTTATAAATAGTAATCCATTGATTGCTATTATAGACATAGGTGCAACACTTTCGTTTGTTTCGCTTGATTGTGCTGAGAGGTTGGGTTTGAAATTGTCTTCGGTGGATGCGAATATGATTGTTAATACCCTGACTCTAGGTCCGGTAACCACTTCGTGGGTTTGTTTGAATTGTCCACTTACTATTTATGGTAAGATTTTTGGGATGGATTTAGTATGCCTACCTTTGAGGAATCTTAATGTTATCCTTAGATTGAACTGGTTGGAGTGCAACCATGTTTATATCAACTGTTTTGACAAGATGGTGTGATTTCTAGGGTTTGATGCAAGTGATGAGTTGTTCGTGTCGGAAAAACAAGTGGATGACTTTCTGAAGGATGATATTATGGTGTTTATGATATTAGCTTCTATGATGGCAGAAAAAAATTGTGATTAGCAAGCTATCGGTGGTGTGTGATTTTTCGAAAGTATTTCTAGACGATATTAGTGATTTTCTATCGGAGTGCGAAGTTGATTTTACTATAGACTTAGTAACTGGTACTAGTCCGGTGTTGATGGCTCCTTCTATAATGTATGCTTCAGATTTTAGTGAATTGAAGAAGCAAATGGAAGATCTAGTTGAGAAGAAGTTTGTTCCTCCGAGTGTTTCACCATGGGGTGTGCCGGTGTTAGTCGTAAAAAAGAAAGATAGTAATTTGAGGTTGTGTGTGGATTATCGACAACTAAATAAAACGAAGATCAAGAACAAGTATATGTGTCATGGGATTGATGATTTGATGGATCAGTTGGTAGGTGCTTGTGTGTTTAGCAAGATTGATCTGCGTTCGGGTTACCATCAGATTCGTGTGAAGCCAGAAGATATTTCAAAGACTGCTTCCAGAATAAGGTATGGTCATTATGAATATTCAGTAATGTCGTTTGGTGTGTCTAAAATGCCTGGAGTGTTTATGGAATATATGAATAGAATATTCCATCCGTAATTAGATTAGTTTATGGTTGTGTTCATCGATGACATCTTGATATATTCAAAGTCTAATGAAGAGCTTGTAGAGCATCTGACAGCTGTATTGCAGACTTTAAAAGAAAAGAATTTATATGCGAAGTTGTCTAAGTGTGAGTTCTGGTTGTGAGAAGTGAGTTTCCATGGTCATGTGATTTCTAGTGGTGGCATAGCTATGGATCCATCGAAGATAGCTGATGTGTTACAATGGGAGGCGCCGAAGTCTGTAACGGAGATTATAAGTTTTCTTGGGTTGGCTGGTTACTACAGAAAGTTCATTGAAGGTTTTTTAATGTTAGATTTTCCTTTGACCCATTTGAATCAAATGGGTCAAACCTATGTTTGGGATGTGTATTGTGAAGAGAGTTTCTAAGAACTTAAGAAGAAGTTGACGTCTGCTCCAGTTTTGATTTTGCCGAATCCAAGTGAGTCCTTTGTTTTGTATTGTGATGCTTCAAAGATGGGTTTAGTAGGTGTGTTGATGCAGAATGGACAGGTTATGGCGTACGCTTCTAGACAACTGAGAGTTCATGAGGAGAATTATCCTACGCATGATCTTGAGTTGGCAGGTGTGGTATTCATGATGAAGTTTAGAGGCACTATCTGTTTAGCTCCAGATTTGAAGTGTTTAGTGATCACAATAGTTTGAAGTACTTATTTGATCAGAAGGAATTGAATATGATGTAGAGAAGAAAGCTCAAATTTCAGAAGGATTATGATTTTGGTTTGAATTACCATCCTGGTAATGCCAATGTTGTAGTTGATGCTTTGAGTAGAAGGTCGTTGCATATGTCGACACTGATGGTTCGAGAATTAGAATTAATCGAGCAATTTAGAGATCTCAGTTTGGTGTGTAAGACGACTCCTAACAGTATGAAGTTTGGTGTGTTGAAACTGACTAGTGGCATTTGGAAGAGATTAATGAAAATCAAAAGTCAGACCTGAAAATGATTAAATATCTCATGTAAATAGATCAAAGTAGCGAAGGTGATTTCAAAATCAACGAGAATGGTATTATGAGGTACCGCGAGAGAGTTTGTGTACAAGATGTTCCAGAACTTAAGAAGAGTATTCTTGAGGAAAGTTGTAACGCCCCAATTTTTGGTTAGATTTATTTAATCGAGTCGATTTAATTATTTTTATTATTATATTATTTTATTCTTGACTTTTATTTGGCAATATATTATTTTTTATCGTTGTTATGTTTTATCGCGTTTTGTGAGCGTTTGCGAGATATTTGAGTGTAGGGGTATTTTGGTCTTTTTGCTTGGTTATTTTTCATAAAATAGGCAATAGAGGTTAGAAAGAGAGAGAAATAGAAAGAAAGAAAAAGAGAAGAGAGAAAGGAAGAGAAGGGAAAGAGAGGAGAAGAGAAAAATTGACACAGCTCCGTTTCAAGCGCGATTAATCGGGTAAGGGTGAGAAGTTTCAATTATATCTTGCTTGTGTATGTATATGTGTTATTTTTTGTAATTGTTTTGGTTGTTTTCACAACTTTTTCTCATTAATAAATTGATGAACAATTGATAGAAATCGATATTTTCACGGTCGAAACTCGATATAAACTGCGTAGAATACTTGTTGTTAGGATTGGAACATGTTTGGGTTGATATATTGTGATTTGGAAGTGTTTAGATGAGATTTGGAGAGGTTTTGGGGTGAAATTCGTAACAGGAATTATGCAGGAAAAATTCTGGGTTGCGCTGCCCATACGTGTATCGGGCTTGGCATTACGCGTATTGGTTTGGGAAATACGCGTATGGCAAGGGGGAAAGGAGGGCAATACGCGTATGGAACACATTTTTCACGGCCTTCTGCTGATTTGCGTAATGGTACGCGTACTTTGCAAGGCATTACGCCTATCGAGTGAGGCATTACGCGTATGGAGTTTTAGTGGGATTTTTGGGAGAAATCAGTCTCTGCCCATACGCGTAGCACTTTGGGCATTACTCGTATGGAATGGGCGAGCGAACTGGGCATTACGCGTATGGCACAAGGCAATACGCGTATTGCCAGAGAGGGTGTAAAATTGTATCCGATTTTGCGTCCGATGCCGTAACTTTTGATCCGTAACTCAGATCGAGGCGTTCTTGGTACCGTTAGAAAGATATTGAGATGTTCTTTCTTATTAAAATGGTTTTGAGATTTGTGGCCGATTTAATTATGTCAGGAATTTGAAAATGTGTCGTTTTGTTGACTTTAACCATTTTAATTGTGTGTATTTGATGTGTTATCATGCAATATGCTTTTGATATATATCGTATGACTTGTGTGATGTTATATGATGTGAATGCATGTGATGAAATGTTGTGATGATGGTTTGTGGCCTAAGGGAAAGAAAATGCATTGTGTTGTGTTTGATTGTATATGCATGATTATGGATGTGTATATGTGTGCATTTGAATGTCATGAGTCATTGTATGCCAAGCATCATGAAATGCATTCTTGTGATATCGTGTGCCCTAGTGGGTGTGAGCGAAGAAACGGTTCCATAGGGAATCCGCTATAACATCGTGAGCCTTATACCGAGAGGACCTAAAGCGATGATTATAGACGATCATGATCCTTATACAAAGAGGACCTAAAGCGATTGGATCGTGAGCCTTATACCGAGAGGACCTAAAGCGATCCATAAACGTCGTGAGCCTTATACCAAGAGGACCTAAAAGCAACGGGGAACATCGTTTGCCCGACGGGGAGTTACACTAAGTAATAAGCGATGATTCCAATAGTTCCTGAGTGAACTAATGATGAGAATGATGGATGGATGGCACCACATTGCATTTGCATAGAGTCGTTGTGTCGGTCTCTTTGCATTTACATAAATCATGAATGGATTGATTATGTGTGGAAAATCATGAATGGATTGATTGAGTATGTGTTGAGATTTATGTTTGAATTGGTGAATTGATGTGCATATGTGATAAATGCATTGGTTGTGGATAATATGTTTTATGCATAGACATATGCTACATGATGTGGTGGGGTGTTTCCATATGTTATGACTTTGGTGTGCCTTATGTGTGAATATGTGATTATGTTGGTGTAATAGATATATGCTATGTGTTTTAGTATGTGATGCTTGTGGTGAGAATAATTATGCATGTGAATTTATATGTGTTGCATATTATTATGCAATCTTGATTTAGTTTTTATTTCTCACCCTTCTGCTGTGGTTTGCTGCTCCATGAGGCAATTGCAGATCTGTGTCTTGGAGGCTTTTGTGAAGATTAGTTCTCCATCCTTTTGTCGGTCTGTCTGCTCGGATACGTAACACGGGAGTCGGGGAACGCTTTTGTTATATATGTATACAATTGTAGGATCTATTTTGTATTACCTTTGTATGAATATTTTGATGTTATACAATGATTTATTTTGTAAAACAAGTCAGTTATGGATCTTTCTGCTTTATTCCATAATTGAACTTTCCTTTTGTATGGAAAAAGTTTCCCTTTGAGGTTATTCCATTTTGTGTTATGTATCAAAATTTATGAGCAGGGATTGTGTTTTCTTTCTATTGATGTGGCATTCTTGTTTCTGTCGGAAAAATAAATTTTTACTTACTCTGATTTAATTATGTATTATTTATTCGCGATGGGAATTAGGGTGTTACAATAGTGGTATCAGAGCAGGTCGGTCCGTCCGACCAAGTTGTTGAGTCAGTTGGTGTGACAGTTGAATATTGTCGATGTTGTTTATTCCTTAGTATGTGATATATGTGTGAAACACTGTCAGTGCTTCTGGTTTTCTAATCTTTTGTCTTCAGGTTTAAGAATGAGATAAGTGGGGGAGAAGCTTCTGCTTCTCCATGTTGCTTCAGGTGTGGAGCCTTGGCTCAGTGTGTTGTAAATTGCAAGAGTGTAAGTGTTGTTTAGATAGTGTTGTTCCCGATTCCGGAGGGAATGCGGAGGTAAGGTTTATGTCGACTAAGGATTTATGCCTTAGGTAGTTTTGTGCACAGGAGGTAAGAAATACTATTATAGGTTGGTAAAGACGGTTTATGCCCCATCATGATTGTCGGCTGTCTATTGACAAATTGAGGAACTGATCACCCTTAATCTCTTGTTGATAGCAGACGGGAATTATGTTGGATGGAATAGACGTGTCTTTCAGGCTTTGATAGTGTGTGAAATGAATTGTTTGGAATTAAGGAAATGATTACGGATTTTTTTGTTGAGTCGATGAAGATTCTAATATCGGAAGATGAGACGGATTAGAGGTTTTGGTATGTTGGTCCAGTTGGGAAGTCATTGAGAGATAACGATTGGGTATCGTTAATGGTTGTTCTCAGAGAGTAGAGTGTGAACTCAAATTTGACGAAGGGGAAGATTTGAGGTTAGGATCTGCTAAGTAAGTAGAAGAACTTTTAGTAAGTGAAACTCAGATTGAAAGAGCGGTTGGAAGATTTACTGGAAAGGGGATTTGTGAGACCAAGTGTGTCGTCTTAGAGAGCTCCGGCTTTGTTAGTAGCAAAAAGGAAGGATGATTGAACGGAATAACAAGCATGAGGTGTATGATGGTATTGAGACTATGGAAAGCAAAACTTAGAGTTTTGGTGAGTTTTGGAGTTTTTAGAGTTTTAGGGCATTAATGGAAATCTTGAGAAAACCTTAAGTGTGGATGTAATATTTGAGAGTTCTTTTTGGTTGATGGTTGCTACATGTTGGGATTTATGGAATCTGGACTGTTAAGCGAAGAAATTATGTATGGATTACTGACAGTTGAATAAGGTAACGACTGAGAATAAGTGTCCACTTTCAAGAATAAATGATCGGAACGGTTTGGTTGAGTTTGAGTGAAATTACAATTGTTTGGAATGTTTGATAAGAGTGGTGAATTGTGTGAGTTGAGGCTTTGATCGTTTTCATGTGACTGGTTATGGTTGTTATCATCGGATTAGGGTGTTATTTACTCGGTTAAGCTTGTATGTGAGTAACCAGTTACCCAGTGAAAATTTTTGTAAAACTTTAAGAATTTATATCTTTTGGAATTTGGTTGGGCATTACAAGGTGCAGTGATGTTGTTCGGTGATAGTAATGCGTCTGGAATGTTTGTGGAGTATATGAATCGTATCTTCCATATTTAATTGGATAAGTTCGTGGTGGTTTTGATTGAGGATATTCGGATCTGTTATAAACTCAGAGGAAGGACAGGTAGAGTGTTTGAGAATTGAATTACAAGTGTTGAAAAGAGACGAAGTTTTATGCTAAGTTATTCGAGTGAGAATTTGGGTTGAAAAAGGTTAGTTTTCTTGGATATGTGATTTCTGATGATGGTATTGTTATGGATCCATCAGAAGTAGATGCAGTTCTACATGAGAGGCTCCAAAGTTGGTTAAGGAGATTATAATCTTTTTGGACTTTAGTTGGTTATTACCGGAGGTTATGGAAGGCTTTTCCAAGTTGGCGTTTTCGTTACTCCAATTGACTTGCAAAAGGTAAGTCATTTGCTTTGGATGTTCATTGTGAGGGAAGTTTCAGAGAGCTAAAGTAGAAGTTGTCTACGGCTTCAGTTTTGATTCTGTGTGATCCTAATAAACCATTTGTGAGGTATGGTAATGTGTCTTTGATGAGTTTAGTCAGTGTGTTAATGCAAGATGGTAAAGTCGTGGCTTATGCTTTACGACAATTGAGGATTCATGATTTCCAGATGGCTGCGGTTACTTTTGTGTTGAGAATCGGGAGGTATTATTTTATGGTTCTAGGTTCGAAGTGTTTAGTAATCACAAGAATATTGAGTACTTGCTTGGTCTGAAGGAATAGAGTATGAGACAACGAGGATGGTTGGAATTCGTGACGAGTTATGAATTTAGCTTGGATTATCCTTCGGGAAAAGCTAAGGTTGTGTTTGAAAAGTTAAGTCAAAAGTTTAAGCATGTTTGTTTTGATGGTCAGAGAATTAAAATTATTTGAGCAGTTCAGAGACTTGTGTCTGGTGTGTGAAATAACACAGGAGAGTGTAAGGTTGAGAATATTAAAGTGAACAGTGATTTTTGGCAGAGGTGAGAAAGAGTTAGACTTTAGACGTGAGATTGGTAGACTCGATGGTTTAGAGTAATCAGAGTGCGCAGCAGAAACGTGATGTGGCACATTTTGTAATTGTGTGTGGGACTTGTAAGAGTTCATACGTTGAACATTGGAAACATGTTGGAATGATGAGACCATTGGACGTTTCAGAATGGAAGTGTTAGGTGAAAGGTTTAAATATTCTTCATGGGCTACTATGTAGATGGACGTTTTGGTTGTATGTTCGATTGGTAAATCGTAGCATTGTGGTAATATTGTTGTGGGACAAGGATGTTGGTATTATGGTTATGTAGAGGTTGTTGAAACGATGTTGGGTCGTGGAACTTTATGTTCTTGTTTCTGTTGTTGCCTCGTTTCCATCGTGATGGTTCGAGTGCGAGTAGCTAATTCCGGTGTGGGGAATTAGGGGAGTGTTACCTGAGTATTGGTAACGTGGTTTTCCTTGAGTCGTGAGTTAGTCGTCAAGTGCATTGTATGGGCTTTGCATCTTGTCGTCGTTGTTGTGTCGTTGTTGTAGTTGTGGTTAGCGAGGTGGTTTGTCAGTTTGTGTTACTCGTGGTGTTGCCTTTTGTTGGCATGAGAGTGGGTTAGTCGGATGTGAGAGTCGTATCCGGAATCGTTCGTCTCAGTTATATTTTCGAGGATGAAAATTTCTAAGTGGGGGAGAGTTGTAACGCCCCAGTTTTTGGTTAGATTTATTTAATCGAGTCGATTTAATTATTTTTATTATTTTATTATTTTATTCTTGACTTTTATTTGGCAATATATTATTTTTTATCGTTGTTATGTTTTATCGCGTTTTGGGAGCGTTTGCGAGATATTTGAGTGTAGGTATTTTGGTCTTTTTGCTTGGTTATTTTTCATAAAATAGGAAATAGAGGTTAGAAAGAGAGAAAAAGAGAAGAGAGAAAGGAAGAGAAGGGAAAGAGAGGAGAAGAGGAAAATCGACACAGCTCCGTTTCAAGCGCGATTAATCGGGTAAGGGTGAGAAGTTTCAATTATATCTTGCTTGTGTATGTATATGTGTTGTTTGTTGTAATTGTTTTGGTTGTTTTCACAACTTTTTCTCTTTAATAAATTGATGAACAATTGATAGAAATCGATATTTTCACGGTCGAAACTCGATATAAACTGCATAGAATACTTGTTGTTAGGATTGGAACATGTTTGGGTTGATATATTGTGATTTGGAAGTGTTTAGATGAGATTTGGAGAGGTTTTGGGGTGAAATTCGTAACAGGAATTATGCAGGAAAAATTCTGGGTTGCGCTGCCCATACGCGTATCGGGCTTGGCATTACGCGTATTGGTTTGGGCAATACGCGTATGGCAAGGGGGAAAGGAGGGCAATACGCGTATGGAACACATTTTTCACGGCCTTCTGCTGATTTGCGTAATGGTACGCGTACTTGGCAAGGCATTGCGCGTATCGAGTGAGGCATTACGCGTATGGAGTTTTAGTGGAATTTTGGGGAGAAATCAGTCCCTGCCTATACGCGTAGCACTTTGGGCATTACGCGTATGGAATGGGCGAGCGAACTGGGCATTACGCGTATGGCACAAGGCAATACGCGTATGACCAGAGAGGGTGTAAAATTGTATACGATTTTGCGTCCGATGGCGTAACTTTTGATCCGTAACTCAGATCGAGGTGTTCTTGGTACTGTTAGAAAGCTATTGAGATGTTCTTTCTTATTAAAATGGTTTTGAGATTTGTGGCCGATTTAATTATGTCGGGAATTTGAAAATGTGTCATTTTATCGACTTTTACCGTTTTAATGGTGTGTATTTGATGTGTTATCATGCAATATGCTTTTGATATATATCGTATGACTTGCGTGATGTTATATGATGTGAATGCATGTGATGAAATGTTGTGATGATGGTTTGTTGCCTAAGGGCAAGAAAATGCATTGTGTTGTGTTTGATTGTATATGCATGATTATGGATGTGTATATGTGTGCATTTGAATGTCATGAGTCATTGTATGCCAAACATCATGATATGCATTCTTGTGATGTCGTGTGCCCTAGTGGGTGTGAGCGACGAAACGGTACCAGAGGGAATCCGCTATAACATCGTGAGCCTTATACCGAGAGGACCTAAAGCGATGATTATAGACGATCGTGAGCCTTATACAAAGAGGACCTAAAGCGATCGGATCGTGAGCCTTATACCGAGAGGACCTAAAGCGATCCATAAACGTCGTGAGCCTTATACCAAGAGGACCTAAAGTGACGGGGAACATCGTTTTCCCGACGGGGAGTTACACTAAGTAACAAGCGATGATTCCAATAGTTCCTGAGTGAACTAATGATGAGAATGATGGATGGATGGTACCGCATTGCATTTGCATAGAGTCGTTGTGTCGGTCTCTTTGCATTTGCATAAATCATGAATGGATTGATTATGTGTGGAAAATCATGAATGGATTGATTGAGTATGTGTTGAGATTTATGTTTGAATTGGTGAATTGATGTGCATGTGTGATAAATGCATTGGTTGTGGATAATATGTTTTATGCATAGACATATGCTACATGATGTGGCGGGGTGTTTTCATATGTTATGACTTTGGTGTGCCTTATGTGTGAATATGTGATTACGTTGGTGTAATTGATATATGCTATGTGTATTAGTATGTGATGCTTGTGGTGAGAATAATTATGCATGTGAATTTATATGTGTTGCATATTATTATGCAATTTTGATTTAGTTGTTATTTCTCACCCTTCTGCTGTGGTTTGTTACTCTATGAGGCAATTGCAGATCTGTGTCTTGGAGGCTTTTGTGAAGATTAGTTCTCCATCCTTTTGTCGGTCTGTCTGCTCTGATACGTAACACGGGAGTCGGGGAACGCTTTTGTTATATATTGTATTACCTTTGTATGAATATTCTGATGTTATACAATGATTTATTTTGTAAAACAAGTCAGTTATGGATCTTTCCGCTTTATTCCATAATTGAACTTTCCTTTTGTATGGAAAAAGTTTCCCTTTGAGGTTATTCCATTTTGTGTTATGTATCAAAATTTATGAGCAGGGATTGTGTTTTCTTTCTATTGATGTGGCATCCTTGTTTCTGTCGGAAAAATAAATTTTTACTTACTCTGATTTAATTATGTATTATTTATTCGCGATGGGAATTGGGGTGTTACAAAAGTCACATGAGTGGTCTGAGTATTCAACTCGGTGCTACTAAAATGTATCAAGATTTAAAGAAAATTTTTTATTATCCAGGAATGATTAAGGAAGTTGTAGAGTTTATTTATGCGTGTTTGACTTTCCAGAAGTCAAAGATTGAACATCAAAAGTCGTTGGGTCTGATGCAACCGCTAGTTATTCCAGAGTGGAAGTGGGACATCAATTCCATGGATTTTGTGACGAGCTTTCCGAAAACGACGAAGGGATGTGATTCCATCTGGGTTATCGTTGACATACTGACTAAATTAACTAATTTCATTCCAATTTAGATCAGTTTTCTTTTATAGAAGTTGGTTGAGTTATATATTGAGAAGACTGTTAGTCAGCATGGTATTCCGTCAAGCATTGTGTCGGATAGACATCTGAGGTTCACGTCGAGGTTTTGGCAAAGTTTGCAAGAAGCGTTGGGTACTAAGCTGAAGTTGAGTTCCACTTATCTCCCACGGAATGATGGCCAACGGAGAGGACTATCCAATCTTTGAAGGATATGTTGAGGGCTTGTGTGTTAGCACAATGAGGTGTTTGGGATAACTACTTACAGCTGATTGAGTTCACATACAACAACAGTTTCCAATCAATTATTGGGATGGCCCCGTTTGAGGATTTATATGGTAGGAGGTGTAGGACACCTCTGTGTTGGTATGAATCAGGTGAGAGTGTTGTAATTGGACCTGAGATTGTACAATAAACTTCTGAGAAGATCAAGATGATCCAAGAGAAGATGAAAGCTTCGCAAAGTCTCCAAAAGAGTTACCATGATAAGAGGAGGAAAGCACTTGAGTTCTAAGAGTGAGACCATGTGTTTTTGAGTTTTACTTCAGTAACCGGTGTTGGTCGAGCTTTCAAGTCTCAAAAGCTTATGCCATATTTTATTGGTCCATACCAGATCTTGCAGAGGATATGAGTAGTGGCCTATCAGATTGCCTTGCTAATCTTCATGATAAGTTTCATGTGTCTCAATTGAGGAGATTCATTCTAGATTCGTCTCATTTGATCCAAGTGGATGATATACATGTGAGAGAGAACCTGGCTATTGAGGCATCACCCATGCAGATAAAGGATCGAAAAGTGAAGCAGTTGCTGTTGAGACAAATTTGGTTCATACCATGTATCTTCTAAAAATTTTATGATAACAAAGTATTTAAAAAAACAATTAGGATTTCTAACTAGCTGGTTCGTGTGTGCAGAATTATATTTATTTAATGTAACTGGTTCTAACACAGAATTAGCTTTGGTTCGGTTCTGATTACACACTCATGAGAGAGTATGATCAGAAAGTTATTGCTAGTACATTTCAGAATCAGAAACGTGTTGTGGCTGCCTCTGAATCTGAGCAGTGTCAACTCAAGCTCTGCTAACACGAGACTCGAGATATGTTGACATTATCCTCAAAAGATTGTGTTGTACTTGTTTCATAGAAGTGTTCTCCAGACAAAGGCTTTGTTCTATGCATAATTCCTTGACTACGAGTTCCAACATCTACTTTATTGGAAAAGAAGATGTACTAGAAGATTTGATCGATTATAGCCATTGTGGATACTTTGATGACTATATTTCTTCATCTATAAAACAAGCAGAAGATTGGAAGATTAACTCAAGAAATAACGTTGAAGATACAACTGAGATATACACGCACTACATTCATATCAGTTCAAGAGAGGCTAATATGTTAAAGTGTTATTGTTCTTATATAGCTTAAGAATCCTTCTTGTAAAAATGTGTTGTATTGTATTTAAACACCTCTGATTGTTAATCAAGTGTTGTTGTAAGTTATTCCTTCTCTAAACCGCCAGTTTAGATAAAAGTCTCTTGCCTTGGGCTCGAGCAGTGAAGTATTGGATTGTAAATTTGAGCAAAGAAGTCTTAGACGGTGCGTCTGAGTAGAGAAGTCTTAGGCAGAGTGTCTAAGCAGTGAAGTCTTGAACCATAAGGGTTTAAGCAAGGAAAGTCTTAGGATCTGAGGATCTAAGGAGAGAAGTCTTAATCAGGTGATGATTAAGCAAGGAAGTCTTAGACTATATGTCTCAGCAGGGAAAGTCTTATACTAATGAGTATAAGCATTTGTAATCAAGTTGATTATAGTGGAAATCTCTTGCGTGGAAAGGGGACTAGATTACTCTCAGTTGGAGAGGAATCAGGATAACTATTGTGTGTTCTTTTCTATTTTTATTTGCTTCTGTTACATTTTTCGCTGCATTCATTATTAGATTCTGAACTCTAGTTTAGAATCTGAACTCTGGTTCAGAAGTAAAAAGAATTTTGAAAACAAAATTCAACCCCCCCTCCCCCCCCCCCCGCTTCTTATGTATTTTTCTCACCTTCAGTTGGCATCAGAGCAAGGTCTGTATGTAACACTTAACACTAGTACAGTCAAAGATCCAACGAGAAAAATATGACTACTGGGGATACTAATGCTAGTTCCTCAGTAAGGGGATTTCCCTATGATTACAGTAGCTCTGAGAGAAATCATTACTCTGCTAAACCTCATGTATTCAGTGGTGACTCCACTGAGTTTGAATGGTGGAAAAGCAAGATGTACACATATACCATTGGACTCGATGATGAGCTATGGGACATACTTGAAGATGGCATTGAAATCGCTGTTGACAGTGTTGGTATGGTATCTGACAGGAAAACTCTGACTCCAGCTCAAAAGAAAATCTATAGAAAACATCATAGAGTCAGAGGTATTTTGGTTGATGCTCTGCCACATACTGAGTACATGAAAATCATTTATAAGTCTTCTAGAAAGACTATCTTTGAATCTCTGTGCTCTACATATGAAGGGAAGCAGCAAGTTAGAGAAGCAAAAGCTAACTTGCTGATACATAAATACGAGCGATTCAAAATGAAGGATGATGAGGATATCGATACCATGTTCTCCAAGTTTCAAATTCTGGTATCAGGCCTTCAGGTGCTAAACAAGAGTTACTCCTCTTCAAATCATGTTAAGAAGATTCTAAGAAGTCTCCCTCTAAAGTTTAGACCTAAAGTAACAGTTATTCAAGAAGCTAAGGACCTAAATACGATGTCTCTTAAAAGTCTAATCAGCAATCTTCAAAGCCATGGGATGGAACTAAATGGAGATGAGTCTTCCAAGAAACTTGAGTCTCTTGCCTTGAGATCTACTTCTGAATTTTTTTTGTGAAAAGTCCCAAAAAATCCTCAAAGAGCAATAGAATTTTGCCATAAGACGTCTTCTCTCTTATACCATCAACCATGACATTGTACTCTATCAGATGGACATAAAAAGTGCTTTTCTGAACGGAGTTATTACTGAAGAAGTGTATGTCAAGCAACCTCCTGGATTTGAAGATCCAAACCATCCAGACTTTGTCTACAAGCTCAAGAAATCACTTTATGGTCTCAAATAAGCTCCAAGAGCATGATACGAAAGACTAAGTAATTTCTTGCTCGAGAGTGGTTTTGCTAAAGGTAAGGTTGATACTACACTATTTAGGAAAAATATAGAAGAAGAAATCTTGATTAGTCAAATTTATATTGATGACATAATTTTTTGTTCTACTAATGCAACTCTTTGTCAAGAATTTTCAAAAATAATGCAGGCTGAATTTGAGAAGAGCATGATGGGAGAGTTGAAATACTTCCTTGAAATTCAAATTAATCAAAAGGAAGAAGTTATATACATCCACCAGCCTAATTATATAAGAGAGCTCTTGAAAAAGGTCAATCTTGATGAATGCAAAGTCATGTCAACTCCTATCCATCCAACCTGCAACCTGAATGATGAAGAATGCAGTGCTAAAGTGGATCCAACTAAATACAGAGGTATGATAGGTTCTTTACTCTATCTCACTGCTTCCAGACCAGATATTCTATTCAGTGTATGCTTGTGTGCAAGATTCTAATTAGATCCTAGAGAGACTCATTAACTGTTGTTAAGAGGATCTTTAGGTATCTAAAAGGAACAAAAAATCTTGGACTTCTTTATAAGAAATCCTTATAGTATAAGCTAGTTAGCTTCTGTGATGCTGACTATACCGGAGATAGAATTGAAAGGAAATCCACTAGTGGAACTTGTCAATTCTTAGGTGAAAACCTTATCTCTTGGGGTAGTAAAAGACAAGTAATTATGGCTCTGTCTACAGCAGAAGCAGATTACATTTCAGCTGCTAACTACTGCACTCAACTGATATGGATGAAATATCAACTTGAAGATTATCAGATTTTTGGAAATAATATTCCTATTCTTTGTGACAACACTACGACTATCTATCTAACAAAGAATCTGATTCAACACTCTAGAACTAAGCATATTGAAATCAAACACCATTTTATAAGAGACTGTCATACCATAAATTTTTACCCTAGATTTCATCATCATCCTAGGAGCATCACACATTGCATTGCTAACTAACCTTGTACAATTGCTTTCTTGTTTTGTTTCATCTGAATTAGGGTTTTGCACCAAGAGAATCAAGATGATCTTTATTTGATCAGTCAATTTCTTGGATTGATCATCAACCTACCAAGTGTGCATACACTCAAGAGGCCTCTCTCTATCAAAATTCAAGTGCAATTTGGTCTCATTACAAGTTCATTGAAGCTCAACTTCATCTGGTCACCAATTAGGGTTTTATCAGGAAAAGTCAAATGTGCCTTTGACTTTTGATCAAAGCATGATCCCAAGCCTTGGGAAATGATTGAAGATGCTCAAATACATCCTTGGATTCCATCCATTATGTTTGAAAGGTTCAAGAATGTAAAATTATTGAAGATCACACAGTTGAATTCATCTGATACACAAGCTTTATCTGACAAAGTCAACCCTTTGACTTTTAGGATTTTTGGTCAAAATTGAAGTACTCAAGCCAAATTTCATGAAAACATGTTTGATCAATGATTTTGAGCATGAAAAATCAAGAATTGGAAGGTTTCTTGCAAAAGGGGCAAAGTTAAGAAACTTGGAATTTTTCTAAGTGTGGAGAAAAACCCTAATTTTGTGCCAACTTTGGAGAGTCATAACTTTCAATCTAGACATCCTTTTTTGTGTTCCAAAGATCAAATTGAAGCCCTCACAACATACTACAACTTTGTCAATTTGAGTCAATCTCTAAAAAGTGCATAGGTTTTGAGTTATAGAGCCATCAAGTTGTGAAAAATCTTTCTAAACTTAGAAATTTTTCAAGGCAGTTTTTGTTCATCAAAAGTACCAAACTTTGGAGCCAGTTTTCACAATGATCCCTTGAGATTCAAGAAATTCATCAAACATGAAAATTGTAGAGCATGTTTGGGGATTTTCATAAAGTACAAGAACTCCTCCATAACATTTTTGAGTTAGGAGTTTCGAAGAAGGGAAGTTAGCCCTCCATACTTGAAGTTTTGGCCATTTTCATGTCAAGTGCAAGTTGCAAAACTAATTCAAATATGCCAAATCCTTGATTAAAACCTATCTAACTTGCAAATCTCACTTAAATCAGACAAGTATACTTGCTTTTGGTGTATTATCCAAGTGATTATGGCTTTGTTCAATGTTTCATTATATTTTTGGCACAAAGTTAACACTTCCATTCTCATAAAGTGCCTTTAATCAAGAAGTCAAATTGTCTTGAGCTTCTAAATGGTTTCTTCTGCACAAAACTTTCCTTTGCACAGAAGCAAAGTGTCTAAACTCTCAACAACTTTAGGAAAGCTTGTACCACACATTGGAACTCCAAAATTCATGAAACCATCCTTTGAATTTCAACCAAACCAAGTGAACCATACCATTGCAATTCTGCAGAGCCATGAGCCTCGATCTTTCCCTATAAATAGAGGCTCATTCCAAGCCTCTAACACAACAAAAACCTCAGCATTCCTCCCTCAAAACCTCCAAAAACCAGCAACTTGCATCTTGCTTCTTTTGTGCCAAGAAACCTCAAACTTGCACAAACTCAACCAGTCTTCATTCCACACCTCATACCACTAATCCAACCATTCAAACACATCACAAACCATCCCTTGAAGGTGTCCAAACCTTCATATCCCTCAGAAACCATCAAAATCAGAAAATCAACCTTCAAAACCTCATTTTGTTGACTTTTTGCATTTTCAAAGCCAAAACCCTATCCAAACGATTTCCCACCATTCCAACACTTCCAACAGCCCTATAATTCATCCTTAAGTTGTTCCAAACCTTTTTTTTCAACTGTAACTCCATTTGCTTGGAGTTCTCTTTTGGCCACTTTTGACATTTTGTAAGAAGGGAGCTCTATTCTGTTCCAGTTGGTTTCTCTTGGTTCAAACCATTCTAAAGCTTCATTAGAGGTATATTGGAGGTGTTTAAAGCATCAAAACATTTTTGTGTCAAGTCTTGTGAATGTTTCAAGTTTGCTCAAAGAGGTAACTGCACTTGAAACTTGAACTCTTTGAAATATGCTTTGCTTTGATGTGCATTGACCAGGAACATGATTATTATGCTGTATGTGATGTGCTTGAACCATTTTTAGTTGCTATTCATGTTTGAATGAGACTGTGCTATAGAAGTTGCAAAGATGAGCCATTTTAGGTTTCCCTATCGTGTTTTAAAATAGGGACATTTTTAGGAAAAACCAACACCACCACTGTGATCCTTGTGAAATTTTAGACAAGTTTGATTTTTATTTCACTTGATTTCATGAAGTATGGAGAAAGTTAGTGGTGGTTTTGCAAAGTTTATTTCTTGAGGTTTCTTGGTCAGCCAGCCATGGCGCCTTTGATCCAGACCTAGATATTTTCTAGTTTTATGTTTTAATTTGGGGAGGTGATACAATGGATGTATCACCACCCCAGTGGTTATGACCTGCGCGTCTTTGTACCTTGAACCTATAGAACTAGGGTTCGAATCCCCCTCGCCCCAGTTCTTTTTATTTTTCCAAGTTTTCAAATTAACTTCATATATTATCATGTGTTTCCATCATTATTTCACATGCGCATTCTAGCTCAGTTGGTTTAGTTCTGAAGCCTCAGCTAACCCAGCGTGGGTTCAACACCTACTTGGACCATTTCCTTCTTTTTTGATACTTATTTTCTTATTTTTCTTTACAAATTCAAATTGTTATAACTTCTTCATTTTTTATCATTTTTGACCCACACTTTTTGCAAAATGCTCATGATAATGTCTACTTTCTGTTCATAAAAAGAAAATTCCAAAAATAATTATTTTTCTTGTACTTTTGCATGCTTAAAGTAAGTGGTGTTTTTAGGGTTTCTTAAGGTTTCTTTTGATTCTTTTGAATGATTCCCTGCCTTTCCTTGCTTACATTGACTTGTTTGAGCCATATGCCTCTTGTATGAACCTTAAATGATGTTGTGGACTTGTGCATACTCGTTGTTACTTGATTTTGATGCATTTTTCAAGTGTATGTTCACATGTTAATGTATGTTGAACTTTTTCCATACCATGAGACATTTTGCTTGATATTTTGACTTAACATGTGACTTTCTTCCATGTTTGCATGACCTTGATGTGTGCATGTACCTTTTTGTTGATCATACCATGTTTTAAGTGTTCTTAAACACTTGTTTTTGTCTTAAACATGCCTTTGTATACATGTTTGCTTATATGAACCTTTGTGATGTTTCCACTTTGTTCAAGACCATGTTTGAACCCTAATATCCATGTTTGGTTGTTACCAATTTGTCTTAACATGTTTAACTTGTATCCATGCTTAAATGCTCAAGTGATGTCTTAACTTGTCCACATAATGTTTACATTTTTAACTTGTCATCTATAAGCATGCTCACATGTCATCTCTTATATGATGCATATCCCATCCACATGTTATTGTCATAAACATGTCTCTTTGTTCAAGTATGTTTTGGTTATTACCTTTACTTGTCCATGTTTAATTTGTATTCATGATTAAGTGATGTTTTAACTTATACATGTTACTTTGAACTTTGAATGATACCATGATAAGTAAATGTCTTACTTCATCTTTGAACTTTCTCCATGTTAAGTGATGTTTTAACTTATACATGTCAACTTTCAACTTTGTTTTCATCCATGTTTAAGTGTTGTTATAACTTTTACATGTTAACTTGAACCTTGTTTCCATATACATGTCATACTTAAATATTGAATCTTACCATGCTTAAGTGTTGTAATGACTTATCCATGTTAACATATTTAAATTATATTCATGATTAAGTGTTGTCACAACTTATCATTACTTGTCTTGTATTCATGATTAAGTGGTGTTAGTAAACCCTAATGCATGCTTGCCTTAATTGTGTACTTAAACTTGTCATCCATGATTTAGTCTTCTTAGAACTATACTTTATGATTGTTTATATGTTGTAACATCTTTGTTTGAATGTTCTTACCTTCGTTGTCACCCTTTTGATTTGAAACTTCTTTAAACTTTGAATGAGCTTGGTTGTCACCTTGTCCCTTTATGACTTTGTCAAGTCTTTTGCTTTAAATGTTGTCACGTTTATTCTCTTGTCTTGGTTGTAACCATATGCCTTAACCTTTGTCATATCTCATATGAATTCTCAATTAACATCATGTTTGAATGTTACTATGTTTGCAAATTAATATCATGTTTGAATATCATATTTATTCATCTCATCCATTTATTCATTCTTCTTTAACTTTGTCAATTTATCCCCCCAAGTGATGTTAGCTTTTTAGCTTCCATCCTTAGTTGCCTCTTGTTTCCTAATCCAAGTGAAAGAACTCATCGTTAACTCAATGTCATAGGTAGTTTAGCATTACCCATTTCCCTTTGACCTTGTTAGAGTCATTAAGTCTTTCAACTTAGACTTAGGGTAGAACTTACAACTCTTTTGACTTTGTTAAGTCAAGTAAGTGTTAAGACTAAAACACTTATCTCCCCCTTTGACCTTGATAATAATCAAGTGTTAATTTATCCCTAGTGAGGTGAACTACAAATGCTCTTATTCCATCCTTGTAAGGATATATAGGCACAAGACCGCGAAGTTTTGGCGAGCATACTTAGTAACAAACCCTTAGGTTCCTATCCTCGTCCACAAAACCCAAACACAAAACAATAGCAAACAATAACACAAATACTTGCAAGAAGTTCCTATAGAATACTATAGATGCTTAGGATGATAACACCTTCCCTAGGTATAACCAACTCCCGAACCCCAGAATCTCTTAGCATTGTTGTTACATTGCAAACTTAGGGTTTTTATACGATCTTTACCCTTTCCCTTGGATAAATTAAAGCTTGGTGGTGAATATTTAAAAGATTTGTGATTCAAGTTTAATTAATATCTTGATATCCAATTCTCACCACAATAGAGACTATGTTCAGAAGGGCGTAATAGATATTCAGTTTATTGATTATGAACATCAATGGGCTGATATATTTACAAAACCTTTAGATATTGCCAAATTTTATTTTATTAAGAAAAATCTGAACATGGTCTTTGTCGATGAATAATGCTTATCTTATGAATGGAGTATTAGAGGAATCTTTAGACTCTGATAGCACCCATTAGCCTGATTTTTAAATAGTAATGTTTTAAAGCTAATGACGTTCACCATTACCCTAACAACGATTGCCATATCAGTAAGACAGCAGTTTCAAATTTTTAAACTTCCCTTGGCACGTTTTCTAAAAACCTCCTATATTCAATACCCACTATCTCTTACTCTTCTCTCCACTCACTTATCTATTTATCTTCTAACCTTCAACCTTCATTCCATTACCATAAATTTTCTAAACCAACTTTCATTCCTAACCAAAGCTATCATACTCACTCTCCAACTCTCCCTATTTTCCTACTCATTCCCTTTAAATCCTCCATTCTTCCATCCACCATGCCTCCAAGAGCCATGAGACCTAGAAGAGAGATAGACTACTTGGGAATTGCTTTCGGAGAAGGCATAGAGGGTGATAATCAGAGGACAAAATACCTCAAACTGTTCAAGAGGGATGTCGCACCAACAAGGTATCCCGATAATTCTGCCCTTCATAATTTATGCTTAATAAGTAGAGTTAACTGGATGCTAGAGAACTTAGGAATGATTTATTTTTGCTCATTGACTAGCCCTACATATGTTAGGCTCACTTACGAATTCCTTCGTTTGTTTAGATATGCCACGCCTGTGGGAGGATCACGTACTATAGGCACGACTTCATTTAGAATTTTTAACAGGGATTACACATTTAGCCAAGATCAGATTGCTGATTTACTATAATTCCCTCATGGGGGTGGTTTTGCTATGAATCTCCCTTGGAGAGTGATTAGCAAACTGATGCACTTGGTTTTTGGTAACAAATCAATGGCGAGGCCATTGCTGACTAGGAAGGCCTAAAGGCCACCGTCATCCATAACCCGGCCATTCGGTATTTACAACGCATATTAGCTAACACCATTTTCGGCCGGGAAAATAATGGGAAAATGAACTCGAAGGATCTTTTCTTTTTACACTGCGCACTAACATACACACGGGTGAATCCTACACCTTTCTTACTAGCACATTTTCAGTCTGTTAGTGTTAGAGTAGGCAGTCCCATTTGCGTTGGAGGGCTAATAACATCCATATCCCGCGCATTTGACCTAGGCACAGAGTTGGCCATGCTTGAGCCACTTGAGACACCTCTCTTAGATTTGGATGTCTGCCGTAGTATGTTTCTAGCTAAGAATAAACCAGACGGCAGGTATTATTTAATGGTTAGTAACAGAGGCATCAGGGGTGTTTCTTTGCCATGTTCCACTCACACTTCAGTGCGAGTAAGGAGCAACTGGACTTACGATTTGAATGCCCCAAAGCCTGGCGATAACGCCCATCTTAAGGCTGATGTGGGTAATGCCACCGATGATGAGATTGATAATATGGAGCATGATGCTCCCAAGACTGACGCACCTCCACACACTACACATGGTTTTACTGACTCTTTTGCAGGTACATTATTCGGACGTCAGTCCCATGCGGACTACGACTACACAACTATCAGGACCACTCTCGACGACATCCTATCTGAGCTGAGACACCAAAACGATGTCGACGCCAGGCGTGATCTGCTACTTAGGAGCATGCAGACACAGCAGAATGAGATGATGGCCACCATTCATCAGATTCAGGAGCAGCAACATGATTATGCTAAGCAGACTGAGCGTAACATGGGAGACCTCATCGAGCAGATGAATGGATTGTGTATGGGGATGTCGGATATGATGGAGTACATGCAGTATGTAGGTGTACCAAACTCTGCGCACAGTAGAGGCGATTTTGGATGACACCAAGGCTGAGGCCGACATTGAGCCTACTACTCAGGTTTTTCCACTCCTTTTTCCGCCTTGCACTAAAACATTAGGGACAATGTTTGGTTCAAGTGTGGGGTAGGAGTTTTATCGCTTTATCTTTATTTTTACCGCTTTATTTTTCATTTTTACTCGCTTTCTAGTTAGTTTTTTCTTTTAGATTAAGTTATTTCTTTTAACCGTTTGCGTTTTTGGTCGAGTCATAACATGTGTTGTCGAGTCTTATTGCATGAATTTTTTCACTTGTTATTAAATTTCCCTTAATTTTGAAACCCAACGAAATTTTTTGTTCTGATTCATGGCATGTCACTCCGAGAGTATAGGTTGTTTTGCATTTTTAGGCTATGTTAGAAAGACTTGGGAAAGTTTCGATAACATCGATACTATCCTAACACCCCAAACTCCCTAATTATGCGATATCAATTTGAGTAACCATCATGCCGAGACCTTAAGCTCTAAGTTTTTAAAGTAACCTCTAAGTAATTTATACTAGTAGTCAGCACCATCCTTATGCACACACTAAGTAAGAAACCGATACAAATATGTGTAGGATCTTCGAGTTGAATCAGAAAAAAAAGTAATAAAGAAAAGTGTATAAAAGGATATGTTCCCTCTAAGTTAGGTGGTCCTTACCCGACCACTTAGCCTAATGGAACAGACTCTTTAAGTTCAAATGATCAAGAAAAAGAAAAAGAAAGAAATATGAACCTATAATGAGATCATTAGACACTAACAGGTTTACTTACCATGTGCGTGCGGGGATAACGGGCTTAATGAGATTGCGCTAGAATGAAAAGGGTTGAAAAAGAACAAAGAGCGTAGGTTGAGTTATAATGGAATGATTCGGATTGGTTTGCAAAAGGGGGAGTTTTCGACCGCGAAATGCAGATATGTGTCGTTACGGTATCCTTGGTATCGACGTCTAGTACCTATCGGTCTAGCACTAGCCTAGCAACCACTTACTATTTAGTGTTTTTGTTGTGCCTATGTTTCAGAAACTATGCTTACTTACTTTAATGTATTGGTTGATTGCTTGAGGACAAGCAATGGTCTAAGTGTAAGGGAGTTTGATAACGTGAAAACGTATCATGTTTTTAGACTTGTAACACATGTTATTTGATGTCATTTTATTATGTTTTATCGCTTTTATGTCGTATTTTGTTTGCATTTCAGGGTTTAATAAGCGATTGTGCGAAGAAACCAGAAAAAAACAGAAGAGTAGAAGAAAGTACAGAAAAATCACACTTCTGGTATATGGCGTTCGCCATTACCCTAATCGCGTTCGCCATGTACCCAGTCCGCGTCACTTACTAATTGAGTAAATGGCGTTCGCCATTGGCCTAATGGTGGTCGCCATTATTATGCAGTAACAGAAAAACACGATTTCTGCTTGGACTAACTCTCTCTCACTATCCTACTTTATCTCAACGTCCCATACACGATGAGGAGACGGTTGTTTGGCTCAGGACCTCTGTATAAGTTAGATTTTTCATAGTTTTGAGCATCCAAGCTTAGTGCGGAAGCTCTGCAATTTTATCTTTTAGCATTAAGCAATGTATTACCTTTAACAGTGACAAACGCTTGCATTGAGAGGTTGTCAAAAATTCTGTACTTTGTTTCTTGTACTCTTGGATCAAAAAGAAAGCCTGCTGGCATAATCAAGCATTTTCGTCTTTACTTCAAGCTTCCGCATTTTATTTCTACTTTATAGGTTTTTATCAGTATTGTTTTAATTATTGTTTATTGCATTCCTTTACTTTAATGCTATGTTGTCCTTAAATTTAAACACCATGTGTCGCATTTGCGAAAATCCACCGGCGGAAAAGACAGAAGAGTCGCCACCGAACGTTATTTATCCTAACGCAGGGAAAGAAAACAATTGAAGAAAACCTGAAGAAGGGAAAGACATGGTCATCACAACCATAGTCTGGGTTCGGGAGTCGGTTACGCGAGAGGAAGGTATTAGCACCCCCTCGCATCCATCGTACTCGATGAGATCCACGCTTGTTGTTCTGGTCAAAGGGGAGTTATCTAAAGCCTACTGCTAAACAGAAACGGAAATCAAGAGGAGAAAAAGAGACTCAGTAGGACATCGCCGTCCTAGGCCTACATATTCCCTCGGGAGTGGGAAAGTCAGAGTCAACGTAGTTAGGGGGACTACGGAATTATGGGGAAGGTTGTTCGCCAAGACATCACCGTCTTGTGATTACGTATCCTCAATCGTACGAGAGAGAGGAAGTCAGAGCAGTCGTAGTTCGTGGTAATGACCACACAATGGTTAAGTGTTTTTTATGAGCGACGTTAGGTTCACGTCTGGCAGTTAGGGTCGATGCCTATTTGCGACAGAACGGAAAAAACGTGCTCTTTTATGAAAATGATTTAAAACCCGTCCCGAAGGATAAAATTATTTGCATTTGATTTGTGTTTTTTAGACAGAAATGAATTAAGTTAGTTTGAAACTTGTATTGCACTAAAGTCTATGACATAGGAGCGAATGTGTCGCATGGTCGCCCCCAAACGGGACGTATGCTAAACACTCTAGAAAAGTGAAGGGAGACCCTTCATTCTTCATTTCCCATGTACTTAAGGCTTGTGGCGTACAATACTCGTTGTATTTAATAAGTGTTTTGAACTTGTTTTGAGATGAGAAGAGAAAGGACTCAAAGTTAAAATAAAACTCTAAGGGGAACTTCATCCTATAAGTTGTCATGCATTGTGGCCCTATAGTTGAGTTTAGGGGGAAATTTTTACCTATGTTAGCATGCTTGGATCGATAACCTAATGTCTCTCCTACCTCAAGCTTAATCTGAAATTAAGTCGAACTAGGAATCCTAAGGGATCGTGTGAACATCACAAGTAAACATTAGACTAATCAATCACAAAAGAGAGAAGTAAAGAAGAAGTGAGATGAATGAGAAGTCATGTAAGTGTAAACATCAATTAAAATTAACACAAGTACTTACCAACTCCAAGCCAAGCTCAACTATTGAATAGTTCAAAGCAAAATGCAACACTATGCACCAATGCACAAGCAAATGTCCTACTTCTAATCTAGGAGTAATGTTGAGCAATAAGCAAAGAGAAATGAATCCTAAAGGTGTATGAACCTAAGAGGGGCAGTAGCTAAACCTACTATATCATATCTATGTTAGTGTCCTAAAAAATGTCAAGATAATTCAAGTCATATAGTATATCTTAACTCAAGCAAAAGTCATCACAGTGTTCATGTAAGTTGCACTTTACAAGCTCAAACAACTAAACTCAAAGGAAGAAACCACATGGAGGCAGTAGCATTTCATGTCATTATCAAGGAAAAGTGATGTTTGAAATGTCAAGAAATGATCATTAAGTCAACATCAAGTCATGTTCAAAAGATTTGGAAATTATACACAAAGATATCATACTTATGGTGCATCAATCACTTACGAACATACAATGGGCAAGCAAGCATGAGATTGGCATTTGAATGACCCAAGTCAGAAGTTGAAACATGTATTCAATGTTTAAAAACATCTCAAGTTGTCACAAAAGTTCATGTCAAACACACTCTCAAAAGTTAGTGCAAGTAAGGAACAAAACAATGTCTAAACATTTCCATAAAGACATGTTAATTATCAAGAAAGTAAAGGATGATCCACGTCAAGTCAAATAGGTATCCAAGCACACAAGGCAGTAGCAAATGATATGTGGTATCCTACATTTGAGTCATGCAAACATCAACCAAGGGTGGCACACAAAAGCACTCAAAGAAATTGTCAAAGTTAACAAGTAAGCATGCACAAATGTAACTTCAATTAGGAGCATGTAAAAGCTCTATAAATAGGATGAGAAGGCTTTGATCCAAGTCTAAACCAATGAACACATGTGGTCAACATTTAAAATGAACATTAAGACCTCACAAAGTTCCATGGCAACACATTTCTAAAGCTTGGTGCAAGTAGGGAACAAAACAATCTTAAGTGTCCTCCAAAAGCATGTGAACTTTACTCATGTAAAAGAGAGCCAATTCATGTCAAGTAAGTGTCAAACCTTATAAGTCAGTACCAAATAACCTCTAATATATTCCAATTAGGTCACAAAAACATTGAGCAAAATTGGAATACAAAGGCTCAAGCAAAAAGTGGGCAAAGTGAACAAGTTAGCATGTACAAGTTCACACAAAAGGTAGCATCAATTAGAGGTCATCCAAAGGACCTATAAAGTGGCATGGTCAAGCTTTACATCAGTTTATAACAAGTATTAATCAAAGGTTAAAAGACCCCAAATTGATTGCATAAATGCATCCTCAAACATCCTAAGGATTCACATAAAAAACTCAAGTAGGAAGGCATGTAATTAAGACTCAAAACAAGCATCCAAATCATGATAAAAAACCATTGTCAAATCATCACAAAGGTATGAAAAATTTCATCATGAATGGGCTTAAACAATTCAAGAAAGTTAGCTCAAGAGAAGTCACATATGGTCACTAAGTTTAACCCTAGTTCTAACATACATCAAAAGGTTAAGCATGAAATGGGATATTCATGAAAAATGGATGAAAGCTTTGGAAAATTATGTAAAATTAGTCATATCATGGTAAGTTCAGTAGCTAATCATAAATATTGGCTCAAAAATATGCACCAAAGGTGCTCAAACAATTACAAACATGGGGCAAAATATCCATCAATGATCATTCAAAACAAGCATAAAAAAAGCTTTCAAAGATGAACCAAAAATCATGGAAAAAATCAAAAGTGGTAATCAATATGTCATACAATCTTGTGATAAATGGCATACAAAAATTCAGATCAAGATCCATTGGAAAAAATTAGTTTTGAGTCATTATGTGAGAACTAGGTCCATTTGAACACCTTTACTCAAAAATTCCAAAACAAATATCAAGATTATTGAAAAATGGAAATAAAAATTACCAAAAATTAATTAAAATGTCAGGCATAATCCATGAATTAATTGGGAATTTTTTTGATGATTTTCTATATTTTTAATAATCACTTGTTAAACGTGTACCAAAAGAAAATAAAAAACATACAAAAGAGCAAAGGAGGTGTGGACTTAGCAAAAACCAGTTGATATTGATGATGGGCCGCATGAGGGGGTGCGCATATCAACTGTATGGGCCCAGATCAGCTAATAGTTCATTAAATATTTATTTCATTATTACAGTAAATATTGAAAAGAAAAAGAAAGCGTTACACCATGTAACTGCTACATTGATCGGTCACGGTTCAACTTAAGTGAATAGGACAAAAGTATAAATCCAGGACCTCTCAGAAGATGAAACGTCGTCGTCTTCTTCCTTACTCCATGCAAATCACGAATAGCCCTAGCTCACATGCACAAGACACAGCAAAGAAATGATGAATTTCCCACACTTCTCCATCAAATTTCAACATCAATTCAACACCAAAACAAGCAAAATAATATACCAAATTGAAGCCCCAAAGGAGTAGAACAACAGTACACCATTAATTTTCACAAACAAGCGTTTAATCAGAGAGAAAAATGACCATGAACATGAAGATCCAAGTATGTAAACCAACACACATTTAAAATTAACATGAAATATTTGAGCCTACCTCCAATGTCTTCTTGAAAAGGACTTCAGATGCAAGATGTGGATGCTTCTAGCATACATTTAAACCCTAAAATGAGAGAGATAAAGATGAAGCAACTTGCCAAATGGAGAATTTGTTCACTTCCTCTTGTGGTATTTAGAGATTAAGAAACCCAGAAAACTTCAATGCAACACCTTGAGATCACCCTTAAGCAAAATAAATGCTTAAACCTCTTCAAATCCTGAATGAATTGCAAGTTGCTGACAGAAGAAAATGAGTTCGTAGGTGATGATACAATGGTTCCAGGTGAAAATAGATGAAAACAGAAACTTCTACTCTATGAGGTGATGAAGATGGTGAAAGAATTCCAGAGAAAAACCACAAGATGAGAGAGATTTTGATGGTTGAAGTTGTGGGTGTGAAAGATGGATTTTGGACCTATTTTCCTCTAATGGTGTAACTAACTTATGTTAGAGAGAATGGGACTTTATATGGTTGGTTAGAGTGTGGTTAAGGGCTAATCCTAGTTAAAAAATTAGTTAGAGATGGATTAGTGAAGGTTGAAAAATTAAGGGGTTATGGTGGTGTACGAATTTTCTCATGTGTATGGTGTATTATTGTTACTATGGAGTGTATTATGATGATAGTAAGGGTGTATGATGATGGTTAGTACAGCCAAAACAACTTGCTCACCAAGTTTTTCAATTTATCTCTTTTTGACATAAGAGGAAAATGTGTTTAAATGTGTGTGTGGGAGAGAAATTGTGTGGCTAAAAAAGGTAATTGTGATGTGTGTATAGTGATAACATGCTGTAACAAAAAGTAATGCAAGACTCTTGCAATTTGAAATGAAGTTTTATGGTTTATGACATGAAAAAAATGTCCATGGAGGTGACTTTGTAAGGATAGTGAACCCAATGACATGATTTTTGTTGCTTTGGAAAGGTGGCATTACATACAACAATGTTGATGTTTAATGGAAGTGGATTTAAGGTCTAGAACACCATGGAAATAGCATTTAAGTTGCTATGTATCAAGTTGTCATGAGCTAAAAAATTCTCAGTCTTTTTGCCCATTTGAACCACTTAATGATCATGACTTTGAAGCATTATATCTCCTTGAATTTTGATCCAATCTCCAAGTTCTTGGTACCAAATCAAAGAGGGCTCTTGATACTACAACTTTGATGTGAAAATCAAATTGAAATGAGGTCTAAAACATGATGAAAAATGGCATTGAAATCATGGTCACAAAAGTGAGTTTTGGGACTCAGAAAAAATTCTAAGTTTTTTCATTTGAACAACTTGATGATCCCAACTTTGATTGATCATAACTTTTGATCTAGAAATTCAAATGGAACATTCTTTATATGGATGGAAAGCTTGGAATCCATACTACAACTTTCATGTTTAACAAAAGTTGAAATGAAGCTTGCATCATGCTGAAAAATGGCTTGGAAGATGGCTGCATGACATAAAGAACTTTCCGTAAATGGAAAGTTTCTAAAACCCTAATTTACCAAAGATGGCAACTTTCCATAATTCTTGATTTTTCATGATTCCTTTGATATTTCTTGATCACATCTCACCCATGACCATATTTGACATGATGAACATGAGTTTGACCTAAAAAGTCAACGACTTTTTCCTTGATCAGTTGACTTTATTCCCAATTTGTCTGATACTCAATCATCTGGCCAATTGAAATCCATCTGAATGAAATTGATGGTCTATATTCTAATCCTAGATATTTGAGAACACATAGAAAGCCATGGAATCAAGTCTTGCCTAAAGAATCAGAAATAAACTGATTTTAGGCAAAACCCTAGTTTTGGCCTTGAAAGTTAGGAGATATTGATCAATGATCAAAACCCTAATTCCTTTGAAAGGAGTGAAGATCCTCTTAAACCAAAATGTTGTATGTGATAAGATGGTGTCAAAGCTTCAAGATTCTTGCTCAATGGAGTTGTCATATGCTCAGATGACCAAAACCCTAATCAGAGGATCAAAAGTTAGGAGGGGGTGGTTCTCTTCAAGTTTCTTGCCAATCTCAATCTTTTAATGAAATAGTGAACCACATGAGATGTTTAGGGGCTTGAGGAGCCTTTGTGACTTGAGCGCTTGAGTATATCTCATTCACTTTGCTTTGCACAACCAAAGATAGAAACCTCAGATCCCATGCCTTAGGGAGACCAATGGTGTATGTGTAATGCTTATGACCTAAATGCACATGAAAGTTGAAGCATAAGCCACTTGTTGATGGTATAAATAAGGGGAAAATTTTGGGGTGTTACACCATGTTTAAGTTGTTTTTGTTCAATTTAATGTCTAGCTAAACGTATTTGAGGCTGGTATATCAGGACCGTCGTTGGCAACGGGACTCGTTAATGAAATTAGGTGTGAAACGTTAGTAAATTTTGTTTTGGATTTAGTTTCCAAGTCTAAGTCTTAATGTTTTGTCACGAGAGTGAAAAGCTAATTAAGGTTCGAGCCGATAGCGCGCGAGTGTGAGGATTGAACCAGATAGTAGAAACTGGGCATCCATCCTAAATATAGCGAGAGTGCATTAGGTATTGATTATGATCTAATTAGTTTTCAAAATACGCTTCTTAATTAAAATAGGCGAGCGGGAGAAAAATCTCATGGTTTGGGAGTGTGGCTTTAGTCAATAGCGCGAGAGTGTGAGACAAAGTCTTTAAACTGATATTTTCTACGGAATGTAGTTTAACTATAATTGAATGCCTATAATTTACAGAGTCCCTGAGGAACACAAAATCCATATTCCAACCTCTCTTTATTAATATATGTTTAAACCTTCAGCAAGTTACGTTTTATTCCCGTCCAAACCTTTTAATCACTAACCTTAGCTTTACATAGCATCAATCGATAACATTAGTTTGATTGTTAGTCCCTGTGGGTTCGATATATTTTAAAACTACACGATAAACTGTATACTTGCAGTTAGATCATCTGATAGACTTGTAAGGTTGCGATCAATTAAGAATCATTTGTGTAAACGTGTGCTGTATTGTATTTAAACACCTCGATTGTTAATCAAGTGTTCTTGTAAGTTATTCCTTCTCTAAACTGTCAGTTTAGATAAAAGTCTCTTGCCTTGGGCTCGAACAGTGAAGTCTTTGATTGTAAATCTGAGCAAAGGAGTCTTAGACGGTGTGTCTGAGCAGAGAAGTCTTAAGCAGAGTGTCTAAGTAGTGAAGTCTTGAACTAGGAGGGTTTAAGCAAGGAAAGTCTCTGGATCTAAGGATCTAAGCAGAGAAGTCTTAATCAGGTGTTGATTAAGCAAGGAAGTCTTAGACTGTAGGTCTGAGCAGGGAGAGTCTTATACTAGTGATTATAAGTAGTTGTAATCAGGTTGATTATAGTTGAAATCTCTTGTGTGGCAAGGGGACTGTAGTACTCTCAGTTGGAGAGGAACCAGGATAACTGTTGTATGTTTTTTGCTATTTTTATTTACTTCTGTTACATTTTCCGCTGCATTCATTATCAGATTTTGAATTCTGATTTAGAATTTGAACTCTGGTTTAGAAGTAAAAAAAAATTGAAAACACAATTCAACCCCCCTTCTTGTCTATTTTTATCACCTTCAGTTGTGTGGTAAGGAGATTTCCTTGGTGAAGGTAGTTTGGGGAGCACTAGTTGGTGGAAGCATGACATGGGAACTGGAGAGCCAGATGAAGGATTCGTATCCGACTCTGTTTGCTTAAGATAATTTTCGAGTGAGAAAATACTTTAAATGAGGAAGAGTTGTAACACCCCATTTTCAATTATTATTTTTAATTTATTTATTTGTGACTTTTACATGATTTATTTAATTATTATGTGTTTTAATTGAATAAGTTGTGTGTTTATATGTGTTGTTTGGAATGTGAAGGTATTGTACGGGTGTAGAGGAAGAGTTGGAGGTTGATAGAAGTAATGTAGAATTATTTTCAGGATTAAAATAATGTTAATTATTTTATTTATCTAATTAAACGGGGAAAATAGAAAAAATGGGTCAAAATGAAATATAAGAGAAATAGGAGGGAACAAGGAGTATGAAAAGATTAGATGTGGGGAGGAAAACAGAAATAATGAGAGCTAGATTAATTAGGTTAATATAAGTTATAGATAACATGGTTCTAAATGAGACACGTAGAAGCTTTGGAAAAGAGGCAAGGCGAAAGTGAGATCAAAAAGGCTAGAGGTAGAAGAAGAAAAACCCAAGTGTGAGATTTCATTGCTGCTAGAAAAATAAGGTAAGGGGAAATTTCTTCATTAATGGGTATTAAGCATGATGGATAGAGTTGATGACTCCTTAAACTCCAATAGGATTGTATGCATTGTACATGAAATCGGTATAATTATCTTGTGTTGAGGTTACATGATGATTTTGATGATCAAATTTATGTAACAATATGTTTTTAAATATTCTGTAATGAGTATTGTTCATGTTTATGTCATTATTGATGTCTTTGAGGGTTTGAAGGGTGTTGTAAAAATATGAAATTAATTGAGTAAAGATGTTAATTTGATACAATAATAGGATATAGAGGTGTATATGATGTTTTGGTACTATTTTTGATCGAAATTAGGTACAAGAAGTGGAAAATCAGAGTTCTGAATTAAACTCCAAGCATAAAAATGAATTATGCAGGTCAAAGGACAATGGTGGGTGCCATCGACATGGCGATCAGGTCTCCATGAGCTTAGAGTCGATAACCAGCACCATCGCCATAACAGGTTACCCGTCATGCACCTAGAATGAGCGTGGTGCACTCTGGTACATGGAATTGAGTTCTAATTCTAGTTTTTTGTCGTATGATGAATCGAGGAGTTGTTGGGTGCCTATGATTAATTATTATCTGTGATTAATTAATTTTAACATGATTTAAATGATGAATTATGTTGTGTGGTGAAACGGTGAATGTTATGGCGATAATTGTTGTTCTTACATGGTGTTGTATGTTGATATATTGCCTATCATGATTATGTTATTGGTATTATTGGTGTTGTGCAGGGTCAGATGAGGGGCTATGTGTGCATGTGTTTAAGTGTGTGTTGTTGCATCATGCATTCATGGTGTACGAATTTCAGTTCATTTTTGTTGTGCTCTGGTCGTATGGTGGGGATCGGGAGCGAGTAGTTGGTTCTAGTGGGAATTGGTGAAGCGTTACCTATAGTGATGGTATCGATTTTGGTGTGCTCTGGTTCTAGAGAAGGAATCAGGAGCGAGATGAACCTGAGTGTTCATATTGGTGCCACATGGATGTTGAGTCTGTTGTTGAGTACGGTTTCATTAGTGTTGCATTTGTGAATGATCATTAAGTGATGTGTTGTAAGGATGATGATACTTAATATGTGGATGTTGGTATGAGTAGCATGTGTACTTGTTATTATGTGATATTCTACCTTTTCTTGTTTACACCACTAAGTTACGGAAGTTCATTCTCGCCCCCTCTGTTTTAATGTTATCCAGCATGCACATCTTGCAGATAGTAAGGAGTAAAATGTATGGTTGCTTGTTATTTTTGGAAGTGAGCTTTGAAGAGATACCTTTGTTTATTTTTTGCTTTTATTAGTTTTAGTGGTTATGCTTTGATTCTATAACACTGGGTGGGGCGAACAATGTTGATATATGTTTATGTTTTGTTAATCGAGAGTTGGAAGTTATACTCTTGACGTTTGAGCTTATGTTGGTGGTCGAGACTTTTGCCACTCTTGTTTTATTTCAAATAAAGTATTTTAATAAGACTTAATTATTGTGAAGCTTTCTTATTTGATGAATTCCGTTGTAATGATACCCTACGTGAAGGTGAGCATGCGATGACAGGCGTATATGAGGGTTTTACCTTAATTTATAAGTGTTATGGAACATGTGTCGTTTTATGATGAGTGACATTCTAAACGTGTGTATTATGATCAATACTTGAATTATTTTATGATTTAATGCAAGGGGAATTTAGGGTGTTACATGGGACTCTTACCCACTTTGAGGTCCACCATGTGGATTTTGGATTCTCCATGGGACTTTAACCCATTTCAAGAATCGTCGCTCCATATGGGACTCAAGCCCATTTCAATCCTTTTCCTTGTATGAGACTCTAACCTACTTTGAGATCCATGTCATCTATGGGACTCTAACCCATTTGGTTGATGTGAATCAATAGTGCATGTATCCCAATTATTACTTTTCATAAGCATCGCAATTTAGGACGGGCACGTCAATGGGTTTTTTTTCCAAATACATGACTAGTTCATCAATCACAACGTCATTGTACTCATCAATCACTAGGTGATCACAACCACCAATTCTCATAGCATCAACTCATGTTCCATACAAAGCATATTAGCTCATGACTAAGCAACAATTCGAGCGACTACTTGTCATACCCCAAATTTTGACCATTAAGATTTCCCATCATTGTGCAAATCATCATCACAATATGGATGTACCTTCATGCCTCACCAGTCTCCTCAATAATTGTTGAGCATTCACTACAATTAAGAACTAGGGGTTTAAGCCCTCTTAGAGCTTAGACAAAGGATCAATCAAGAAATGACATGATCTTCAACTTGTCTAACCTCTCAAACACCCATAGAGGATCAAGAGGACTCCCACATCAAGGATCAGGCACAAGGTTGCAGCATTCCAAGTGGATTAAGCCTCAAGATCGCCAGTGTCACCAAATTAGGGTTTTGGTCGACTAGGGCCTCCAGATGAAAATATTCATCTGGGCATGAGCCATTGCTTCAAATCACAACCTAAAATACTCTAAGGGACCTCATAAACCCAATCATCCAGTCAATTTGACCTCAGGGGATGCCTTCACCAAAAATCAGGAATTAGGGTTGCTTGACCTAATTCACCCCTTAGTTGACTTTTGGGACAAAACATGAGCCAAGACCTCAAGACATGATTTGAGGGTCTCTAATAAACCACATTGATCCACTTGCAACAGTGGATTGATCCAAGAAGCTTGATCTACAAGTTTCAGTTTCCTCTGGACCACCATTAGGGTTTTGAAGAAAAAGTCAACTGTACCTTTGACTTTTGACCAAGACATGCTTCCAAATCCTGGGACATGATTCAATATGCCCTATAACACCTATGGAACATATCCATTAGGTTTGATTTAGGTCAAAGACTTGACTTTTTGTGATTTTATTTAATTGATTCAAAAATTAATTTCTCTCTGGTTTTTAATGATTTTGAGTTGATTCTTTTTTTAATAATTCACAAAAATGTTAAAATATTTTATTTTACAATAATTTCCCAAAAATATTATTTATTTCATATACTTGATATTTTTGCAAAGAATTAATGATTATTTGTTTTTTGACATTTAAAGTATTTTTTCTTTCTTGATTTCCCAAACTTAAATGGTTTCCAATCATTTTGTGGATAAAAACATGATTTTTCAAACATTATTCCAAGATCACAACTTGTTTTTCACACATGTTTGATAATTTTGATCATTTTAATCAAATTTTTTATTTAATTAAAATACATTTTGAAATTAATTTAGGGTTTTGATCTTAATCACCCTAAACAAATCTTTTTAAAAATCTTTTTGGGCCTCTTGATAGAGTGTAAGTCCCAACTCTTTGTACATCAATAATTTGGGGCCTCAAAGTATTGTATAAGTCTTGATACCGTTTCAGAAATTTCGACGTAATAGTCGTTTTCATACTTTTTCAATTGGGTCTATCCTCGTGTTGTAAGTCCCATTTCTTTTATTTAAAAATCTTTTTGGGCCTCTTGAGAGAGTGTAAGACCCATCCCTTTGTACAGAAAACCTTTCTTTGGGCCTTAGTCACTTATATAAGTCCCTGTACAAAGTCAAAACAACAGTGCAATCACTGTTAAAATTTGGGCCTCTCCCTGAGCTGTAAGCCCCAATCTCTGTTCAAAATACTTTCTCCTTTGATTTTGAATCCAAATATATAGTTGTTATAAAAAATTTCTTTAATTTCTTTGATTGAACAACTAACAAAATAGCATGGAAGCTCTACAACGGGTAAGTGTTTATCCGCTTTCTTTTATATGCTTTCATATACATAACTGTATTGTGGGAAGTTGCGCTTGGTTAGTCTTCTTTCATACTCTTTTAAATACTTATCATATATCAAATGTATATATACTAGTATAGTTATTTAGAGTTTTCCCCGGCAACTACGTCTAGAACTAGGTAAAGCCCGGTTGGTCACTCTTTAAATACAAACAAAACTAGATCCCCATAGGATTTCCAGATACAGTCTTCCCTTCTCTTGGGGTTAAACAATATGGAACAAAGAGAAAGGCAGTATTCTCGATAAACCTTTTCTCAGACTATCACCCCAAGAAATTGTCAAAGAAATTCTACTCCCCAGAGTTGATCTATTCTCCGTGAATAGCATCTCTTGAGTTTCTTCCAAACCCTCGAACTTTCCTGGAATGATCTCTTCTCTGTGAATTGCATTTCTTGAACTTCTCTTGGTTTGGGGACCCACAGGCTTCCTAAAAGCATCCCCGCCTCCTCTTGGGCTTTGTACAAGGACCCTTTGGCTTCTTAGAAGTTCTCATGCCTTCTCTTGGGCTTAATACAAGCACCCTAACGACCTCTTAAAGGTATAAGATAGAACTTAGTTATCCTTTACTAGAGCATTCTTTCCAGTGTCAAACCTCAGGCCACTTTAGGGTTGATTCTCATTCCTTAAGGCCCTTGCCCTCTTTTGGGCATCCTACAAAAGATAAAACTATTCAACACCAGTAGACTTTGACAGGCTAAACCCCCTTTGAGTCTCAAAGACATTCTCAAGTTCCTTTCAAACATAGGAAAAAACACTGATCACTCTGGATAAATCTCCAGCAGAAACCCGGTCTCTCTCATGAGAGTTCCCCACCCTTGGGCCTGCCTATGGATCTAATCCTCAGCAGTAAGATAGCCTCCTCTTAGGCTTTGTATAATGATCTTTCCTCAATGCAGTCAGCCTCCTCTTGGGCTTTGTACAATAATTCTCCCCCTAGCGGAGCTAACCTTTTCAGACTCTCTTGTTGAGTCCATCACTTTTCAAGACTCACTTGTTGGGTCGATCTCCTTTTAGCCTCAATCTCAGGCTTCGTACGAGACAAAAAATCACTCTCTTTTTTAGTATAAAAGACTCTCTTGTTGAGTCAATCAACTTTCAGACTCTCTTGTTGGGTCAACCACCTTTGCAAGACTCTCTTATTGAGTCAACTCTTTTAGCCTCCGTCTTAGGCTTTGTACAAGACATATAAAAGCACTCTCTTGTTGAGAAAAACTCATTTCAGCCTCAATCTTGGGCCTTGTACAAGACACATACAAACCTCCTCGACAGAGTCAAAAATCCCTTTTAGCCTCAATCTTGGGCTTTGTACAAGGCAGAAAGAACATTTTCCCTGGAAAAGTCAAACTGTTAGCCTCCTCTTAGGCTTTATATAATGATATCCCCAAAGAGTCAGCCTCTTTTTTGCCTCAATCTTGGGCCTTGTACAAGACATATACACTCTCTTGTTGAGTCGGTTCTATCTAGCCTCCTCTTAGGCTTCATATAAAGAAATCCCTAGCTGAGTCAATCAACCTTTTAGCATCAACCTTGTGCTTTGATCAAGGCACATGAAAATCAACGATCCCCCTTTAGAGATGACAAATTCTCCCTCAGTCAAACCTTTAGCTTCAATCTTGGGCTTTGAACAAGACATAAATAACCTTTTAGCTTCAATCTTGGGCTTTGAACAAAACACAAATACCCTTTTAGCTTTAATCTTGGGCTTTGAACAAGACACCTAAACATCTTTTTCCTCCTTTAGAATAGGACGAACTACGATTGCTCTAATTTCCCTATTTCTTTAAACGGGAATACATAGGCATAAGATTGCAAAATCTTAGCGAGCATACTAATCAAAAACTCTAGGTCCAGTACATTCATAAAAAAAAATTAGATATAGTATCTTCCCAAAAGCCCCATGAACCGTCGAGACACTCTATTCTTAAGCCAAATAACCTAGGAGAGACCCACTATTTTGATAGCATCTGTAAACCAACAGTCATCTATTTAAACTCAGTATGCAAGCGGGGTTAATTGGATACATCTATTTCCCTTCCTTAATCAGTTTGACAGGATAAAAAATGAATCGAACTGTAGTACCCCAAAGCGATAGTGATTCGAAACCATAAAAACCGCGCTACGGAAGAATGGCGACCACAGTGGGAGGACCGTTCTCCCATCTCTTAGGTAGAATCCCTTAAGTTTAGAAGGTACCATGGTGAATGGCAACTCTGCTGGGGAGTCATTGACTGTTAGGATCATATGACTAGAGGTCTAGGATGTTAGGACAAATATATATACTGCTTTTTCTAATTGATATCCGTGTTTATTTTTCTGCTAATGGGAATGCGTGTGATGCCGCATCTGGAAAGATTGAGTATACACCTAAGATAAGTGATGTCATTAAATGGGTAATCTTACAGGGAATGACTCCCAAATAAGAGGTCCCGGTCGACCATCGAATCAGTGGAGATTCCCTTTGCGGATTCAATGCCTATACGACTTCGGTTATTGAAAGCAGATTGTTCGATTGGGTTATCTGAGAAGCCGAGGATTTTAGTAGACTGAAACCTTGTTACTATTTTGTAGTACGAAAGCTATCGGAAATAGTTGTCACACGATACTACCCTCATTTGAGATTACTCTAAGGTACTGCAGCTCGCTCGGGTGATTCCAGCTTGCTGTTGTTATCCCAAGAGGGGTCAATGATTTTGAGGACAGGTACAAAAAACCACCAGTATAAACTTTTGGGGATGGGTAGAGCCTTGACTTTATGACACCGAACCTTTGACCCCATGTTTTTTCTATGTTTTTGTGTGCTGCATTCATGCATTCATTTCATTAAAAAACATTAAACAAAAAACTTCTCTTATAATCTCTCTTTTTCAAATTAAACTAAGACAATGATTGCAAATGTCAGATAAAGAGATTGCGTTATGGATTTCGGTAGAAGGAGGACTCACAAGTACATCTTCAATGTTCCAAAATTAGAGGATTTAAGAGGGTTGGCGAGGATGGTAACCAACCCTGATGCTTTCAGAGCCAAGTACGGAGGACTGCTGTCACTGTTATGGGTCCATGTAATTGAGGGAATCCTTTCTATGCTCATTCAGTTCTACGATCCGGTCTATCACTGTTTCACATTCCCGGATTATCAACTTGCACCAACACTCGAGGAGTACTCTCACCTGACTGATTTACACATTACTGATCAAGCTCCCTTTTCCAGACTAGAAGAAATTCAAAAGGATCAGACCATTGCAAGAGCAATCTATTTGGACGAGTCAGAAGTCAGGACTCACATGACCACTAAGGGTGGAATCCAAGGTTTGCCAGCCCAGTTTTTGATAAAGAAAGCCCTGTACTTTGCCAGTATAGGGAACGTGGCCGCTTTCGAGAGCATCTTTGTTTTGCTCACCTACGTGTCGCTCCCGGGATTTTCATCCAGGTACAAACGCAAAAGTGGCGCAGAAACAGAGTCGCCAACAATATGTATTTATCCCAAGAGAGGAAAAGGAAACACTGCATAAACCTGAGGGAAAGGAAAGAGCATGGTCTCGTGACCAAGAGAACGGGTAAGGGAGTCGGTTACACGAGGGGAAGGTATTAGCACCCCCACGCGTCCATCGTACCCGATGGGATCCACGCTTGTTGTCTCGATCAAAGGGTGACGTCGTCTGGAGCTCCACTGCTACTGGAAAGGAGAAGGAATGGGAACGGAAGAGAACGAAGAAACGGGGGAGAAAAAGAAAAAGAAGTGACTCGATAGGACATCGTCGCCCTATGCCTATGTATTCCCTCGTGCAATGGGAAAGTCAGAGTCAACGTAGTTCGGACAACTACGGGGGAAGGTTGCTCGCCAAGACATCGCCATCTTGTGCCTACGTATCCTCAATTGGACTAGAGAGAGGAAATCAGAGCAGTCGTAGTTCGACCTAACAAGGTCTTAGTGTTTTTTATGAGCGACGTTAAGTTCGCGTCCGGCAGTTAGGGTCGATGCCTGTTTGCGACGAGACGGAAGTAACGTGCCTTTTTCTGAAAAGGTTTGAAACTGAACAAGTCCCGAAGGATGAAAAGGTTTGGCTTGTTTTTGTGTTTTTTAGACAGAAGTGGATTGAAGTTAGTTCGCAACTTACATTGCACTAAAGTCTACCATGCGGGAACGAGTGAATCGCATGGTCACCCCCAAATGGGACGTATGCTAAACACTCTAGAAGAGGAGGGGAGACCCCTTGTTCTTCATTTCCTACACTTAAGGCTCGAGCGCAATATTCGTTATATTGTATTAAGTGTTTTAGAAGTGTTATGAGATGAGAAGAGAAGACTCAAAGAAAAAGAAAACACTAAGGGGAAACTAAATGTTCCTAATGTTGTCATGCAAAGGTGGACCTATAGTTGAGTTTGAAAGGGAAACATCTACCTAAGTTAGCATGCAAAGGGAATCCTAATGCTAATCCTACTCCAAGCTTAATCGGAAATTAAATTTGACTAGGTAGCTCTAAGGGAGTGAATCCAAGACTTAAACAAGTCTTGAGACTCATGGGAAGAGAAAGAGTGAAAGAGATGAAGAAGAAAAGGAAATATGAGAAATAAGAGGGGGCAGCAAGCACGTCATTCACATTATATCCAAATCATATCATTAATCATGCTTCAAAAGATCACACAAGAAAGCTCAAGTAAGCAAGTAAGAGCAAACGAGAAAGGATGCAAGCAAACTTGCATAAGAAGCACAATTAGACATCATTAAGCCTCACACAAAGATGACATGGACAAGGTAAGATGAAAATAGATCCAGGTCAGAATTCAATTCATGTCATAATCATCCAATTCAAACATGTAATAATGCTTCACATTGACATGCATCAAGAACCAAAGAGGCAACAAACAAATGTTAGTGACATGCACCATACAAATCAATCCACAATGGTCAAATGAAATGAAAACAAGGCAATGAACCCAAGGGGGCAGTAGAAAATGCATCATCAACAAACCAAGATCAAACTCAAATCAATCAAGATGAATCATTAAGCATCACATTCAAGACATGCATCAAAACTAGACAAAGCATTCACTTATATCATTCATGCAAGCCACAAAAGATCATGTGAGGCAAAGAGTGAGAAGAAGTCACATAATGAACCCTAAATCAAGAGGACCAGAACCTTAAACATGTCATTCAAATCAAACAAAAGTTCTCATGCATTGATTGGATCACACAAGAAAACATCTCACAAGATTAGGTCAAGCACACCAAGGGATTCAAGTCAAGACATTGTCAACTTATAAAATAAAAAACAAATAGGAAAAAAGATCAAATGAGAATGATCCCAGATCCAAAAACAGGCTAAGACAGTACATGGTCATACCAAACCATCCTTTCAAGCATCATTTAAACACAAGTGATCAAAAGAATCCAAACTAGGTCAAGTATCCAAACATGTTTCAACCAAAATCAAACCACATGAAGGTAACAACCAAAAATAGAAACATTCCTCATAAAAATCCAAATAAATTTCCAAACTCATGTTAAAACAATCAAGAACAAGTGTGCAAAAGGTCTCAACAAGAATTGCAAATTTTCACCATCAAATGGATCAAAATATCACACATAGGAGGCTAATCGAGCATGCATCGAGGACCAATTAAAATCAATCAAGAATCAATCAAAAATTCAACATCTCAGCACCAAATCAATCCTCAAACATTTGCCAAAGATGTATTAGAACATAGCCAAAAGATTGGATCAAGAAGGCAATCAAATTGCACCAAAACATAAACCCTAGCTCAAGGGTAAACATGTAAAAGCAACCTCAAAATTAATTCCAAATAAAATAGAAAAATAAATGGAAAATTAAAATAAAAAATACGAAAAATAAATCAAGACATCAAGGAATCTGAAACATATTTTTTGGTATTTTTATAATGGATTTAACAATTAGAAAGAAAATGAAATTGAAAGTAAAAGAAAAAGAAATAAAAAAAACAAAAGGAGCCAAGGGAGGGTGTATGAGTAAAAGCCACTACAACAGGATTCACATTGCACGCGTACTGGGCCTAAAGAAGGGGGTGTGGATATCAAATCCACCCAGACCCAGATCAAATTAATTCAGCAATCAAAACAAAAAAAAACAGAACAAAATGAAACGCAGCGTTTGATCATCCCCTGGCCACGCTGTCCGTTTTCATTAATTGAGCTGGCATGAAGCTCTAACCTCATTGGACAGTCAAAAATTCAAAATAAAACACGTCAGCACGCATGGCAATCACCGGAACCCTACTCCGGTTGTCTTCTCCGGCCACCCTCGTCAGAGACGACTGTGAAACACGATAAAATTCAAAATGTGTTACATCATTTTGCAGAGAAATTCACGTAGAACACGAATATGGCCATGGATTTCCAAAAAGGTTCTTAAAACAATGTGAATTCATGCACAAAATTTTGTGTCACAAACTGAAACATGCACAAGCTAAAACAACACACGTCCAAACTTTGCCTCCACTATGGAAGGACTTCAGAAGCAGCAATAACAAGCTTAAAACACGACTATCATGAAGGGAAAAGGTTGAAGAAACTTACTCAACGAAGACAGTCCGTTGCTTCTTCAAACGGATGTAAAATTTTTAGAAAATACTTCCAAATGCTTCAACAAGCTTCAGAAAGTACAGATCGAGCCAGAGAATGAAAGAAATCCCGCGAAACCTTGAGATTTGAAGCTGAGAAAATATGAGAGTGAGAGAGCTGATTGTAATCCAAATCTGAGCTAAAACGAAATTCCTCCTTCTATTTAGGGTTTATGTAGTTTATATATAATGGGTGGAGGAGTTTTTGAAGGCCCAAAGTGGAAGAATGAAATGGTTTCACATTTTGCCAAAAAAATCACACTACTCATGCACACGGGTTTTTTGCTTGACGAGGGGTGTATGGAATGGATTTGTGGGTGGCTTTGTGAATGGAAAGAGGTGTGGGAATGTGTTCAGCAGGGCACGTAAGAGAATGCACTCACCAACTTCTTTTTGTTTTTTAAAACTTTTGGCAAATAAAAAGTACATGGTGTGCATGAGAATAGTATGTTGTTTAGGCATTTTAGGCAAAGGAATATGACACATGAAAATATGGTACTATGCGTGTGGGTTGGGTGACACAAGATGCTGCAAGATTAATGTCAAGACAATGCCAAAAAATGTGCCATGCTATGCTTAGAAATTGGTTGAAAAAGCTTCACTTTGCATGATCATATCTTGATGAAACTAGCTCCATTTGAGGCATATTTGTGTTCTATAGAAAGTAGGAAGAACAAGGATCAAAACTCATGTTAACATGATCTTGATATGAGGCCTAGATTGAAGTGAAAAATAGCCATGAAGGTGTGTCCTTAAAACTGCCCAAAAGGACTTAGAAAAATTCTAAGTTTTTGAATCTTGTAAGGTGAAAATGTCCAACTTTGGAGCACTATAACTCATTCAACAATGACTCAAATGGCATGCTTCTTGTACTCATTTTGAAGGGAATGCTTCATACTAAAACTTTCATGTGGAAAAGATTTGCAATTGAAGCCTTGATCATGGTGAAAATTGGCTTTGAAAGTGGTTTAAAACATACCAAAAATAGTAAGTTTTTAAAACCCTAATTTCCATTTTTAGTAGCTTTTTCACATTCTTGATTTTTCATGAATCCTTGAACATTTCTTGATCAAATCTCATACATGGACCATATTTGACTTGAAAATCATGATGTTGACCTCAAAAAGTCAGGAGTTGACTTTTTCACTGCACAGTTGACTTTGTTCCCAATTCTCCTGATTTTCAATCTTCTGATCAATTGAAATCCTTCTGAACCAAATTGATGGACAATTTCCCATCCCTAGAAACTTGGGGACATGAGGAATACCATGGAATCAAGTCTTACCCAAAAAATCAAAAATAAACTGATTTTATGGCAAACCCTAATTTTGGCACCGGTGGTTTAGGAGAAATCGACCCATACTCAAAATCCAAATTCCTTTGAATATGATGTGTATCCTGTCAGACAATGATGATATGTGTCACTTGATGGTGATAAAAACTCAAAAATCTTGCTCATTGGGGTGTTAGACTCAAGAATCTCAAAAACCCTAATTTGAGAAATCAAGCTAGGAGGATGTGATTCACTTGAAATCTCTTGCCAAACTTGATCATATGATGAGGTGATGGCCTCATCAAAATGCCTTGAGGTCTAAGGATCCATTGTGGCTTGAGTAATGAAGATGTTAAGACCATCTCTTCTTTTGGTCTCTTGGACAATACCCATGATCTCTTGCTTGAACCTCTGTAAAACATCTCTTCCTCTTGAGCTAACTCAGACACCTTAATCCCATGCTAAAAAACAATGGTATGCACAGATGAAAATGCAAGAATGAAATGAAACATAAGCCAGTTAGTGCTAAAAAAAAGGCAAATTTTGAGGTGTTACAGCTGCCCATATTCAATCAACTTGGATCTGAAGGTATGATAGCAACGACTTTCAGACATTCAAGGATACATGGAGATTGAATACCAAAAGAACCCTGAAATTTGCAAACTGTGGGGATAATGAAATGGAGTGCTTGCTAGCCGAAGGTAGGCTACCCTACAAAATAATATGAGGACGGCGGAAGACGAACTCGAAATGGAAGACCAAGCAGAATGTGGACTTCGCTGTGGAAAAAGTGAAATAAACTCTTTTGAGTTATGCCAACTCTGTTGAGAAAGAGAACTGGGTTTCACGAAATAAGTCAGACGAGAACTGACTACCAGGCGAAAACTAGATTTCACAAAAATAAGTCGGCCAATTAAAGGCAAACTCCTAGCAAAGATACGGTCGTGAACCGAAAGGGTGAGAGGTAAAATCAACGGACTTACAACCCACAGATAAGATGACTCCGCTGGGGAAGGAGAAGTCTAAATAGAAGATTCTGCCAGGGAACACAGGTAGGATGAACACATCCCTCGGTGACCTCACCGAGGATAAAATAAAATCTCCTGAATTATGCCATCTCCGCTGAGAAAGAGAACTAGCAAAGAAAATCTCCGGAATTATGCCATCTCTACTGAGAAAGAGAACTGGCAAAGAAAATACCCTGAATTATGCCATCTCTGCTGAGAAAGAGAACTGGCAAAGAAAATACCCTAAATTATGCCATCTCTACTGAGAAAGAGAACTGGGGAAGAAAATCTCCTGAATTATGCCATCTCTGCTGAGAAAGAGAACTGACAAAGAAACTACCCTAAATTATACCATCTCTGCTGAGAAAGAGAACTGGCAAAGAAAATATCCTGAGTTATGCCATCTCTGCTGAGAAAGAGAACTGGCAAATAAAATACCCTGCATTATACCGTCTTTGCTGAGAAAGAGAACTGGCAAAGAAAATATCCTGAGTTATGCCATCTCTGCTGAGAAAGAGAACTGGCAAAGAAAATACCCTGCATTATGCCATCTCTGCTGAGAAAGAGAACTGGCAAACAAAATCTCCTGAATTATGCCATCTCTGCTGAGAAAGAGAATTGGCAAAGAAAATACCCTGCATTATACCGTCTCTACTGAGAAAGAGAAATGGCAAAGAAAATATCCTGAGTTTTGCCATCTCTGCTGAGAAAGAGAACTGGCAAAGAAAATACCCTGCATTATGCCATCTCTGCTGAGAAAGAGAACTGGGGAAGAAAATCTCCTGAATTATGCCATCTCTGTTGAGAAAGAGAACTGGAAAAGAAAATACCCTAAATTATGCCATCTCTACTGAGAAAGAGAACTAGCAAAGAAAATATCCTGAGTTATGCCATCTCTGCTGAGAAAGAGAACTGGCAAAGAAAATATCCTGAGTTATGCCATCTCTGCTGAGAAAGAGAACTGGCAAAGAAAATACCCTGCATTATGCCATCTCTGCTGAGAAAGCGAACTAGCAAACAAAATATCCAGAATTATGCCATCTCTGCTGAGAAAGAGAACTGGAAAACAAAATATCCAGAATTATGCCATCTCTGTTGAGAAAGAGAACTGGCAAATAATATATCCGAAATTATGCCATCTCTGCTGACAAAGAGAACTGGCAAACAAACTATCCGGAATTATACCATCTCTGCTGAGAAAGAGAACTGGCAAACAAAATATCCGGAATTATGCCATCTCTGCTGAGAAAGAGAACTAGCAAAGAAAATATCCGAAATTATGCCATCTCTGCTGAGAAAGAGAACTGGAAAACAAAATATCTAGAATTATGCCATCTCTGCTGAGAAAGAGAACTGGCAAACAAAATATCCAGAATTATGCCATCTCTGTTGAGAAAGAGAACTGGCAAACAAAATATCCAACCTGGCTTTCAGATGCACATTTTTGTATTTTTCTATGGCGTAATGCTCCATACGAAATGGAAATGCTACGCGTTTGGGAGAATGCCATGCAGACGATGCTTATGTAATGCAAAAAGAAGCGGTCCAGCAAAATAAATGCTGAAAATGAAGGCAGCTCCACCGGGGATGACAAAATAAATTGTCCTCTGAGTCCAAGAACTCTGCCGAGAAGGATCACCATGATCAACTCTTTTGATCAACAACTTCTGCTGGAGTTGAAATCCAAAAGAACAACCACCCTGCTCGGGATTATACATAACTCTTTGAAAAAGGGAACCAGGACCTGAATCGAAAGAGTGCCAAATATCACTTGGACTTAAAACCTGCTGGGGATGTCAACCATCGTTGAACAAACCTGCGAGGATTACCACCAAACTCAGCTTAGGGAGACACATCACAAGTACTAGACCTGCTGGGGACACCATTGAACTGAACCCGCTGCTGGGAAATGACTTCGTCCTTATCCTGCTGTTGATGGTGAAAACACGTTTCCTGACTAACCGAGGGGAAAAGACACCAACACCCTGCGGGGAAGACAACATCTTTGTCTCGGGAATACGTTCCACAAATCTCCTGTGGTAACAAAACAACATCCACCTTAAAGCAATCCACTATAATTGTTGGCTGAGGAACAATCTTTTGTACTCTGACTGGGGAGAAGGACAGTCTGATGAGGATGATGAAACCTCAATGCTAGAGAGAATACCCTGCTGGGGAGAAAAGTCACGAAACCTGCCGAGGGATATCATTGAGCTTAACCTGCTGTTGGAGGAAAGAATTTACCCTGCTGGAGATTAGAGCATGCCATTGCTGACGGAAATACCCTTCCTAACCTACTGAGGAAAGTGAGTACCAGGCTCTGTGGGGAAAATAAAATCTTTTCAAAGACATCCAACACATCTCCTACTGGAGATACAACCGCATTCACCTCGGAGCAATCCACTTTAACTGCTTGCTAGGGAATAATAAGCCAACCATGACTTCGGCTGGGGAACACAATCCTCTGTACTCTTGCTGGGGAGAACAAGCTCTGTTGAGGATGGTGAACTTTTAGTGCTGGGGAGATTAACTCTACTGGGGAGAAACAATCTTGCCACCCCACCTGACCTGCCTTTATGGTCATAAACGGCTCTTTGAACTCTCCACTTGCCCCAGACCACCAGGTCCAAAGGAAGAAATCATCTCAAGGGGATTTTATAGAAGACCGGGCCTTCACACTGCCCCAGGGTCTTCAAACTCTTGGAGAGATTTATCAGATCTCGACGCAACTGCCTCAGACTTCATAATCCATGAAGTAGATTACCTCGAAAGGAATTGTAATGACTTGAAAATACTCTGCCCCAGTATTCTGAACCTTGAAAAGGTACTTTCAATTAACCGTCTTCAGGAGTGGACAACTTCTCACGCTCTAGAGGTGGCCTGCCCCAAGTCTTGAAGAAACTTTGCCCCTGACTGATCTTACAGAGATTTGTCAAATCGACCTGATCGCCCCATATTAAGCGCTTGTGGAGAGATTTATTGAATCTCGACATAATTGCCCCAGTTTGGCTGCTTCTTATCACCATTTATCGGGAAACTCTAGGCTGCGCACGGTCTCTTGGCCACATACCTCTTGACATGACTGTCCTTCAGAGTTTTCACTATCTCAACTTGGCGTGATCGAGCTTCTCAACTGATGTTCATCATGTAAGCTTCTTTGATGTCAAACACATGCAAGCAGAAAATGTTTATTATGAGAATGAAAATTCTAATGCAACACTCGTGTTAACCTTGAAGTTTTATTGAACATGCGTCACCAAGCCTCGTGAACGAATCACTAGCTGGGATGCGACATTGATTTTTGAATGGAAAACAATACACACATGCAATACCAACAAAAATCTTATTAGCATAACTCATAGGAGTCAGGAACGCTATCTCGCTGAAGTACACCTTCAGATAAAACCCTACTTCAATTAGGACTTTTAAGGGTTGTAACATGGTCTGGTTCATGGTTTGAGAACAAAGGATTTATGGCTCAAAGTTTATCGGTGCCCACCCACTCTTCGTGATGTTCTCCACTCCTATGTTCAACTAATCTGACATAAACGCTCATCTCTCGAAAGGTTTTATGATCCTTAAGGAACCCATGCAATAGATGGTTTGAGACCCGATGAGGTTTTGGAGCAACAGTCACCCCTTTTGTGTTTTGTGTCTGTAGCCACACGACTTTGTTCTGCTCAAGGATTTTTCCTTTTGTCGTCCTTTTGCTTTTTGCTTTTTCGTTCTTTCGTTTCCCTGAATTTTTCCTGGACTGATTCTTTTGAATTCTTTTTTTCTTTTGATTTTGAAGTCCAGCGGGATGCCCTAACTTTTGCCTAAGTCACTTGTTTTCAAGTTTTCGACTTAGCGGGCTTTTTTTTTTAACAAATTGTGTAACACTGGCTTGTCTGACTTGTTTGAAAGGGTTGTGACTGCCTCACTCCTTGATCATTGATGGATAATCATTGTGGTTTCACATCTTTTGACCTCTTGATGGTGGAATAGAAGGTAATGGATCCTCAGATGCACACTCCTTTTGAAATTTGAATGCTCGGTCAAATTAACTGACGCCTACCCTGCCCCTGGGTTAAATGTGAGGGTTTTTTTGTACGAAAGAAACTCCTACTTCAAGGCTTAAAGGGGTTAACGAGGGTCTATCTTCGTTATATCTCCAGTGTTTAGGGATTTGAAACAATGTCTGTACATCCTCAACAGGGTTTTATCCAAAAGCACACAACCAAAGATTTTGCATTTTTCACTTCATCATCCTCCCTCAAAGAGTTTAGCCAAGAAAAGTTGGTATTGCAGTGCATATAAACATGATATGAGTGCATAAAAGTAAATTACTTCAAGAACAACACATTCATTGCATTAAAATCATCATTCAAAACACAAACAAGTTTTTACATGCAGATAGTGTTTAAACAAACAAAATGAAAGCTACATATGAAAATGCAATGAAGAATCTGAAGATTGCCATTGTTGAGGAGACTTGTCTCTGTTTGGACTGATTGCTTTGGATGACATACTCACAGTTCCAAGTGCCCACTTGGGAAGCTTCAGTTGAAATGCATACCCTCCGCAGTGAAAGTAATGACCCCTGCATCAATCAGATCTTGCACCTTGTGCGGGAGCGCCTTACAATCCTCAGTTGAAAGCCCCCGTGCCCTAGCATGGTATCCACATCGAGCATTGGCATTAAACCCTGGTGGATATAGAGGAATGATCTGATCTGGTTTCCTTGGCACAATCAACCCTCTTTTAACCAACTCTGGCAATATCTGACCATACAACTTTGGTAGTACAACAAACTGTCTGTTTCTTGGCTTCCGTCGACCTGCTTGGGAACTATTCTGTTGTTGATTCTGATTTGCATACTCCTCTAGCTTAGGCGCTTTTCCCCTCAGACTTAATCGAGGAGTAGTCAGCAGTTGCGGACGTGGGGATTCTAAGACCAAGGACTGCAAGAAATGCCCCTGACTTGATGTATCTTTGGGAGAGGCCATAGGGATATCCACTTCTTTTTCAACAGCTAGAGTGGGACCACCTTGTATGCTTACGCCGCTTGGCGTGAATTCAATTTTCCTCGAATCGATCAGATCCTGGACAGCATGCTGAAGGGCCTTACAATTTTCCACATTATGCCTCGGCGCACCAGAGTGAAAATCACAGTGGGCTCTTGCGTCATAACCCAGTGGGGGAATACCAGTAAGAGGAGCCAGAGTCCTTTTCTGTACCAGTTGCAGCTGAAGGAGATGTTGAAATAGCTGAGAATATGGCACCGGTGGAGTATCGAAATGTCAGTTCTGTTTAGGCGTAAATTGCTGCTGGGGTGGAACATGATTTTGCTGTTGAGATACAGCCGGGACGGCCACAGTGGCAATCTGCTCACTCTTTGGGAGAGATCCCTCAAACAATAGAGGAGAGACAATTCCAGCCACAGCTTCAGGCATAGGAGTATTATCTTTTCTTAGCACACCTCTCACGACCTCCATAACCAGATTCATCTGAGTCTTCAATTGGTTGACCTCCTCCTTCAGCACTTTCTAGTCTTGAATCAGAGCTTGCATGTTCCCTATAAACTGGCCCATTTGGGTTCATACATCCCTCAACTCTGCTTGAATTTGATCCAAGATCGGCTTCCAGCTTCTTTGAAAAGTTAAGTCTAAAATTCTGAAGAAGACCAGATTAGGATGAGAATAACCAGCTTCAAACACCTGTTATGCAAATGAGTATGCAATGCAAATGCCATGTTCGAATATTTCCAAGGAATCATTCTATTTTGCTTCAAGATTTTTTTCTTACAAACCACAAGAAAAAGATGGAAATGTTATGCAGCTAGTCTGAAAATTAATATCCCTTGGAAATACAAGAACATGTATGCGAAAATGATGATGCAGATGCAACAGACATGGGATCAAGGTATCACTGCTCTAGACATGTGTTGTACTGTTAACTGAACAAGAACCACAACCCAGAAAACCAGAATTCCAGAACATCAGACCACTGAGATAACCACAAAACCAGGTAAATAACTATACACTGACGAGAAATCCAGAAAACCGGGTAGGTTGAAGGTTTCGGTTACCTGCAGACCTGCAAACACCCATCCCCTCTCACATGTGGGTTCTAGAAAACGAGATCCTCAGTCTTGGATTCTCGATTTGAGAAGCAATAGTACATTCATCCCTCGGGGTACAGTACTATCGCCAAACAAAGAGGTCGTCCACTGATTCCCCCAAAAATAAGGTCATCATATGCAAGTTCCCAGCATTGGGTCCTCAGATCGACAAGTGTAATAGGTTTGCCATTTATGGTCTGCCATTATCACATGTTGGGAGGAGAGGCGTTGCTGAGTCCTCGGAGAAACGGTCGCCAGAGTCGATAGCTCTCTAGATCAACACTCTAAAATGCGCAAGACACGCACGTCAGAATATCTCCCAAGATAGGCTCGTCTGGATGTGAATTTCGTGAACACCAAACGCACCAAGACGGCGCTTAGGTCCCACTACTTTCCGCTCTAGTCCTAAGTGTATGCTCAAGCCTGTGTATTGGGCTTATCTCTCAAAGAATCCCAACCTGCCAAACCGAGAAACCAGTACAGCACAGCATAGTCCAACATAATAATGAAATGCAATGCCATAAATGCGGTAAATACAGTAAAATAGTAAAACAGTAATACAGTAATACAGTAATATACAACAAAAAAAGCACCACAGTAAACACCCAATGAAAATAAACAACCAAGCACTAGGATTGACTCACATAGGGGATGGACCAGCAAGAGGTCAACTTTTCCCCAGCAGAGTCACCAGTTGTCGCTCCTGAGATTTTCATCCAGGTACAAACGCGAAAGTGGAGCAGAAACAGAGTCGCCAGCAATGTGTATTTATCCCAAGAGAGGGAAAGGAAACACTGGGTAAACCTGAGGGAAAGGAAAGAGCATGGTCTCACGACCAAGAGAAACGGGTAAGGGAGTCGGTTACGCGAAGGGAAGGTATTAGCACCCCCACGCGTCCATCGTACCCGATGGGATCCACGCTTGTTGTCTCGATCAAAGGGTGTCGTCGTTTGGAGCTCCACTGCTACTGGAAAGGAGAAGGAATGGGAACGGAAGAGAACGAAGAAACGGGGGAGAAAAAGAAAAAGAAGTGACTCGATAGGACATCGTCGCCCTATGCCTACGTATTCCCTCGTGCAATGGGAAAGTCAGAGTCAACGTAGTTCAGACAACTACGGGGGAAGGTTACTCGCCAAGACATCGTCGTCTTGTGCCTACGTATCCTCAATCGGACTAGAGAGAGGAAATCAGAGTAGTCGTAGTTCGACCTAACAAGGTCTTAGTGTTTTTTATGAGCGACGTTAAGTTCGCGTCCGGCAGTTAGGGTCGATGCATGTTTGCGACGAGACGAAAGTAACGTGCCTTTTCTGAAAAGGTTTGAAACTGAATAAGTCCCGAAGGATGAAAAGGTTTGGTTTATTTTTCTGTTTTTTAAACAGAAGTGGATTGAAGTTAGTTCGCAACTTACATTGCACTAAAGTCTACCATGCGGGAACGAGTGAATCGTATGGTCGCCTCCAAATGGGACGTATGCTAAAGACTCTAGAAGAGGAGGGGAGACCCCTCGTTCTTCATTTCCTACACTTAAGGCTCGAGCGCAATATTCGTTATATTTTATTAAGTGTTTTAGAAGTGTTATGAGATGAGAAGAGAAGACTCAAAGAAAAAGAAAACACTTAGGGGAAACTAAATGTTCCTAATGTTGTCATGCAAAGGTGGACCTATAGTTGAGTTTGAAAGGGAAACATCTACCTAAGTTAGCATGCAAAGGGAATCCTAATGCTAATCCTACTCCAAGCTTAATCGGAAATTAAGTTGGACTAGGTAGCTCTAAGGGAGTGAATCCAAGACTTAAACAAGTCTTGAGACTCATGGGAAGAGAAAGAGTGAAAGAGATGAAGAAGAAAAGGAAATATGAGAAATAAGAGGGGGCAGCAAGCACGTCATTCACATTATATCCAAATCATATCATTAATCATGCTTCAAAAGATCACACAAGAAAGCTCAAGTAAGCAAGTAAGAGAAAACGAGAAAGGATGCAAGCAAACTTCCATAAGAAGCACAATTAGACATCATTAAGCCTCACACAAAGATGACATGGACAAGGTAAGATGAAAATAGATCCAAGTAAAAATTCAATTCATGTCATAATCATCCAATTCAAACATGTAAGAATGCTTCACATTGACATGCATCAAGAACCAACGAGGCAACAAATAAATGCTAGTGACATGCACCATACAAATCAATCCACAATGGTCAAATGAAATGAAAACAAGGCAATGAACCCAAGAGGGCAGTAGCAAATGCATCATCAACAAACCAAGATCAAACTCAAATCAATCAAGATGAATCATTAAGCATCACATTCAAGACATGCATCAATACTAGACAAAGCATTCACTTATATCATTCATGCAAGCCACAAAAGATCATGTGAGGCAAAGAGTGAGAAGAAGTCACATAATGAACCCTAAAACAAGAGGACCAGAACCTTAAACATGTCATTTAAATCAAACAAAAGTTCTCATGCATTGATTGGATCACACAAGAAAATATCTCACAAGATTAGGTCAAGCACACCAAAGGATTCAAGTCAAGACATTGTCAACTTATAAAATCAAAAACAAATAGGAAAAAGATCAAATGAGAATGATCCCAGATCCACAAATAGGCTAAGACAGTACATGGTCATACCAAACCATCCTTTCAAGCATCATTTAAACACAAGTGATCAAAAGAATCCAAACTAGGTCAAGTATCCAAACATGTTTCAACCAAAATCAAACCACATGAAGGTAGCAACCAAAAATAGAAACATGCCTCATAAAAATCCAAATAAATCTCCAAGCTCATGTTAAAATAATCAAGAACAAGTGAACAAAAGGTCTCAACAAGAATTGTAAAATTTCACCATCAAATGGATCAAAATATCACACATAGGAGGCTAATCGAGCATGCATCGAGGACCAATTAAAATCAATCAAGAATCAATCAGAAATTCAAAATCTCAGCACCAAATCAATCCTCAAACATTCTCCAAAGATGTGTCAGAACATAGCCAAAATATTGGATCAAGAAGGCAATCAAATTGCACCAAAACATAAATCCTAGCTCAAATGTAAACATGCAAAAGCAACCTCAAAATTAATTCCAAATAAAATAGAAAAATAAATGAAAAATTAAAATAAAAAATATGGAAATTAAATCCAGACATCAAGGAATCAGAAACATATTTTTTGGTATTTTTATAATGGATTTAACAATTTGAAATAAAATGAAATTGAAAGTAAAAGAAAAAGAAATAAAAAAAACAAAAGGAGCCAAGGGAGGGTGTACGAGTAAAAGCCACTACAACTGGATTCACATTGCACGCGTACTGGGCCTAAAGCAGGGGGTGTGGATATCAAATCCACCCAGGCCTAGATCAAATTAATTCAGCAATCCAAAAAAAAACAGAACAAAATGAAGCGCAGCGTTTGATCATCCCCTGACCACGCTGTCCTTTTTCATTGATTGAGCTGGCATGAAGCTCTAACCTCATTGGACGGTCAAAAATTCAAAATAAAACACGTCAGCATGCATGGCAATCACCGGAACCCTACTCCGGTTGTCTTCTCTGGCCACCCTCACCGGAGACGACAGTGAAACACGATAAAAATCAAAACGCGTTACATCATTTTGCAGAGAAATTCACGTAGAACACGAATATGGCCATGGATTTACAAAAAGGTTCTTAAAACAGTGTGAAATTCATGCACAAAATTTTGTGTCACAAACTGAAACATGCACAAGCTAAAACAACACACGTCCAAACTTTGCCTCCACTATGGAAGGACTTCAGAAGCAACAATAACAAGCTTAAAACACGACTATCATGGAGGGAAAAGGTTGAAGAAACTTACTCAATGGAGACAGTCCGTTGCTTCTTCAAACGGCTGTAAAAACTTTAGAAAATACTTCCAAATGCTTCAACAAGCTTCAGAAAGTACAGATCGAGCCAGAGAATGAAAGAAATCCCGCGAAACCTTGAGATTCGAAGCTGAGAAAATATGAGAGTGAGAGAGCTGGTTGTAATCCAAATCCGAGCCACAACGAAATTCCTCCTTCTATTTAGGGTTTGTGTAGTTTATATATAATGGGTGGAGGAGTTTTTGAAGGCCCAAAGTGGATGAATGAAATTTTTTCACATTTTGCCAAAAAAAACCACATCACTCATACACACGGGTTTTTTGCTTGATGAGGGGTGTATGGAATAGATTTATGGGTGGCTTTGTGAATGGAAAGAGTTGTGGGGAATGTGTTCAGCAAGGCACGTGAGAGAATGCATTCACCAACTTCTTTTTGTTTTTTAAAACTTTTGGCACATAAAAAGTACATGGTGTGCATGAGAATAGTATCTTGTTTAGGCATTTTAGGCAAAGGAATATGACACATGAAACTATGGTACTATGTGTGTGGTTTGGGTGACACAAGATGCTGCAAGATTAATGTCAAGACAATGCCAAAAAATATGCCATGCTATGCTTTGAAATTGGTTGAAAAAGCTTCACTTTGCATGATCATATCTTGATGAAACTAGCTCCATTTGAGGCATATTTGTGTTCTATGGAAAGTAGGAAGAACAAGGATCAAAACTCATGTTAACATGATCTTGATATGAGGCCTAGATTGAAGTGAAAAATAGCCATGAAGGTGTGTCCTCAAAACTGCCCAAAAGGACTTAGAAAAATTCTAAGTTTTTGAATCATGTAAGGTGAAAATGTCCAACTTTGGAGCACTATAACTCATTCAACAATAACTCAAATGGCATGGTTCTTGTGCTCATTTTGAAGGGAATGCTTCATAATACAACTTTCATGTGGAAAAGATTTGCAATTGAAGCCTTGATCATGGTGAAAATTGGCTTTGAGAGTGGTTTAAAACTTACCAAAAATAGTAAGTTTCTAAAACCCTAATTTCCATTTTTAGTAACTTTTTCACATTCTTGATTTTTCATGAATCCTTGAACATTTCTTGATAAAATCTCATACATGGACCATATTTGACTTGAAAATCATGATGTTGACCTCAAAAAGTCAGGAGTTGACCTTTTCACTGCACAGTTGACTTTGTTCCCAATTCTCCTAATTTTCAATCTTCTGATCAATTGAAATCCTTCTGAACCAAATTGATGGACAATTTCCCATCCCTAGACACTTGGGGACATGAGGAATACCATGGAATCAAGTCTTGCCCAAAAAATCAGAAATAAACTGATTTTATGGCAAACCCTAATTTTGGCACCGGTGGTTTAGGAGAAATCGACCCATACTCAAAATCCAAATTCCTCTGAATATGATGTGTATCCTGTCAGACAATGATGAGATGTGCCACTTGATGGTGATAAAAACTCAAAAATCTTGCTCATTGGGGTGTTAGACTCAAGAATCTCAAAAACCCTAATTTGAGAAATAAAGCTAGGAGGATGTGATTCATTTGAAATCTCTTGCCAAACTTGATCATATGATGAGGTGATGGCCTCATCAAAATGCCTTGAGGTCTAAGGATCCATTATGGCTTGAGTAATGAAGATGTTAAGACCATCTCTTCTTTTGGTCTTTTGGACAATACCCATGATCTCTTGCTTGAACCTCTGTAAAACATCTCTTCCTCTTGAGCTAACTCAGACACCTTAATCCCATGCTAAAAAACAATGGTATGCACATATGAAAATACAAGAATGAAATGAAACATAAGCCAGTTAGTGCTAAAAAAAAGAGGGCAAATTTTGAGGTGTTACACTACGGGTTATTTTTGTTTCCCAACATCGATAACTTTGTAGATGTCAATGACATTAAGATTTTTCTGATTGGAAACCCTGTACCGACCTTGCTCGTAGATGCTTATCATTCTGTACATTTAGGGAATTTGTACAGCGAAGGAATGATCACATGTTGTGTACCCCTGTTGTACAAATGGTTCATTTCCCACTTTCCCAAGTCTGCTTCATTTTGGGATCAAAAGAATACTTTAAGTTGGCCGCAGAGAATCATGTCTCTTACCAACTCTGACATCGATTGGTACAATTGAGTCTATGACGGGATAAGAATCATTGACCATTGTGAAAATTTCCCTAATGTACCCCTCATAGGAATTAAAGGAGGAATCAATTATCATCCAGTTTTGGTTCGTCGTCAATTCGGATACCCGATGAGGCATGTCCCGCGTAATGCTCATCTGGAAGGTCTTTTCTTCAAGGAAGGAGAAAATGACAGAGCACTAAAGATAGAAATAGTGCATGCCTGGAAACATGTTCATCGGAAAGGAAGATAGTCTTTAGGAAAACCAGATTGTGTCTCTGTGGAACCTTATCTCCACTGGGTACAAAAAGCTCTCAAGCTGAAGATGCCTTACCCTCGTCAGGAAGTTCTTCCATTAAGGGAACCTGTCCTTTATTTTATGTCTGATACAAAAAAACTTCAGATTACCCTCAACAAAGTTCAACAGGAGAAGAAGTCTTGAAAGAACAAGTATCGTATTTTCAATGTGGAGTGTAAGAAAATACAGCAACTGTTAAAAGAAAAAGATGCTCTGATCGAGATTTTAGAGCAACATGCTATAGAAAACCAAGATGACCAAAGGAATTTGCTCGCTCCTTTCACTTGGCAAAGGAGTGACAACCCGACAACAGCTCGAGAGCCCCGGTCAAAGAAAAGGAAAATACCAGAACCAGCATCTGAGCTCCCCTCAGAGAGGACTCAGGATCCATTAGCTTAGACTTTTCCTTTTACAGCACTATGTAAATTACTGTATTTCCATTTCCGCAATCTTTGAATTCAATAAAACGGGGTTTCCCCACTGTTTGATATTTGCAATCCAATTGTCGAAGTTTATTTTGATTAAACAAAAAAATATATAATCATCGCATATCATTCATCATTCTCACATAACGCATTCTTCTTACCTACGAATCTCACGTTTGTGTCTCGATTCTAGAGTCAAACTGTCTCATTCGTACAATACTCGGGCCAGTCAACAAAAGAAAATGTATAATCTCGAGGAAGAGAACAAAGAGTTGAGAGAAGAACTCGATGCTCTGAAAGAGGGTCTGAAAAGGCTTCACAACGACATGCAAGCTCTGGAAGCAGCTTAGATACAACAACAAAGGACTGTGATCTTAGAGATCACATCTACGCCCATAGTGGAGAAATTTGATCCTCGGTACAACATGCCTAAAGATCGTCCCTGGGGCATGCCACTCAACTATATCCCGGAAGGATATATTCCGCCGATCATGGAAGATCTGGAAACTGCAGCAGGAGCCGCTGGGCCTGAAGGTTACAAAATTCAGGAAAGCGAAGATGCCAGGGGCATGACAGCAACTCCTGAAGGTTACAAACTTCGGGAGAGGGAAGCACCAAGAGTCTCAGCCGTAATGACTATACCACCACTCGTGGTACACACTGTCCTGGAAGGATAGATTCCACAGATACCTTTTGGTGGAAACGACAGTATGTTCGACAGAATGAATGAGTTCCAGGAACAATTCCTGGAAATGCAGAAGGAACTGCAAGCCCTTCGCGGTCAAGATTTATTTGGAAAGGACGCCGCAGACCTTTGTTTGGTCCTTAATGTAAAAGTTCCGCACAAATTCAAGGTGCCCGAATTTGAGAAATACAAGGGTAACTCTTGCCCTCAAAGCCATTTGGTGATGTATGCTCGGAGAATGTCAACTCAGACAGAGAACCAATAACTACTGATCCATTACTTCCAGGATAGTTTAACCGGTGTCGCACTCAAATCATACATGGGATTAAACCGCAGTAAGATCACCACTTTCAGAGATCTTGGCGTTGCATTCGTTCAGTAATATAAGTATAACCTGAACATGGCACCAGACAGAGATCAACTCAGAGCCATGTCGCAGAAGGATAAGGAAACCTTTAAGGAATATGCTTAGAGATGGCGTGAAATTGCCGCACAGATCTGTCCCCCTCTTAAGGAAAAAGAGATGACAAAGATCTTCTTAAAAACCTTGAGCTCATTTTAATACGACCGAATGGTCGCCAGTGCGCCCAGTGACTTTACTGAAATGGTAGGCATGGGAGTTCGTCTGGAGGAAGCAGTCCGAGAAGGATGTCTAGTTAAAGATGCTGGATCATCAAGCAGTACTAAAAGATACGGTAGTGCTCTCCCTAAAAAAAGAGCAAGATATCGGTAATATCTCTCTTGGAAAGCAAAGACGACGATATCAACCAGTAGCAGTGGTAACTCCTGCTATCAACCTTACGCCTGTTCCTACGTATCAACCTCATGTTGCTCAGAGCCAGTCTAATCAACAACAATATCAGCAAAGGACACAACAGCCTCTTCAGCAGGCTCGTCCTCAGTACAACAAAAACCGTACAACGCGACCACCAGGGTTCGACCCTATACCAATGTTGTACGCAGAACTATTTCCACTACTACTGGTCAAGGGGCACGTCCAAACCAGATCTCCTCTTACAATACCGGAGAATCCGCTTTTTTGGTTCAAGGCGGATCAGACTTGCCCTTACCATCAAGGAGGACCAGGGCATAACATAGAAAACTGTCTCAGCTTCAAAACCGATGTACAGAAGCTTGTTAGGAGTGAGGTATTATCCTTCAAGGATACAAATCCTAATGTTCAGACGAACCCGCTGCCTCAACATGAGAAAGCTGCAGTAAATTTGATAGAGGGAGAATCTAACCACAGCTATCAAATTCATGATGTACTCTTGTTGAGGGCCAACCTGGTCAAAATGCATCGCAGACAGAGCAGATATGGGCATGTACCATCTCATAACTATCACCAGTATGATATCTGCTCTAAAAACAATCAAGGATGTTCTATGGTGCAATCAGCTCTACAGGAACAATTGGATCTCGGATAGATCCAGGATCACCGAATTCATGAAGTCAACATGACTTATACAAATTCTAACATCATTCAGAACCACGATGTTCTGGCAATGAATGTCAACTTGGTGGCAATGCACTCAAGGCAAAGCCAACATCATAATCTGCCACAACACGATTACGAATCCTGTTTGATTTGCTCGGTAAACAATCAGGGATGCTCTTTTGTACAAGAGACCCTCCAGCGTCAGATGGATCTTGGATGGATTCAGGATTACCGCGATAGAAATCAGTATCAAGTGAATATGATTCAAATCTTTGATATTCGCTTGATGAATACCAGCTTAGTGGAGTTACACGCCAAGCAAGTCCAGCTCGGTTTTCTGACTTCGCATAATTATCAAAACTATAAGGGATGTCGTGAAAGCGACCAAGGATGCGCTCTCGTTCAAAGAACTTTGCAACACTTGTTAAACCACTGGTGGCTTCCGGTCTATTTAGACGAAGACACACAACAAGTCAGTATGATTAACGGGAACCCTACTAGGCATCAAAGTTAGGATGTTTGATCAATGGAAATGGATCTAGTGAGGTTACACTACATACAGAGCGGGCGTGGCTGGGTGCCACCACACAACTATGAACGCTGTAGAGTTTGCTCTAAAGATAACCAGGGATGTTACCTCGTGCGAGCAGCCCTTCAAAGTCAGTTGGACGACAAAGAGATTCGACCCTGTCCAAGTTCTGGGTCAATCAACTTGATGCCAGACTATTTCACTTATTAAATCAAGGATGTCGTCGTAATCTCTGATCATAAGAGGACCAAAGATGTTTATACCATCATCCCTTTACTTGATGAATCAAAAGTTCCCAACCAGGAACTGATTGAAATTACTTACAATGGTCAGAAAAATCAGAAGGCTCCTGTCATTATCTATCTACCGGGACCATTACCGTATGAATTAACTAAGGCTATCCCTTACAAATACGGTGCAACCACAATTGAAAATGGAAAGGAAATTCCATTACCCTCCTTCGTGAATATTGCAGACATCAGTCGAGTAACACGGAGTGGTCGAATCTTCAACCGAGGAGTTAGAGAACCTACCAGAGAAAAGGAACCTCAGGCAGAAGTTCGTGATCAAACAGTCGGTCAGTCCAGTGATCCCGGCCATTTAAAGAACAATGATGAGATGCTGAAGCTCATCCAGAAGAGTGAATACAACATTGTTGATCAACTATTGCAAACTCCTTCGAGAATCTCTGTGTTATCACTTTTACTCAGTTCCAAAGCTCACAGGGAAGCTCTATAGAAAGTCTTAGAGCATGCCTTTGTGGAACAAGATGTGTCAATAAGACAATTTGGCAGCATCATCTCCAACATTACTTCTTGCAACAACTTGGGGTTTAGTGATGAGGAACTGCAGGAAGAAGGCAAAAGGCATAACATGGCGCTAAATATTACAGTCAACTGCCAGGACGATGCTTTAGCCAGCGTACTGGTAGATACCAGATCAGCTCTGAATGTTATGCCAAAGTCTACTCTAATGCGACTATCATTCAAAGGATCTCCGATGAGAGGTAGTGAGGTCATCGTCAAAGAATTTGACGGATCCCGAAAAACAGTTATCGGCTAAGTCGACCTTCCCATAACTATTGGTTCTCACACTTTCCAAGTCACTTTCCAGGTCATGGACATCCGGGTAGCAAACAGCTGTTTGTTAGGAAGACCTTGGATACACGAGGCTGGGGCAGTCACTTCGACGCTTCACCAGAAACTAAAGTTTGTCAAGAACGACCAACTCATCACAATCTGCGGAGAGCAAGCCTTGATCGTGAGTAACTTATCGTCGTCCACTTGTGTAGAACCAGAGGAGGTTGTTGGAACCCAGTTCCAAGCACTTTTGGTGAGCAATGACAATCAATCAGAAAGAGGAACGCCGATCTCCTCATACAAAGATGCTCTCAAAGTGATCGAGAGTAACAGCGCAAAAGGATGGGGACAACTTGTCATTCCTATGGATAACAAGACAAAAAAAGGTCTTGGTTTTTCTTCAAACTGTACCCGGACTGCTACTAATAGTGAAAGTCTTCATCCCATTCAGAACTTCTTACACAGGGGAGGTTTTCTTCACCCAGTGTCTCAAGAAGTCCATACCATCAACGAGGGAGACTCCTCCAATACAGATGAAGAATGGAAGTCCTATCTCAACGAGGATGGTTATATGTCTCAGGAAGAGGTGCCTACACCATTTTGCTATCCCGCACAGAGTCCAAGATATATACCAAAACCAGATGTCAAAATGATATACGGAGATTGTGATCCGGAAGGATGTCGTGCTCCACCAAACTCATTAGAGGAAGACACTCTAATGAAAGACAACTTTGACCACGACTACTATGGCCCAATGGATGGCCTGCCTATCTGGCAGCTGTACCCAAGAAACTTGGGGCAAAAGAGTCAACCGAACGATGCATATCAGCTGAGCATCATTGAAAAGAATACCTACGTACCCACCATGTTATAGGATCAACACTCAGGGCTGTAGCGCGATTTTTGTGGTCTTGAATCACTATCGCTTGGGCACTATAGTTCGATTCATTTTTTATCCTATTGAGCTGATTAAGGAAGGGAAATAGATGTCTCCAATTAACCCTGCTTGCATACTGAGTTTAAACAGTCAAAACTGTTGGTTTACAGATGCTATTAAGATGTGGGCCCCTATTCGGTTATTTTGTTAAGAATAGAATGTTTGGACCATTTGTGAGGTTTTAAGATGTTAGGTCAGATGCTTTTCGATTGATGTATGAAGGTACGGGATTTTGGGTTTTTGATTAGTGTGCTCGCTAAGATTTTGCAATCTTATGCCTACGTATTCCCGAAATAGGGAAATCAGAGCGATCGTAGTTCCTCCTATTCTATGGGAGGAAAGAGGTGTTTTGGTGTCTTGTTCAAAGCCCAAGACGTGAAGCTAAAGATTATTTGTATCTTGTTCAAAGTCCAAGATGTGAAGCTAAAGGGTTTTCGCTGAGAAAGAATTTGTCATCTCTAAAGAGGAGTTGTTGATGTTTGTTTGCTGTGAGCAAGGCACAACTTTGATGCTAAAAGGTTGATTGACTCAATCGGGGTTTTATTTATACAAAGCCTAAGAGGAGGCTATTGACCCAACAAGAGGGTGTTTATTATTTGTCTCGTACGAAGCCCGAGATAGAGACTAAAAGGGTTGACTCAACAAGAGAGTACTAACAAGTGATTGACTCAACAAGAGAGTGCTTTTATATGTCTTGTACGAAGCCCAAGACGGAGGCTAAAGAGGTTTAACTCAACAAGAGAGTACTTTTATCTATCCTGTATAAAGCCCAAGACGGAAGCTAAAAAGGGTTGACTCAACAAGAGAGTCTTGAACAGGTGATTGACTCAACAAGAGAGTCTGAATGTTGTTTAACTCAACGAGAGAGTCTTTTATACTCAACAAGAAAGTGATTTGTTGTCTCGTACGAGGCCCGAGATTGAGGCTAAAGAGAGATTGACGCAACAAGAGGGTCTTTTATACTCAACAAGAGAGTGTTTTCTCTATCTCGTGTGAAGCCCGAGATGGAGGCTGAGAGGAGATTGACTCAACAAGAGAGTCTTTTATACTCAACAAGAGAGTGATTTATATGTGCCTTGTATGAAGCCCAAGACGGAGGCTAAAAGTGGTTGACTCAACAAGAGAGTGTTTTGCTATCTCGTACGAAGCCCGAGATGGAGGCTAAAAGAAAGGATTGACTCAACAAGAGAGTCTTTTATACTCAACAAGAGAGTGATTTATATGTGTCTTGTATGAAGCCCAAGACGGAGGCTAAAAGTGGTTGACTCAACAAGAGAGTCTTTTATACTCAATAAGAGAGCATTTTTCTATCTCGTACGAAGCCCGAGATGGAGGCTGAAAGGAGATTGACTCAACAAGAGAGTCTTTTATACTCAACAAGAGAGTGTTTTTCTATCTTGTGCGAAGCCCGAGATGGAGGCTGAAAGGAGATTGACTCAACAAGAGAGTCTTTTATACTAGACAAGAGAGTGATTTATATGTGCCTTGTATGAAGCCCAAGACGGAGGCTAAAAGTAGTTGACTCAACAAGAGAGTCTTTTATACTCAACAAGAGAGTTTTTTTCTATCTCGTACGAAGCCCGAGATGGAGGCTAAAAGAAAGGATTGACTCAACAAGAGAGTCTTTTATACTCAACAAGAGAATGATTTATATGTCTTGTACAATGCTTTGTCCAAGTCTCCTCTTAGGCTTTATCCACAGCGGTAAGGCAGCCTCCTCTTAGGCTTTGTCCAAGTCTAGAGTTTTATCTTTTGTACAATGCCCAAGAGGAGGCACGGGCATTAAGGGATGAGTATCAACCCTAAAATGGCCAGAGTTTTGACGCGGGAAAGACTGCTCTAGCAAAGGAGGACTAAGTTTTGTCTTATACCTTTAAGAGGTTGTTAGGGTCCTTGTATTAAGCCCAAGAGAAGGCATGAGAACTTCTAAGAAGCCGAAGGGTCCTTGTACAACGCCCAAGAGGAGGCGGGGATGCTTTTAGGAAGCCTGTGGGTCCCCAAACCAAGAGAAGTTCAAGAAATGCAATTCACAGAGAAGAGATCATTCCAGGAAAGTTCGAGAATTTGGAAGAAACTCAAGAGAAGCCATTCACGGAGAAAAGATCGTCTCTGGGGAGTTAGAGTTTCTTTGACAATTTCTAAGGTGACAGTCTGAGAAAAGGTTCACCGAGAATACTGCCTTTCTCTTTGTTCCATATTATTTAACCCCAAGAGGAGGGAAGACTGTATCTGGAATCCTACGGGGGATCTAGTTTTGTTTGTATTTAAGAGTGACCAACAGGGCTTTACCTAGTGCTAGATGTAGTTGCCGGGGAAAACTCTAAATAACTATACTAGTATTACACAGTGGATATGTGACAAGTATATAAAAGGATGTGAAAGAAGACTTACAGTGAAGCAACCCCACAATATAGTTATATACATATGAAAGCGGTAAATGAAAGCGGATAAACACTTACCCGTTGTAGAGCTTCCATGCTGTTTGGTTAGTTGTTCAACAAAGAAAGTTTTGATAACAACATATATTTGAATTCAAAATCAAAGGAGAAAGTGCTTTGAAAAGATGGTTGGGGCTTACAGCTCGAGGAGAGGCCCGAGTTTTAACGATGATTGCACCGTTGATTTAAAAACTGTACAGAGGGACTTATACAATGTGTGAGACCCAAAAAGTTTTGTGTACAAAGGATGGGTCTTACACTCTATTAGAGGTCCAATAATTTATTTTTGTACAAGTGGTGGGCCTTACAGCTCAAGGAGAGGCCCAGGGTGATTTTGTTAAAAAAAGGCGACGGTCGGGCCGTTGTTTTTGAAAATACAGTGGGACTTATACAATGACTGAGGCCCAGAAGGTGGTGTATTTACAAAGGGGTTGGGTCTTACACTCTATTAGAGGCCCAAAGTGTTTTAAAGAAAAAGAATGGGGCTTACAACTCAAGGAGAGGCCCAATTTATTTTATTTTAAAATGGTGATCGCGCCGAGATTTTTGAAAATGTGTTGGGACTTATACAATGACTGAGGCCCACACTATTTTGGTTTCAAAGAGGGATTGGGTCTTACACTCTATTAGAGGCCCAAAGTATTTGAAAAAGATTTGTTTGGGTGAAAATCAAAGAAACCCTAATTTCATTATTTTTAAAAGTAAATTCTTAAAGAAAATCAAATAAAAATGATAAAATACCAAATAAGTTTGAATAAACAACTTGTGATTTTTGGTTGAGGTTTGAAAAATGATGTTTTAATCACAAGATGAATTAAAATTCATTTGGTTTTGATTTTCATGATGAGAATTCACTTTTAAAATGTTTAAAAACAATTAAAAAGGGATTTATTCACAAAAATACCAACTATATTAAATAAATAATATAAATTTGATTTTTTTTGTGGAATAAAATATTTTGGAGTGTGAATAAGAAGTGTGTAAAACAGAATTGGAAAATGATGATTTTTGCTATGTGAAAGAATTGGTTGAGTTTTGAAGATAAGAGAAAAAGGAAAGATGTCACAACATCATATTCGACATCTTTCATGAGGCAAAAAACCAGAACTGAACCTTAGTTTTCAACATCTTTTTTATCAAACTTCAAACATTCATAACTCTCTCAATTTTTAACGAAATTAAAATCCGTAAGAACCTATCTTGACCGATTTTTCGCAAGGAATCCATAGGTATCACTTATACATACTGAAACTTAATGTACAGAACACACAAAGCAAAAAGCCAGAACTGGACCTTAATTTTAAAACAACATAAACTCCTCACATAAACATATTAAAGTGCAAACAGTAGGAGGATAACAAGAAACACATTAAGGACTACATTTTTGCTTCAAAAATTAATCAATAATGATGCATGTATATGGAGTTTCAAAATGTAAGAACACTTACCTATTGGAGCAAGGTCCAATGCCTCTTCAATGTAATTACAGCAGCAAGAGGAAGATCCTATGAGCTTCCTTGATCCTCCAGGAGTGTGTTTGAATACTTAGAGTAGATTGAAATGAGCTGGAACTGGTTGTGGTATCTCAACTGCAACTTTGTCAAGAACTTGAGCAATTGGCTGGTGATTTTATGAATTTGATGTTCCAGATGTTGTGTTAGTGTTTGGATCACTTCTATATGATGTTTATGAGGTGTGTGTTGGATTGGTTTGGTTGGAATTGCTCTCAAACTCAAAACCCAATAGTGACTTGCCTTAGAAGGCAAAATTGGAATTGAGAAGGAGATTTTGAGGAAAGCATCTGTTTGATGGCTTTGGTGTACTCAAACTGATCATAATTGAGCTCTATTTATAGTAGAGCAAGTTTGTTTTGCAAGCACTAGTGAATGGCGGCTGCAGCAGGCCTTTGGCCAATTGGATCACTTTGGAATCTCAAGTCTCCTCTAGCCACTGACTAGAGGTTAGAGCACAGGCCTATGGTTCCCTAGTCCTTGGATGTGTCTTGACTAAATTCAGTTCGAAGAGGCTCAGTCCATGCCACCTTGCTGAATGTATTGAATGCTTGAAAACAAAATTGGATATTTGGCATCTTTGTAGCTTTTTAGGTTTGGCATGCTACTTGTGGAATCTTGGACTTGGGAGGCTTGGGAATTAGAGTTTGTCCTTTGATTGTCCCCTCCTCAGGTGTGCAAAAGGATGACAGGGGTTAAAAATTCGTGTGGCACAAGAAATGTGCAAATCTGTCCTGAAACCTGTCTTAAAAAATCAGTTGCAGCAAGCCTTGTTGTAAAATCCATAACTTCTTGCTCAAGAATGATAAATGGTTGTTCCAGGACTTTCTGGAAAGCTGAGATGACATACTTCAACTTTGATGTTCAGGGTTTTTCTTGAATCAACTTGGATCATGGAGAAAAACGTCCTTGAAGTTGAGACTTTCTTCCTGGAAAAATATTAATGAAGTCCTATGAAATGTTGAAACATTTGACAACTTTGAACATTAATAATTCCAAACTTTAATCACATATATCTTTTAATCCACTATGATATTTTGAGTTGAAGTGAATTGCATCTTTGATGCTTGTCCTGCATGGTGACAAAACTTGAAAATTGTGTGGCACAAGAAAAAGTGCACAAAATCTGTCTAAAAAAAACAGCTGCAGCAAGCCTTACTGTAAAGTCCATAACTTCTCGCTCGAGTATGATAAATGGACATTCTATAACTTTCTGGAAAGCTGAGATGACGAACTTCAAATTTGATGTTCAAGGTTTGTGAAGATAAGACTTGTAAAGTTATGAAAAATGACCTTGAACTTATGTGATCAAGTATGTCCTAAAATCTGTCTTAAAAATTCTGTTTTATCAAGGCCTTTTGCAGAGATCATAACTTTATGCTCGAGAATGATAAATGGGCTTTCTTGGACTTTCTGGAAAGGTGAGATGACGTACTTCAACTTTAATGTTCAATACATGGCTTGAATCAACTTGGATCATGGAGAAAAACGTCCTTAAAGTTGGGACTTTCTTGCTGGAAAAATAATTAATGATGTCCTACGAAATGTCGGAACATCTGACATTAAGACTTCCCAACTTTGATCACTTATATCTTTCAATCCTTATGATATTTTGAGTTGATTCCTTCTAAAATGTTGAAGTATCAAATACCCTCTTTAAAATTAGCCCTTACGCAAAATCAATGGATGCTTGGATCAACAGTTACAACCTTGAAAAGTTGTGCACTTGAGCATGATTTTAACTTAGAAAAAATTTCTAAGTTTCTTTCAATTTGATCAATTTTGCAACTTTTTGTGATTTCTTGATTTAAATTCGATCAAATGCAATCATCCATCATATTTTCTTGAGTAATGGCTTGTGAAGCTCATAGTTGACCAAAAGTCAAACTTTGACTTTCTGCGTTAGTTGACTTTGTATTAGATGAACTTGAGGCTTGATCCACTTGGAATGTTGCATCTTTATGCTTGATTCTTGATGTGGGAGTCCTCTTGATCCTTTGTGGGTGTTTGAGAGATTAGACAAGTTGAAGTTCATGTCATTCCTTGATTGATCCCTTGCCTAAGTGCTCTAAGAGGGCTTGAAACCCTAACTCTTGATTGTAATGAATGTTCACCCATCTTTGGGGAGACTAATGAGTGTGAAATGGTTCATCCATATTGTGATGATGATTTGCACAATGATGGGAATCTTAGTGGTCAAAATTTGGGGTATGACAGATGCCCCTATTTAATCTTCTTGGACCCGAAGGTGTGAATGGCGAAGGTATTCGGGCATTCGGGGTGCAAGATGATTAAATATCGGAATACGTGAAATTTTGATGGTGGTTATGAATCCTTCTTCTTTTGCTAAGCAATGATGCTTAGAAAAGGTAAGAACTCCCCCTCGATCCTGGTCCTCAGCCAAGGAACTGGTCTAAGTTTTTGAAATAAATTTCCCCTCGATCCTGGTTTCCTACAAGTGAACTGGTCTTAGTTTCTGAAATGAACTTCCCCTCGATCCTGGTTTCCTACCAAGGAACTGGTCTTAGTTTCTGGTGTAAACTTCCCCTCGATCCTGGTTTCCTACCAAGGAACTGGTCTCAGTTTCTTTTGTCAATAAACTTTCTTGACAAGGGATGCTGTTCGTAGCAGTTTTCATCAAACTTCTCGCTGAGTTTTCCTGGGGAGATGCCATTTGATAGAAAAAATTATGATGTCAGAGTTGCTGGGGAACCCAGTCGTCTGAGTTGTAGAGGTGTACAAACTTCTCTGTTTGGAGACACCATTGGTCTACTCTACTAGGGAAAACGAGTCTCTTGAGAGACTGCTTTTAGCTTGGGGATTTCACATCATACTTTTTTACGAGATCTTCTCAAAGAAATGCCATAAAATGTATCCCAATTTTGAGGTGCTTATGACTTCATTAACATTGACTCTCTGGAGAGCAAACTCAATGTGTTGCTGAAAGTCTTTAGTTATGAGGCTTTCTCTGGGGATTTTCCTTAATCCGGGAAAGCGAAGATATCATCTTCAATGGCGAAGAGTGACATTTGTCGAACGTTCTCTGGTTTTTCAGAGGTTCAAGTAATCAAAGTGGCCAAGGCCAATTCTAATCCAAAAATAAACTGGAGGAGAGAGATAGTTTAGACGCAACATTTCCTGACGAGGAAAAAACTGACAACTCGATTGAGAGGACTGTTATCACTAGGGGATAAGACCGACTAGAGTGATGGTGATGCAATATAAATGTGAATGTAAATCAACAATGCATGATGTATGTATGTTTATGCTGACAAAACTGACGCGACATACAAACTAGTAGATGAACACAACTGGATACTCGGCCACAGTGGGGGATGAAAAGTATCACTTGTTCACGATAGCAATTCTGTCTTGGTTAGGAGAGATAGTCCCTGCGGGGAACACCGTTGGTCGGGCTTAGGAGGTAAGAACTCTATCGGGGCTGTCAGATGGAACATGGTCTCTGACACAGCTGATCCTTCATTCAGGCGTGCTGGTTTAGAAGGAGTACTTTGATTCTTCACTTTGAAGCTCGATTACTTCTGGAGAAATGATCGATGTTCTTTCAATGTTCAACAGTCAAAAGAAATTGCCATCTTTATTTTAAAAGCAGAAAAAGTTTGACAAGTAAATTCATTTTTTTGTTTTATTTCAAGAATCGTTAATCATGTTAAAATGTCGTTCTGTAAAGTTAAAACAAATAAGAACTGCAAACAAAAGCACAAGGGCTCAAATTCTATTGATAGGATGGAAATCAGCCAAGCGCGTGATTCCATGGAGTATTTACAAAGTTTAGAAAATGGTAATTTAAGGGAAAAGGGCTACATTGAAACATAACGACCGTTATCCTTCTACCAACTTTGAATTCTGGGCATCCTGAGCTTCTATCGAAGATGACCGTGACTGGAGTTTTCCTGACTGATGGCATGACTACTGCTGGGAATTTGCCCCTGTTGGACGTAGTTACTTGCCATTATCCCTAATTTTTACTTGGATTGTACTTTGAGATTTCCAATCCACCAGGATGATTTTTGATCATGTCTCTAATTTTTGCCTGGACCGCCCTTTCAGGTTTTCAATCCACCGAGACTCTTTTTTTTTAGTTTAGGCGAAGTATTTCTTGACTACATCAACATTTGTGGGGTAGGAAAATTCTTCTCCATCCATGGTTGTGAGCCTCAGGGTGCCGCCTGAGAAAGCTTTCTTGACCACATAGGGGCCGTCATAATTCGGAGTCCATTTGCCCCGTGAATCAGTGAGGAATGATTGTATCTTTTTGAGCACGAGGTCTCCTTTCCTGAAGACGCGAGGTTGGGCCTTTTTATCAAATGCCTTCTTCATTCTCTGTTGATACAACTGACCATGGCATAGTGCCGTTATTCGTTTTTCTTCGATCAGATTCAGTTCATCGTGTCGACTTTGACACCATTCAGCTTTTGTTAGCTTAGCTTCCATCAATACCTGGATTGATGGGATCTCTACTTCTATGGGGAGCACTGCCTCCATGCCAATACTAGAGAGAAAGGGGTTTCCCCTGTTGAAGTGCAGACAGATGTACGATAACCGTGAAGAGCAAAGGGTAGCATCTCATTCCAGTCTTTGTAGGTTACAACCATCTTTTGAACAATCTTTTTGATGTTCTTGTTAGCCGCTTCTACCGCTCCGTTCATCTTAGGTCGGTAGGGAGATGAGTTATGGTGTTCGATTTTGAAATCAGTGCATAACTCTTTCATCATCTTGTTATTCAATTTGGATCCATTATCAGTAATGATCTGGCTCGGAACACCATAACGGCAGATGATATTGTTTTTGACGAATCGGACCACCACTTGTCGGGTTACATTGGCGTATGACACTGCTTTGACCCATTTGGTGAAGTAATCAATGGCCACCAGGATGAACCGATGTCCGTTCGAAGCCTTAGGTTCGATCATACCAATCATGCCGATTCCCCATATGGAAAAAGGCCATGGGGAAGAGAGAATTTCGAGATACGTTGGCGGTACATGGATCCTGTCTGAGTTTATCTGACACTTGTGACACGTCCTCATGTACTTATAGCAATCGGATTCCATGGTCAACCAGTAGTACCCTGCTCTTAGAACTTTTCTCGCTATTGTGTGTCCGTTGGCATGAGTGCCAAAGGATCCTTCGTGAATTTCCTTCATCAGCATGTTTGCTTTTGGCCTGTCTACACATCGGAGCAAGACCATGTCAAAGTTCCGCTTATAGAGTGTATCACCGCTCAGGAAGAAGCTTCCTGCTAGTCTCCTGATGGTCTTTCTGTCTTTTTAGGACACCCCAGGTGGGTATTCTTGTTTCTGAAGGAAGCATTTGATATCGTGATACCAAGGTTTATCGTCTATGACTGCTTTAATCGTGAAGATGTAAGCGGGCCTTTGTAGGCGCATTACGTCAATCTTAGGTATGTCGTTCCATTAACCTACACTAATCATGGAAGAGAGAGTGGCTAATGCATCAGCCATGTGTTTCTCGTCACGAGGGATATGATGAAACTCGATTCTGTTGAAGAAGGGTAACAACCTTCTCGCATAATCTTTGTAAGGAATCTGTCCTGATTGGTATGTGTTGTAATCTCCTTTAATCTGATTGATAACCAGGGCTGAGTCGCCATATACATCCAAGTTCTTGATCCTTAAGTCGATCGCTTCTTCGAGACCTATGATACAAGCTTCGTATTCGGCCTCATTGTTTGTGCACTTGAACGTAAGTCTGGCGGTGAAAGGAATGTGGGTACCCTGAGGGGTTATGATGATTGCCCCAATTTCGTTTTCGTAATGATTGACAGCTCCGTCAAAGATAAGTCCCCATTGGGAACCTGGCTCTGGCCCTTCACTGGGTAGTGGTTCATCGCAATCTTTCATTTTCAAATACATGACATCTTCGTCTGGGAAGTCAAACCCGACTGATTCCTGATCGTCAATCGGTTGATGAGCCAAATGATCAGCTAAAATACTTCCTTTATCGGCTTTTTGAGCATGGTACTCTATGTCATATTCTGATAACAACATCTGCCAATGGGCAATCCTTCCCCTGAGAGCAGGTTTTTCAAATACATACTTGATTGGATCCATTTCGGAGACCAACCAAGTAGTGTGACAAATCATATACTGGCGAAGACGTTTGGCTGCCCAAGCCAAAGCACAACAAGTTTTCTCAAGCATAGTCTACCGAGTCTCGCAGTCGGTGAATTTCTTGATTAAATAGTAGATGGCAGACTCTTTTCTTTTGGTTTCGTCTTGTTGGCCAAGTACACAGCCCATTGAGTCCTCTAGGACTGTTAAGTAAATGATCAGCGGTCTTTCTTCCATTGGAGGTGACAGAATCGATGGATTCAACAGGTATTTCTTAATACTGTCGAAGGCAGTTTGGCAATCTTCTGTCCAAACGCAATCCTGATTCTTTTTTAGTAATTTGAAGATTGACGCGCATGTCGCGGTCATGAGGAATATAAATCTAGAAATGTAGTTCAGACGTCCCAGGAATCCCCTGACTTGTTTTTCAGTCTTTGGAGAAGGCATTTCTTGAATGGCCTTGACCTTGTCAGGATCAAACTCAATTCCTTTCTGGCTGACGATGACCCTAAGAGTTTCCCTGAGCGAACACCGAATGTGCACTTATTGGGATTCAAGCGGAGTTTGTACTTTCTCAACCGCTCGAATAGTTTTGACAGGTGGGTCACATGCTCCTCTTCTGTCTTAGATTTGGCAATCATATCATTGACATATACCTCGATTTCTTTATGTATCATGTCATGAAACAGAGTAGTCATGGCCCTTTAATAAGTTGCCCCAACGTTCTTCAAACCGAACGGCATTACCTTGTAACAAAAGGTACCCCATTGGGTAATGAACGAAGTTTTCTCCATGTCTTTCGGCGCCATTTTTATCTGATTATAGCCCGAGAATCCATCCATGAAGGAGAAGACTTTGAACTTTGCTGTACTGTCTACCAACATATCAATGTGTGGTAAAGGAAAGTCGTCCTTCGGACTTGCTTTGTTCAGATCCCTGTAGTCTACACACATACTGACTTTTCCGTCCTTTTTCGGAACTGGTACTATGTTGGCTAACCATTGAGGATATTCTGACGTGGCGAGGAAACCCGCGTCAATATGTTTTTGTACCTCCTCTTTGATTTTTATAGCCATATCCGGGTGAGTCCGTCTCAACCTTTGTTTTACTGGCGGACATTCCGATCGTAACGGTAAATGATGTTCCACGATGTTGGTATCCAACCCTGGCATGTCCTGGTAGGACCAAGCAAATACATCGGGAAATTCTTTGAGAAGCTTTGTCAAACTCTCTTTGGCAGTTGGACTGAGCAGTGCCCCAATACTGACTTCTTTTCTCTCTTTTTCTGAACCTAAGTTTACTGTTTCCAACGGCTTTTTGTGAGGTTCAATGGACCTTTCCTCTTCTTTGAGTAGTCGGGAGATCTCTTCTGGAATTTCGTCGTCATCTTCTTCTTCAGCCTCAAATACCGGGAATTCAAAGTTGGGAGAAGGCATTGGATCGTATGTTTCAACAGGGTTTAGAACAAGCAATCTGCATGACGTGATGATTTGTGTTTAGAAGAGATAGAGAAAATGCAAGAGTGTGTGCAGTGTTTTTCTGAAAACTGCTTGTTTTTATTATTTGAATTGTTTTTTAGGATTACCATTTTCTGAAAAAGCAAAAAAGAGAAAACAACAATTAAAATGCGGAAATTACAGAACGACGTTATTTTATTTATGAACAAGTCGATTCTTGAAACTACAGCCCTATAAAACAAAACTCTGTCGCTTCGGGCAAAGCGAAGAGAGACATTTACAGAAAGTGAGCCCTATCAAAACAGCCGTTTCACCTGGGCAGGGTGAAAGGTTAAAGACGACATTTACTTTGACTTATGAACAATCTTCGGAACATTGACAACAACCCATTAGCGGCGAACTCCTTGGTGAATCACAAAGTCTGGTACCTTCCTTGATTTGTCTTCAGAAATAACACTGATTTTTGGTGGAGCAGGATCATTGGAATCTATTTCCCAGGCAGAGCTGTCGTAGACGAACTCTTTTGTTGTATCTTGCATAGTATTTGTGCTCTCAGGTAAATCTCCCCATCCAGTTAGCTGGATGTCTTCGAGCCTGATACGAGAGCTTTCAGGAGCGGTGTAATTGACCAAGTAGTCAAATTTTCCACTTGGTTGTCCTAGGGTGTACCACATTTCTTTGGAACTGGAGGAGTCATCCCTTTCGATGACGTTGACCTCGGGAAAAACATAGTTAATGAATTCTAGTCCTGCAAACTTTGCAAATTCATCATCGTGCTGGATATTTTCTGAATGACTTAAGTGTTGATCACATGACATGGTGGGGACACAGGTATTCTTTTCAATGATGCTCAGCTGATTTTCATTGTTCGGCTGACTTTCTTGCCCCAAGTCTCCTGGGTACGGCTGCCACATAGGTTGGCCATCCATCGGGCCATAATAGTCGTGGTCAAAGTTGTGTTTCATCATAGTGTCTTCCTCTAATGAATTAGGTGGAGCACGGCATCCTTCCGGATCACAATCTCCGTATATTATTCTGACATCTGACCTGGGTATACATATCAGACTCTGTGCGGGATAACAAAATGGCATAGGCACCTCTTCCTGAGAGATATAACCATCCTCATTAAGATAGGACTTCCACTCTTCATCTGTATCGGAGGGATCTCCCTCGTTGATGGTATGTACTTCTTGAGACACTGGGTGAAGGAAACCTCCATTGTGGAAGAAGTCCTGAATGGGATGAAGACTTTCATCGTTAGCAGCTGTCTGGATGCAGGTTGCAGAAAAACCAAGACCCTTCTTTGTTTTGTTATCAGTAGGAATGACAAGTTATCCCCATCCTTTTGCATTGCTATTTTTGATCACCTCGAGAGCATCTTTGTACGAGGAAATAGAAGTTCCTCTTTCTGATTGATTCTTATTGCTCACCGACAGTGCTTGGAACTGAGTTCCAACAACCTCCTCAGGTTCTATACAAGTAGATAATGACAGGTTACTCACGATCAAGGCTTGTTCTCCATGGACCGTGACGAGTTGATCGCTCTTGATGAACTTCAGTTTTTGGTACAGCGTCGAAGTGACTGCCCCAGCCTGGTGTATCCAAGGTCTTCGTAATAAACAGCTATACGCTGCCCGGACGTCCAAGACCTGGAAAGTGATTAGGAAAGTGTGAGGACCGATAGTTATAGGAAGGTCGACTTCTCCTATAACTGCTTTCCGAGATCCGTCAAAGGCTTTGACGATGACCTCACTTCCCCTCATCGGGGATCCTTTAAATGATAGTCGTATTAAAGCGGACTTCGGCATAACGTTGATGGCCGATCTGGTACCTACCAGTACGCTGGCTAAAGCATCATCCTGGCAGTTGACTATAATATTGAGAGCCAAGTTGTGGCCTTTTCCTTCCTCTGGCAATTCCTCATCACTGAACCCTAAGTTGTTGCAGGAAGTGATGTTAGAGATGATACTATCGAACTGTCGTATTGACACATTCTGTTCCACAAAGGCCTGCTCTAAGACTTTCTATAGAGCCTCTCTGTGGGCTTCGGAATTGAGTAAAAGTGATAGCACAGAGATCTTTGAAGGAGTTTGTAACAGCTGATCAACAATGTTGTATTCACTCCTTTGGATGAGCTTCAGCATCTCATCATCATTCTTTGAAAGGTCGGGATCACTGGACTGACCGATTGGTGGATTGAGAACTTCTGTTTGAGGTTCCTTTTCTCTGTTAGGTTCTCCAACTCCTCTGTTGAAGATTCGACTGCTCCGTGTTACTCGACTGATGTCTGCAATATTCACGATGGAGGGTAATGGAATTTCCTTTCCATTCTCAACTATTGTTGCACCGTATTTGTAAGGGATCGCCTTATTTGATTTATACGGTAATGGTCCCGGTAGATAGATAACTACAGGAGCCTTCTGATTTTTCTGACTGTCATAGGTAATTTCAATCAGTTCTTGGCTAAGAACCTTTGATTCGTCCAATAGAGGGATGATGGCACAAACATCTTTGGTCCTCTCGCAATCAGAGATTACAACCACATCTTTGATTTAATCAGCGAAGTAGTCTGGCATCCATTTAATGGACCCCGAAACTGGATATGGGTGAATCTCTTTGCGGTCCAACTGACCTTGAAGGGCTGCTCGCACGAGGTAACATCCTTGGTTATTTTTCGAGCAAACTCTACAGCGTTCATAGTTATGTGGTGGCACTCGGCCACATCCGCTTTGAATGTAGTGTAACCTCACTAGGTCTGTTTCCATTGATCGAGCACCCTGACTTTGATGCCTAGTAGGGTTCCCATCGATCATACTGACTTATTGCGTGTCTTCGTCCATATAGATCGGAAGCCACCAATGGTTTAACAAATGTTGTAAAGTTCTTTGAACGAGAGCACATCCCTGGTCACTCTCACAACATCCTTTGCAGTTCTGATAATTATGCGAAGTCAGAAAACTAAGCTGAACTTGCTTAGCGTGTAACTCTACCATACTGGTATTCATCAAGCGAATATCGAAGATCTGAATCATGTTAATCTGATAAAGATTTTTATCATGGTAGTCTTGGATCCACCAAAGATCCATCTGACGCTGGAGGGCCTCTTGTACAAAAGAGCATCCCTGATTATTTATCGAGCAAATCAGACAGGAATTGTAATCATGCCGTGGCAAATTATGATACTGGCTTTTCCTTGAGTGCATTGGCACCAAGTTGACATTCATTGCACGGATATCGTGGTTCTGAATGGTGTTGGAATTCATATAAGTCATGTTAACTCCACGAACTCGATGCTCTTGGATCCATCCAAGATCCAATTGTTCCTGTAGAGCCGATTGCACCACAGAACATCCTTGATTGTTTTTAGAGCAGATATCACACTGGTGATAATTATGAGGTGGTATATGGCCATACCCGCTCTGTCTGCGATGCATCTTGACCAAGTTGGCCTTAATAAGAGTACATCATGAATTTGATAGCTGTTGTTAGACTCTCCCTCTACCAAATTTACCGCAACTTTCTCGTGTTGAGGCAGCGGGTTCGTGTGAAGATTCAGATTCGTATCTTTGAAAGATAAGACCCGCTCCTAACAAGATTTTATACGTCGGATTTGAAACTGAGACAGTTTCTATGTTATGCCATGGTCCTCCTTGATGGTTAGGGTAAGTCTGATCTGCTTTGAACCAAAAAGGCAGATTCTCCGGTACTGTAAGAGGAGACCTGGTTTGGACATGTCCCTTGACCAGTAAGAGTGGAAACAATTCTGCATACAACATGGGTATAGGGTCGAACCCTGGTGGTCGCGTTGTACGGTTGTTGTTGTACGGAGGACGAGCCTGTTAAAGAGACTGTTGTGTCCTTTGCTAATATTGTTGCTGAATCGGTTGGCTCTGTGCAACCTGAGGTTGATACGTAGGAACAGGCGCGGGGTTGATAGCAGGAGTTACAGCTGCTACTGGTTGGTAATGTCGCCTTTGCTTTCCGAGAGAGATATTCCCAATATCCTGCTCTTTTTTCTTAGGGAGAGCACTACCGTGTCGTTTTGTACTACTTGATGATCCAGCGTCTTTAACTAAACGTCCTTCTTAGACGGCTTCCTCAAGACGAACTCCCATGCCCACCATCTCGGTGAAATCACTGGGCGCACTGGCGACCATTTTGTCGTAGTAAAATGAGCTTAAAGTTTTCAAGAAGATCTTTGTCATCTCTTTTTCCTCAAGAGGTTTACAAATCTGGGCGGCAATTTCATGCCATCTCTGAGTGTATTCCTTAAAGGTTTCCTTGTCCTTTTGCGACATGGCTCTGAGTTGATCTCTGTCCGGTGCCATGTCAAAGTTATACTTATACTGCTGAACGAAAGCAGCGATAAGATCTCTGAAAGTAGCGATCTTAGTACAGTTTAGACCCATGTACCATTTGAGTGCGGCACCGGTTAAACTATTCTGAAAGTAGTGAATCAGTAGCTCCTTGTTCTTTGTCTGAGCTGACATTCGCCGAGCGTACATCACTAAATGACTTTGAGGGCAAGAGTTACCCTTGTACTTTTCAAATTCGGGTACCTGGATGATAGTTGATTCCTCCTTTAATTCCTATGAGGGGTACATTTGGGAAATTTCCACAACGGTTAATGATTCTGATTCTTTCATAGATTTGATTGTACCAATCGATGTCAGAGTTGGTAAGAGACATGATTCTCTGTGACCAACATAAAGTATTCTTTTGATCCCAAAATGCAGCAGACTTGGGTAAATGGGAAGTGAACCATTTGTAACGCAAGGGTACACAGCACGTGATCATTCCTCCGCTGTAGAAATTCCTTAAGTGTACCGAATGATACGTATCTGCGAGTAAGGTTGGTACAGGGTTTCCAATCAGAAAAACCTTAATGGCATTGATATCTACAAAGTTATCGATGTTGGGAAACAAAAATAACTCGTAGGTGAGCAAAACAAAGATGCTCTCGAAAGCAGCCACGTCCCCTATACTGGCAAAGTACAGGGCCCTCTTTATCAAGAATTGGGTTGGCAAACCCCGGATGCCACCCTTGGTGGTCATGTGAGTCCTGACTTCTGACTCGTCCAAATAGATTGCTCTTGTAATGGTTTGATCCTCTGGAATTTCTTCCAGTCCAGAAAAGGGAGCTTGATCAGTAATATGCAAATTAGTCAGGTGAGAGTACTCCTCCAGTGTCGGTGCTAGTTGATAATCTGGGAATGTGAAACAGTGATAGACCGGATCGTAGAACTGAATGACTGTGGATAGGATTCCTTCGATTACCTGGACCCTTAACAGAGATAGCAGTCCTCCATACTTGGCCCTGAAAGCCTCGGGGTTGATTATCATCCTTGCCAGACCTCTTAAATCCTCTAGTTTTGGAACCTTGAAGGTGTACTTGTGAGTTTTCCTTCTACCGAAATCCATTAGCGCAATCTCTTTATCTGACATTTGCAATCATTGTCTTAGTTTAATTTGAAAATGAGAGACTAGAATAGAATATTTTTCTTTGTTTTTTAATGTTTTTTAAATGAATGTATGAATGCAGCACACAAAAACATAGAAAAAACATCGGGTCAAAGGGTCGGTGTCATGAAGTCAAGGCTCTACCCCCCCCCCCCCCCAAAGGTTTATACTGGTGATTTTTTGTACCTGTCCGCAAAATCATTGACCCCTCTTGGGATAACAACAGTAAGCGGATCGCCAGTGAGCTAATGTATCTTAGAGTGATCTCAGATGTGGGTAGTATCGCGTGACAACTATTCCCGATTGCTTCCACACTACAAAATGGTTTCAGTATACTAAAAACCTCAGCTTCTCCGATAACCCAGTCTACCACACTACTTTCAATAACCGAAGTCGTATAGGCAATGTATCTGCAAAGGGAGTCTCCACTGAGTTTGATGGTCGACCGGGGACTCTTAACTATGATTCACTCCCCGCAAGATTACCCGTATAATGCCATCACCTATCTTAGATGTATACTCAATCTTTCCACATGCGGCATCACACGCATTCCCATTAGCAGAAAAATAAACACAGATATCAATTAGGAAAAGCGGTATATATATTTGTCTCAATCATTCTAGACCTCTAGTCTTATGATCCTATACAGACAATGACTCCCCAGCAGAGTCGGCATTTCTGTGACATTTCGAGAACTTAAGGTTTCATCCCTTGGGAATGCAAGAAAGAACGCCTCCCACTGTGGTCGCCACTCTTCTGTGGCGTTTTCTAAACTTAAGGTTTCTACCGAAGATTGTAATAAAGAGAAGAAAGCCCCACGGTGGGCGCCATTTTTTCTGTAGCATGATTTTTGTGGTCTTGAATCACTATCTCTTGGGCACTATAGTTCGATTCATTTTTTATCCTATTGAGCTGATTAAGGAAGGGAAATAGATGTCTCCAATTAACCCTGCTTGCATACTGAGTTTAAACAGTCAAAACTGTTGGTTTACAGATGCTATTAAGATGTGGGCCCCTCTTTGATTATTTTGTTAAGAATAGAATGTTTTGACCATTTATGAGGTTTTAAGATGTTAGGTCTGATGCTTTTCGATTGATGTATGAAGGTACGGGATTTTGGGTTTTTGATTAGTGTGCTCGCTAAGATTTTGCAATCTTATGCCTACGTATTCCCGAAACAGGGAAATCAGAGCGATCGTAGTTCCTCCTATTCTATGGGAGGAAAGAGGTGTTTTGGTGTCTTGTTCAAAGCCCAAGACGTGAAGCTAAAGATGATTTATATCTTGTTCAAAGCCCAAGATGTGAAGCTAAAGGGTTTTGGCTGAGAGAGAATTTGTCATCTCTAAAGAGGAGTTGTAGATGTTTGTTTGCTGTGAGCAAGGCACAACTTTGATGCTAAAAGGTTGATTGACTCAACTGGGGTTTTCTTTATACAAAGCCTAAGAGGAGGCTATTGACCCAACAAGAGGGTGTTTATTATTTGTCTCGTACGAAGCCCGAGATAGAGGCTAAAAGGGTTGACTCAACAAGAGAGTACTAACAAGTGACTGACTCAACAAGAGAGTGCTTTTATATGTCTTGTACAAAGCCCAAGACGGAGACTAAAGAGGTTTGACTCAACAAGAGAGTACTTTTATCTGTCCTGTATAAAGCCCAAGACGGAAGCTAAAAAGGGTTGACTCAACAAGAGAGTCTTGAACAGGTGATTGACTCAACAAGAGAGTCTGAATGTTGTTTGACTCAACGAGAGAGTCTTTTATACTCAACAAGAAAGTGATTTGTTGTCTCGTACGAGGCCCGCGATTGAGGCTAAAGAGAGATTGACGCAACAAGAGGGTCTTTTATACTCTACAAGAGAGTGTTTTCTCTATCTCGTGCGAAGCCCGTGATGGAGGTTGAGAGGAGATTGACTCAACAAGAGAGTCTTTTATACTCAACAAGAGAGTGATTTATATGTGCCTTGTATGAAGCCCAAGACGGAGGCTAAAAGTGGTTGACTCAACAAGAGAGTCTTTTGCTATCTCGTACGAAGCCCGAGATGGAGGCTAAAAGAAAGGATTGACTCAACAAGAGAGTCTTTTATACTCAACAAGAGAGTGATTTATATGTGTCTTGTATAAAGCCCAAGACGGAGGCTAAAAGTGGTTGACTCAACAAGAGAGTCTTTTATACTCAACAAGAGAGTGTTTTGCTATCTCGTACGAAGCCCGAGATGGAGGTTGAAAGGAGATTGACTCAACAAGAGAGTCTTTTATACTTAACAGGAGAGTGTTTTTCTATCTCGTGTGAAGCCCGAGATGGAGGCTGAAAGGAGATTGACTCAACAAGAGAGTTTTTTATACTCAACAAGAGAGTGATTTATATGTGCCTTGTATGAAGCCCAAGACGGAGGCTAAAAGTGGTTGACTCAACAAGAGAGTCTTTTATACTCAACAAGAGAGTGTTTTGCTATCTCGTACGAAGCCCGAGATGGAGGCTAAAAGAAAGGATTGACTCAACAAGAGAGTCTTTTATACTCAACAAGAGGGTGATTTATATGCCTTGTACAAAGCCTAAGACGGAGGCTAAAAGTGATTGACTCAACAAGAGAGTCTGAAAAGGTTAGCTCTGCTAGGGAGAATCATTTGTACAAAGCCCAAGAGGAGGCTGCCTTACCGCTGTGGATTCTGGAGATCCTGAAGCGGTTCCAAGTGTGGGGAACTCTCATGGGAGAGACCGGGGTTTCTTCCTATGTTGGAAAGGAGCTTGAGAATGTCTTTGAGACTCAAGGGTCTTAGACTATCCGAGTCTAGAGTTTTATCTTTTGTACAATGCCCAAGAGGAGGAATGGGCATTAAGGGATGAGTATCAACCCTAAAATGGCCGGAGTTTTGACGCGGGAAAGACTGCTCTAGCAAAGGAGGACTAAGTTCTGTCTTATACCTTTAAGAAGTCGTCAGGGTCCTTGTATTAAGCCCAAGAGAAGGCATGAGAACTTCTAAGAAGCCGAAGGGTCCTTGTACAATGCCCAAGAGGAGGCGGGGATGCTTTTAGGAAGCCTGTGGGTCCCCAAACCAAGAGAAGTTCAAGAAATGCAATTCACAGAGAAGAGATCATTCCAGGAAAGTTCGAGAATTTGGAAGAAACTCAAGAGATGCCATTCATGGAGAAAAGATCATCTCTGGGGAGTTAGAGTTTCTTTGACAATTTCTAAGGGTGACAGTCTGAGAAAAGGTTCACCGAGAATACTGCCTTTCTCTTTGTTCCATATTGTTTAACCCCAAGAGGAGGGAAGACTGTATCTGGAATCCTACGGGGGATCTAGTTTTGTTTGTATTTAAGAGTGACCAACAGGGCTTTACCTAGTGCTAGACGTAGTTGCCGGGGAAAACTCTAAATAACTATACTAGTATTACACAGTGGATATGTGACAAGTATATAAAAGGATGTGAAAGAAGACTTACAGTGAAGCAGCCCCACAATCCAGTTATATACATATGAAAGCGGTAAATGAAAGCGGATAAACACTTACCCGTTGTAGAGCTTCCATGTTGTTTGGTTAGTTGTTCAACAAAGAAAGTTTTGATAACAACATATATTTGAATTCAAAATCAAAGGAGAAAGTGCTTTGAAAAGATGGTTGGGGCTTACAGCTCGAGGAGAGGCCCAAGTTTTAACGATGATTGCACCGTTGTTTTGAAAACTGTTCAGAGGGACTTATACAATGTGTGAGGCCCAAAAAGTTTTATGTACAAGGGGATGGGTCTTACACTCTATTAGAGGCCCAATAATTTATTTTTATACAAGTGGTGGGGCTTACAGCTCAAGGAGAGGCCCTGGGTGATTTTGTTAAAAAAGGCGACGGTCGCGCCGTCGTTTTTGAAAATACAGTGGGACTTATACAATGACTGAGGCCCAGAAGGTGGTGTATTTACAAAGGGGTTGGATCTTACACTCTATTAGAGGCCCAAAGTGTTTTAAATAAAAAAAATGGGGCTTACAACTCAAGGATAGGCCCAATTGGTTTTATTTTAAACTGGCAATCGCGCCGAGATTTTTAAAAATGTGTTGGGACTTATACAATGACTAAGGCCCACACTATTTTGATTTCAAAGAGGGATTGGGTCTTACACTCTATTAGAGGCCCAAAGTGTTTGAAAAAGATTTGTTTGGGTGAAAATCAAAGAAACCCTAATTTCATTATTTTTAAAAGTAAATTCTTAAAGAAAATCAAATAAAAATGATAAAATACTAAATAAGTTTGAATAAACAACTTGTGATTTTTGGTTGAGGTTTGAAAAATGATGTTTTAATCACAAGATGAATTAAAATTCAATTGGTTTTGATTTTCATGATGAGAATTCACTTTTAAAATGTTTAAAAACAATTAAAAAGGGATTTATTCACAAAAATACCAACTATATTAAATAAATAATATAAATTTGATTTTCTTTTGTGGAATAAAATATTTTGGAGTATGAATAAGTGTGTAAAACAGAATTGGAAAATGATGATTTTTGCTATGTGAAAGAATTGGTTGAGTTTTGAAGATAAGAGAAAAAGGAAAGATGTCACAACATCATATTCGACATCTTTTATGAGGCAAAATACTAGAACTGAACCTTAGTTTTCAACATCTTTTTTATCAAACTTCAAACATTCATAACTCTCTTAATTTTTAACGAAATTAAAATCCGTAAGAACCTATCTTGACCGATTTTTCGCAAGGAATCCATTGGTATCACTTATACATACTAAAACTTAACGTACAGAACACACAAAGCAAAAAACCAGAAATGGACCTTAATTTTAAAACAACATAAACTCCTCACATAAACATATTAAAGTGCAAACAGTAAGAGGATCACAACAAACACATTAAGGACTACATTTTTACTTCAAAAATTAATCAATAATGATGCATGTATATGGAGTTTCAAAGTGTAAGAACACTTACCTATTGGAGCAAGGTCCAATGCCTCTTCAATGTAATTACAGCAGCAAGAGGAAGATCCTATAAGCTTCCTTGATCCTCCAGGAGTGTGTTTGAATACTTAGAGTGGAATGAAATGAGCTGGAACTGGTTGTGGTATCTCAACTGCAACTTTGTCAAGAACTTGAGCAATTGGTTGGTGATTTTATGAATTTAATGTTCCAGATGTTGTGTTAGTGTTTGGATCACTTCTATATGATGTTTATGAGGTGCGTGTGTGATTGGTTTGGTTGGAATTGCTCTCAAACTCAAAACCCGATAGTGACTTGCCTTAGAAGGCAAAATTGGAAATGAGAAGGAGATTTTGAGGAAAGCATTTGTTTGATGGATTTGGTGTACTCAAACTGATCACAATTGAGTTTTATTTATAGTAGAGCAAGTTTGTTTTGCAAGCAATAGTGATTGGTGGCTGCAGCAGGCCTTTGGCCAATTGGATCATTTTGGAATCTCAAGTCTCCTCTAGCCATTGACTAGAGGTTAGAGCACAGGCCTATGGTTCCCTAGTTCTTGGATATGTCTTGACTGAATTCTGTTAGCAGAGGCTCAGTTCATGCCACCTTGCTGAATGTATTGAATGCTTGAAAACAAAATTGGATATTTGGCATCTTTGTAGCTTTTTAGGTTTGGCATGCTACTTGTGGAATCTTGGATTTGGGAGGCTTGGGAATCAGAGCTTGTCCTTTGATTGTCCCCTCCGCAGGTGTGCAAAAGGATGACAAGGCTTAAAAATTCGTTTGGCACAAGAAATGTGCAAATTTGTCCTGAAACCTGTCTTAAAAAATCAGCTGCAGCAAGCCTTGTTGTAAAATCCATAACTTCTTGCTCAAGAATGATAAATGGCTGTTCCAGGACTTTCTGGAAATCTGATGTGACATACTTCAACTTTGATGTTCAGGGTTTTTCTTGAATCAACTTGGATCATGGAGAAAAACGTCCTTGAAGTTGGGACTTTCTTGCTGGAAAAATATTAATGATGTCCTATGAAATGTTGAAACATTTGACAACTTTGAACATTAATAATTCTAAACTTTAATCACTTATATCTTTTAATCCACTATGATATTTTGAGTTGAAGTGAATTGGATCTTTGATGCTTGTCCTGCATGGTGACAAAGCTTGAAAATTGTGTGGCACAAGAAAAAGTGCACAAAATCTGTCTAAAAAAAAATAGTTGCAGCAAGCCTTACTATAAAGTCCATAACTTCCTGCTCGAGTATGATAAATGGACGTTCTATAACTTTCTGGAAAGCTGAGATGACGTACTTAAACTTTGATGTTCAAGGTTTGTGAAGATAAGACTTGTAAAGTTGTCAAAAATGACCTTGAACTTGTGTGATCAAGTCTATCCTAAAAGTTGTCTTAAATATTCTGTTTTATCAATGCCTTTTGCAGAGATCATAACTTTCTGCTCGAGAATGATAAATGGGCTTTCTTGGACTTTCTGGAAAGTTGAGATGATGTACTTCAACTTTCATGTTCAATACATGGCTTGAATCAACTTGGATCATGGAGAAAAACGTCCTTAAAGTTGGGACTTTCTTGCTGGAAAAATAATTAATGATGTCCTACGAAATGTCGGAACATCTGACATTAAGAATTCCCAACTTTGATCACTTATATCTTTCAATCCTTATGATATTTTGAGTTGATTCCTTCTAAAATGTTGAAGTATCAAATACCCTCTTTAAAAGTAGCCTTTACGCAAAATCAATGGATGCTTGGATCAATAGTTACAACCTTGAAAAGTTGTGCACTTGAGCATGATTTTAACTTAGAAAAAATTTCTAAGTTTCTTTCAATTTGATCAATTTTGCAAATTTTCGTGATTTCTTGATATAAATTCGATCAAATGCAATCATCCATCATATTTTCTTGAGTAATGGCTTGTGAAGCTCATAGTTGACCAAAAGTCAAACTTTGACTTTCTGCGTCAGTTGACTTTGTATTAGATGAACTTGAGGCTTGATCCACTTGGAATGTTGCATCTTTATGCTTGATTCTTGTTGTGGGAGTCCTCTTGATCCTTTGTGGGTGTTTGAGAGATTAGACAAGTTGAAGATCATGTCATTCCTTGATTGATCCCTTGCCTAAGTGCTCTGAGAGGGCTTGAAACCCTAACTCTTGATTGTAATGAATGTTCACCCATCTTTGGGGAGACTAATGAGTGTGAAATGGTTCATCCATATTGTGATGATGATTTGCACAATGATGGGAATCTTAGTGGTCAAAATTTGGGGTATGACAAGGGCATTCAGAAAACATCCAACACGACGATGAATTTGCAAAGCTTGCAGGACTATAATTCATCAACTATGCTTTCCCGAGGTCAACATCATTGAAAGGGATGACACCTCCAATTCCAAAGAAGTGTGGGATACCTTAGGACAACCAAGTGGTAAGTATGACTTCCTGGTCAAGTACACCGCTCCCGAAAGCACTCGCATCAGGCTCAAAGACATTCAGCCAACTGGATGGGGAGATATACTTGAGAGTATAGACACTTTGCAAGATACAACTGAGGAATCCTCCTACGAAAACTCTACTTGGGAGACAGATTCCAACGATCTAGCTCCCCCAGAAATCAGCGTCATTTCTGAAGAAAAATCAAGAAGGAAGGTGCCAGACTTTGTGATTCACCGAGGAGTTCGCCGCCAATGGGTCATTGTCGATGTCCCGAAGATTGTTTATAAGTCGAAGTAATTGTCTTCTTTATCTTAACCTTTCACCCTGCCCAGGTGAAACGGATGTTTTTATAGGGCTCACTTTTTTGTAAATGTACCTCTTCACTTCGCCCAAAGCAACAGAGTTTTGTTTTATAGGGCTGTAGTTTCAAGAATTGACAAGATCATAAATAAATAAACGTCGTTCTGTAATTTCTGCATTTATTGTTGTTTTTTCTTTTCGCTTTTTTCAGAAAATGGTAATCCAAAAAAATAACTCAAATAATAAAAACAAGCATCTTTTAAAAAATTGCACTGCACCACACTCTTGCATTCTCTCTATCTCTTCTAAAAACAATCATCACGTCATGCAGATTGCTTGTTTTAAACCTCGTTGAAACATACGATCCAATGCCTTCTCCCGACTTTGAATTCACGGTATTTGTGGCTGAAGAAGAAGATGACAAAGAAATTCCAGAAGAGATCTCCCGATTACTCAGACAAGAGGAAAGGTCCATTAAACCTCACAAGGAGCCGTTGGAAACGGTCAACTTGGGTTCAGAAGAAGAGAGCAAAGAAATCAAGATTGGGGCACTGCTCAGTCCAACCGTCAAAGAAAGTTTGACAAAGCTTCTTAAAGAGTTTCCCGATGTATTTGCTTGGTCTTATCAGGACATGCCAGGGTTGGATACCAACATCGTGGAACATCATCTATCGTTAAGGTTAGAATGTCTGCCGGTAAAACAAAGGTTGAGACGGACTCATCCAGACATGGCCATCAAAATCAAAGAGGAAGTACAGAAATAGATTGACGTGAGTTTCCTCGCCACATCAGAATATCCTCAATGGCTAGCCAACATAGTACCAGTCCCAAAAAAGGACGGAAAAGTTAGAATGTGTGTAGACTACAGGGATCTGAACAAAGCAAGTCCAAAGGATGACTTTCCCTTACCACACATTGACATGCTGGTAAACAGTACATGAAAGTTCAAAGTCTTCTCTTTCATGGATGGATTCTCGGGCTATAACCAGATAAAAATGGCACCGGAAGATATGGAGAAAACTTCATTCATCACCCCATGGGGCACCTTTTGTTACAAGGTAATGTCGTTCGGTTTGAAGAACGCCGGGGCAACCTATCAACGGGCCATGGCTACTCCGTTTCATGACATGATACACAAAGAAATAGAGGTATATGTTGATGATATGACTGCCAAATCTAAGACAGAAGAGGAGCATGTGACCCACCTGTCAAAACTATTTGAGCGGTTAAGAAAGTACAAACTCCGCTTGAATCCCAACAAATGCACGTTTGGTGTCCGTTCAGGGAAAATTTTAAGGTTCATCGTTAGCCAGAAAGGAATTGAGGTTGTCCTGACAAGGTCAAGGCCATTCAAGAAATGCCTTCTCCAAAGACTGAAAAACAAGTCAGGGGATTCCTGGGACGTTCCAGATTTATATTCCTCATGACCGCAACATGTGCGCCGATTTTCAAATTACTCAAAAAGAATTAGGACTGCGTTTGGACAGAAGACTGCCAAACTGCCTTCGACAGTATCAAAGAGTATCTGTTGAACCCACTTATCCTATCACCTCCAGTAGAGGGAAGGCCGCTGATCATCTATTTAACAGTCTTGGAAGACTCCATGGGTTGTGTACTCGGCCAACAAGACGAAGCAAAAAGAAAAGAGTCTGCCATTTACTATTTGAGCAAGAAATTCACCAACTGCGAGACTCGGTACACTATGCTTGAGAAAACTTGCTGTGCTTTGGCTTGGGCAGCCAAACGTCTTCGCCAGTATATGATTTGTCACACTACTTGGTTAATCTCCGAAATAGATCCAATCAAGTACGTCTTTGAAAAACCTGCTCTCACGGGAAGGATTGCCCGTTGGCAGATGTTGTTATCGGAATATGACATCGAGTACCATGCTTAGAAAGCCATTAAGGGAAGTGTTTTAGCCGATCATTTGGCTCATCAACCGATTGACGATCAGGAATCAGTCGGTTTGACTTCCCAGACGAAGATGTCATGTACTTGAAAATGAAAGATTGTTGATGAACCGCTACCCAGTGAAGGGCCAGAACCAGGTTCCTAATGGGGACTAATCTTTGACGGAGCTGTTAATCATTATGGAAACGAAATTGGGGCAATCATCATAACACCTCAGGGTACCCACATTCATTTCACCGCCGACTGACATTCAAGTGTACAAACAATGAGGTCGAATACAAAGCTTGTATAATGGGTCTCGAAGAAGCAATTGACTTAAGGATTAAGAACTTAGATGTATATGGCGAATCAGCCCTGGTTATCAATCAGATCAAAGGAGATTGGAACACATACCAATCAGGACTGATTCCTTACAAAGACTACGCGAGAAGGTTGTTACCATTCTTTAACAGAATCGAGTTTCATCACATCCCTCATGAGGAAAATCACATGGCTGATGCACTAGCCACTCTCTCTTCCATGATTAGTGTAGGTCAATGGAATGACATACCTAAGATTGACATAATGCGTTTTGAAAGGCCCTCCTACATCTTCACGATTGAAGCAATCATATACGACAAACCATGGTATCACGATATCAAATGTTTCCTTCAGAAACAAGAGTACCCACCTGGGGCATCCAGAAAAGACAGAAAGACCCTTAGAAGACTGGCTGGAAACTTCTTCCTGAGCGGTGATACACTTTATAAGAGAAACTTTGACATGGTCTTGCTCCGATGTGTAGACAGACCAGAAGCGAACACGCTAATAAAAGAAATTCACGAAGGATTCTTTGGCACTCATGCTAACGGACACACAATGGCGAGGAAAATTCTGAGAGCAGGTTACTATTTGTTGACAATGGAATCCGACTGCTACAAGTACATGAGGAGGTGTCACAAGTGTCAGATATACTCAGACAAAATCCATGTACCGCCAACACATCTCAAAGTTCTTTCTTCCCCATGGCCTTTTTCCATATGGGGAATCAACATGATTCGCATGATTGAGGCCAAAGCTTCAAACGGACATCGGTTCATCCTAGTATCCATTGATTACTTCACCAAGTGGGTCGAGGCAGCGTCATACGCTAATGTAACCCGACAAGTCGTGGTCCGCTTTATCAAAAACAATATCATCTGCCATTATGGTGTTCCAAGCCAGATCATTACTGATAATGGATCTAACTTGAACAATAAGATGATGAAAGAGTTGTGTGTTGAGTTCAAGATCGAACACCATAACTCATCTCCCTACCGACCCAAGATGAACGGAGCGGTAGAAGTGGCTAACAAGAACATCAAGAAGATCGTTCAAAAGATGGTTGTAACCTACAAAGATTGGCATGAGATGCTACCCTTTGCCCTTCACAGTTATCGCACGTCTGTTCGCACTTCAACAGGGGTAACCCCTTTCTCTCTAGTATATGGCATGGAAGCAGTGCTCCCCATAGAGGTAGAGATCCCATCAATCCGGGTATTGATGGAAGCTAATCTAACAGAGTCTGAATGGTGTCAAAATCGACACGATGAACTGAATCTGATCGAAGAAAAGCAAATAATGGCACTATGCCATGGTCAGTTATATCAGCAAAGAATGAAGAAGGCATTTAACAAAAAGGTTCGACCTCGCGTCTTCAGAAAAGGAGACCTTATGCTCAAAAAGATACAATTATTTCTCACTGATTCCTGGGGCAAATGGACTCCGAATTATGACGGCCCCTATGTGGTCAAGAAAGCTTTCTCAGGCGGCGCCTTAAGACTTGCAACCATGGATGGAGAGGAATTTGCCTACCCCACAAATGTTGACGTAGTCAAGAAATACTTCGCCTAAATAAATAGAAAACGTCTCGGTGGATTGAAAACCTGAAAGGGCGGTCTAGGCAAAAATTAGAGACATAATCAAAAAGAAATCATCCCGGTGGATTGGATATATCAAAGTACAATCCATGCAAAAGTTAGGGATAATGGCAAGTAACTACGTCTGATCAGTTCAACTCCTTAGCAGTCATGCCATCAGTCAGAAAAACGCCAGTCAAGGTCATCTTCGACGGAAGCTTAGGATGTCTAGAATTCAAAGTTGGTAGAAGGATAGTGGTCGTTATGTTTCAATGTAGCCCTTTTCCCTTTAAATTACCATTTTCTAAACTTTGTAAATACTCTATGGAATCACGCGTTTGGCAGATTTCCATTCCATCAATAAAATTTGAGCCCTAGTGCTTTTGTTTGCAATTATTATTTGTTTTAGCTTTACAGAACGACATTTTAACATGATTAACGATTCTTGAAATAAAACAAAAATGAATTTACTTGTCAAACTTTTTTTGCTTTTAAAATAAAGATGGCAATTTCTTTTGACTGTTGAACATCGATCGCTTCTCCAGAAGTAATCGAACTTCAAAGTGCAAAATCAAAGTACTCCTTCTAAACCAGAGTATCTGAATGAAGGATCAACTGTATCAGATGTGATTTTCTCATCTGATATCCCCGACAGAGTTCTTATCTCCTAAGCTCGACCAACGGTTGTTCCCCACAGGGACTATCTCTCCTAAGCAAGGCAGAATTGCTATTTTGGACCAAATGGTACTTCTTCGTCCCCCGCAGTGGCCGAGTATCCAGCCGCGTTCATCTATTAGTCTGTATGTCGTGTCAGTTTTGTCAACATAAACATACATACATCATGCATTGTTGATTTACATTCATATTCATATTGTATCATTATCACTCTAGTCGGTCTTATCCCCTGGTAATAAAAGTCCTCTTATCAATCGAGTTGTCAGTTCTTTCCTCATTAGGAAATGTTGTGTCTGAACAATCTCTCTCCAGTTTATCTCTGGATTGAAACCGGTCCTCTACCACTTTGATAACTTGAACCTCTGAAAAACAAGCAAACTTTCGAAAAATATCACTCTTCGCCATTGAAGATGATATCTTCGCTTTCCGAGATTAAGGAAAATCCCAGAGAAAGCCTCTCAACCAAAGACTCTCAGTAACACATTGATTCTTCTCTCCAAAAAATAATGTTAATGAAGTCAGCAGCATCTCAAAATTGGGGTACATCACATGGCATTTCCTCCAAGGAGATCTCGAGGAAAAGTATGATGTAATATCCCCAAGCAGGTGTTGCACCCTAAAATTTGCTCTCCTTACTTTATTACTAACTGGCTTATGTTGCATTGCATTTTACATTATCATGTGTGCATATCATTGGTTCTTAGCATGGGGCCAAGGTACCTGAGATATTCTTCAAAGGGTCATTCTCTCCTAACCAGTGCATAGATTAGGGTTTTGAGATTCTTGGGTTTATTGCTCCAATGGGCAAGCTCCTTGGGGTTTTATCATCATCAAATGGCATATCTTATCTTTGTTGTAGAGGATACACATCATATTCCGAGGAATTTGGATTTGGAAACTGTGCTATTTCCTCCTGGACTGAGGGTACCACAACTAGGGTTTGCTATAAAGTCAGTTTATTTCTAATTTTTTGGGAAAGACTTGATTCTATGGTATTCCTTAGGTCCCCAAGTATCTAGGGATGGGAGGTTGCCCATCAGTTTGGTTCAGGAGAAGTTCAATTGATCAGAAGATTGAGAATCAGGTGAATTGGGTAAAAGTCAACAGTAAGAGGAGAAGTCAACTGTGGAACTTTGAGGGTCTCTCCAAGGTTTTCAAGGTCTCACATCCTCATATGGTCTTCAAGGGTCAAGTTTCATACATATTTGTCAGGAATCAGGAGTTGGTGCAAAGTTTCTAAATTTGGAAAGTGACCTATAATGAAAAGTTTCCATTTTTGGCAAGTTCCTGCACTGCATTCAACTTGACTTTTCATCATCAATAAAGCTTCAAATGAATTTTTCTCCAACATGAAAGTTGAAGATATTTTTCTCCTCTTTCCAACAAGTACTAGTGGGTCTCTATATCATTTGTGAAACTCAACTTATGGTTAAAAGAAGGCAAAGTGGTTTTTAGGGTTTCTCATGATCCCATTTTCACAACTTTGGGCATAATGACCTATAATCAATTCCATTGCTTCAAGACATGTTCCAACATCCAAGAACAATCCCTAAGGGGAATTTTTGGCTTTTTAATCAAGTGATTTCATGGGTTATTATTCACTTATATTCCATTATTCAAAAATGCCAAACTATTAAAAAACTCATGAATCAATTGTTTTCAAGGCCCAAGTTCCATTGAGGTGTAACTAGCAATCCAAATGAAAGTGATTCATCATGGAATTCTCAAGTATACATGCATGGAGGAGGTGTACTTAACATAATGTGATTTTTCAAAATTATTCAAAAACTCATTAAACAAGTAATTACCCAAGCCCAATTCATATTCAGTAGAAAACCCTAGTCTATATAAGCTCAATCATGCACTGGTTAGAGAGTTACACGTGATATTTTGGAGAAAAAGAAAGTGAACCCTAATTCTTGAATTCCTTGGATCTCTCAATCTACAAGGAGTTTCTTCAAAGTTCTTCCACAAACCTTCTCTTGGTGATCTCTAGAGTGCAAATCAACCACCATTCGCAGCCAAAAGCAAGTGCACGTGTAGAACCATCTCAGGTTGGAAGGATTTTTAAGGATCCTAAAACTCCCTTTTTTTATATGCATATTGACATGTGATGAATGGTGATTATCCTGATCTATTTATTTTTTATTTTGGACGTGTATATTGCTTGTTATGTGCGTTTGAAGTTTTATGCCCTAACCTCTTTTCGTTCGTTTTTTATTATTCATTGGTTGTTTGCAAATTTGGATGCCATATTTGGATTCCTTGCATTTTTTTGGGTGGGATAGTGTATTCGCACTTGCATTTTGGTGTTGTTTTGGTCGCAGGTGGTCGGAGAAGGGAGCGGAACCCTAGCTCCGGCGGTGGTGGCCGGCGAACCAGTCCGGCGAGGGTTTGAATGGGGAAGATGACTTCCCAGCCGTCCGATCCATGAATCCAACGGTCACGATGCTGCCACATGTTTTTGTTTTATTTTTTTTTTCTGATTTTAATTTTGTAATTGTGTGTTTATTATCCTACAATAACTATCGTGCTCCTCCAATTATATGTTTCTATTTGGCCTACTTTTGTTTTCGTTTGACCAACCACTGGCCGTCTGATGCATCAAGCGAACCACAGCACGCCAACGCATTAAAAAGCCCATGTGCCAGGCACATGGCTTTCCACGGTAAGCTCCCCAGGTTTTATTTTTTTCTGAATAATTAATTGGACCGGGCCTTCTTTTCGCACCCCTCTCCCAGGCCCATTTCAATTTCCAATTCAATTTCCTTACTAGACGCACCCCCCTTGCACTTTTTAATTCATCTTATTTTTATTAATTACATTTTCATATTTTAATTATTAAAAATACATTCTTGCATCTAAAAATCATCATAAAATTCATACATCATTTTTATCATTTTATAAAATTTTCACGAATTTTATTTTTTATTTTAATTTTATTCTTATTACTTAAACTAATTATTTAGTTAATTTCTTTTTAGCATTACTCATATCATGCATACATAAATTTCTTTATTTTATTTCTCTGCATCCATAAAATATTTTTAATCCATTCTTTTTGCATCTATTAGATAACATCCTAAATTGCATAAAAATATTTTTCTTTCATTTTTAAATTTATTTCATATTGCATTTTGGTCATTCCCTTTGGCACACTGAACCCCACTTCCCACCTGAACTTTGCCTAATTATTTAGATGACTAATATCTTGATTTTTTGCAGGGATTTTTGATATTTGGTTTATCTCTGGTTGAATAATATTGATGTTTAATTTGGGAATTTTAGGAGTTATTTTTCTAATTGTTTGATTTATTTTCACTTGAGAACTGCTTATATGTGCATTTCTGATCATGCCTAGGTCCTTGTTTGAAAGGCACTTGTGCCATTTGCTTTGGGGTTGCTTCTTTGATCTTTGAGTTCATGTTTGGATTATTATCATTATTGTTTGCCATTGCTTGATTTTCATTTGCTTTGATATTATTTACGTCTGTTTCTCACTAACCTTTTTATGCAGGGACTAAGGTAAGTTATTTAAGGGTATGGATAAGTATCCATGGTCACCCTTACTTTTTCCCTCCCTCATCTTCTTCCTTTAGGGTTTAGGTTGTCGTCAAACCTCACTAACTGTAGGTCACCCATGCATGATAACTGTAGGACTCATAGTCCCCCTTTAGAGTTACCCTTGTGTCTTCTCTCTTCTCATCTCAAATATCTTTAAAACACTTAATAAGAATAAGGTGTATTGCGCACGAGCCTTAAGTATGGGGAATGAGAAATGAGGGGCTTCCTCTCATCTTTCTAGAGTGCTTAGCGAGCGTCCTGTCTTGGGACGATGTGTTAAGTATTCGCCCCTGTGCCCTAGACTTTGGTGCAATGCAACTTAGGAACTAACTTAAGCCACTTCTGTCCTAAAAAACACAAACCAACTTCAAACATTTTTGTCCTTCGGGACCTTCAAATTAAAGGCTACTTTCAAAAAGGGCACGTTACTTTCCGTCTGAGACGCAAACAGGCATCGACCCTAACTGCCGGACGCGAACTTAACGTCGCTCATAAAAAACACAAAAAGAACACAGCCCTAGATGATAGTATAACTTACCCTTAGAATAGACAACAAGCGTGGATCCCATCGAGTACGATGGACGCGTGGGGTGCTAGCACCTTCCCCTCGCGTAACCGACTCCCGAACCCAGGCTATGGTTGCGATGACCATTCCTTTCCCTCTTCCTCAGGTTTATGCGGTGTTCCCTTTCCCTCTCTTGGGATAAATTTACACGGCTGGCGACTCTATTTTTCTGCGCCACTCTCGCATTTGTACCTGGATGAAAATCCTGGGAGCGACAGCTGGCGACTCTGCTGGGGAAATCTGGTTGACCTATGCTGGTCCATCCCTAAGCGAGTCAATCCTAACGCTTGCTTGTCTTTGTTCTCTTTCGGTGTTTTGTTTTTGTTTTGCTTTATGTTGTATTTTATTTTTATTTTTACTGCATTTTCTGCATTTCATTTATTATTACTGTCATGCTACTGTGCTGTTCTGGCTGTCTTTGTTTTGCAGGTTGGGTGGGACTGAGAGTTAAGACCAATACCCAGGCTTGAGTATACCCTAGGACTAGAGTGGAAAGTAGTGGGACCTACGTGCCCGCTTGGTACGTTTGTGTGTTCACGAAATTCACAACCAGACGAGGCTATCTTGGGACGCATTCTAACGTGTGTGTCTTGCGCATGTTGGGGTGTTGATCTAGAAGGCTGTCGACTCCGGTGACCGATCACTGAGGACCTTAGTGGAAACATCCCTCTTTAGTGGTGACAGTGGCAGACCACATCCTGTGGCAAACCCATTCGCACCCAAGGGCCCGCTTTGGAACTCGCATAGGATGGCCCCTACGTTTTGAAGAGAATCAGTGGAGGCACTCCTCGATTGACGATAATACTGTACCCCGAGGGATGAATGTACTATTATTTCTCGACCTCAGTGCCAAAGCTGAGGACCTTCCGCTTTGGAGAATCGGTTGAGGCCTCCTCGATTGATGATGATGCCAAACCAGAAATGGTGAACGTATCATCATTTCTTGACCTGAGAGCCCGGGATACTGAACATCCTAGTACCCACACGTGAGAGGGGATGGGCGTTTGCAGGTTTGCAGGTAACCGAGACCTTCAACCTACCATTGTTTTCTGGATTTGACATCAATGTCTGATTATTTGATGTTCCTCAGTGGTTCGGAATTCTGGTTTTCTGGATTGTGGTTCTCGTTCAGCTAACAGCACAGCACATCCAGCAGTGTGCCTTGACCCCATGTTTGCATGAGCATATCATTTTGCATTCTGACATGTTTGACATATTTCAGGGCTTGCATCTTACTCTTGATTCCGGTTTTCTGAGGTTACTTCAGCATGGATGTTCAGAGAAAGAAGACTGTTGCCTATTCGTTCCCAGAACCGACTTTGACACTGATTCACAAACTGATTAATATGGCTGGTTCCGGAGTTCGTACAGAGTTCAGTGGAAGGTATGGAAGACTTCTGAAATTTGTCTATAATATCTCCAAGTATGAGAAGGATGCCATTCACACACTTCTTCAGTTTTACGATCCGTCTCTACGTTGCTTCACCTTCCCGGACTACATCTTGGCTCCAACGTTGGAGGAGTTCTCATTTATTTTGGGAATTCCTATCAGTCATGATATAGTTTTCTTTTCTGAAGAACACCCCGGTATAAAAGAAATGGCTGTGGCTCTTCATATTAATGAATCCGTTCTGAATAGTAATATTGAGGAAAAACAAGGAGTTAAGGGTTTCCTATTGAAATTCCTGTTTGATCAAGCCTGTATACATGTCAAAGAAAAGAACTGGACTGCTTTCCAAGCTATTCTAGCTATGTGTATCTATGGGATTGTTCTATTTCCGAATATTCCTGATCTGGTGGATATGCACACCGTCAGAATCTTTATTTCAAAGAATCCTATACCTACCTTGCTAGGTGATGTGTATCACTCAGTCCACTATAAGAATGAGAATAGGCGTGGGAAAACTGTGAGTTGCTGTGCACCGCTCTTAGCTACTTGGTTTCTGAGTCGTCTCCCCAAATCTGGCGCTTTCGTTAATACGAAAGATTCTCTGAAGTGGTCAAAGAGGGTTATGGGCTTGACCGCTGATAACATTGTTTGGATCAATCATGACTTGCTAGGAATGGAGATTATCTACAAGTGCAGAGAATTCCCTAATGTACCCTTGATAGGGAGGAAAGGTGGAATTAACTATAATCCCTCCCTAACTATCAGACAGTTTGGTTATCCTTTGAAAGGTCCACCCAAAGAGCGAGATGTCCGAGAGTCCCTATTCTTCAATGGTATTGAGGATCAAGGGTTGATAAGGAAAGTTGTGAATGCTTGGAAATAGGTGACCAAGAAGGGTAAAATTTCATTCGAAAAAAGTAACAATCGGGCTTTCCCTTCCTATAAAGAGTGGATTAAGAAGAGAGCAGAAGAGGAGCTTCTTCCATTCCCGGTGGAACCACCTTTGTATCCTTTGGTGATCGAGCCTCCTACCACCGTTGAGTTGGAGAAGTATAACAAATTATGGGCTGAAAAGGAAAGGTTGCGGGAAGAAAATAGTGAGCTAAAGAGAGAAATTTATCAGTGGAAGCATGAGCGGGGTGAAGTTGTTCATACCGCCAAGTTGAAGACAGAGCTCCTTGCTAAAGCAGAAAAAGAGCTTGCTGACATGGTCGCATCCAGAGAAAGGATGAAACAAGCTTTGGATGGTATCAGTAATGTTCTCAGGTCCAAGGAGGAGGAATTAGGCAAGGCTTTGTTGAAGATTCACAGGTTCAATGATCACCAAGAAACTGCCATGGCTGAGAATAAAAGAAAGGAAGACGCTTACCTAGCTAAGATTGATCAGTTGAAGTCGACGCTCAAGAAGAAAGACGCCGAGATCTTATCGGGAATATTCAAGAGACAAGTAGTCGAGGGTCGACTCAATGAAGTCGTAGCCTCCATGGAAGAGCTGAAAGTCCAAGCTGAAGTGAAGAAACCTAGACATGAGGGACCTAGCATGGAAGGTGTTTCTGGAGAAGACGCTTGGGAATTACATTGCAGATACTTGGATGGGATCATACACAGGAGAGACCTTCTCATTCAAGGGCTAATTCAGAGGCCGAAGCATCCCGATACCAGAAAACTGTTCAAGGAGATTCAAGACTGGTGCAGAAAGCATAATGGATGGGGGGATTGACACTTGTGGACTTTGATGATATGCCATAGTTTTCTTTTTTCTTTTATTGTATGTGGATCACCACCAGGCTTGTTGGTTAGGACCTATGGTTTTTATATTCAGACTTGTTATCTCGGATTTGTGATTGTTGACATTTGGCTTTTCTCTGGTTTTCTTAATGTATGAGCAGAAGTTCCATTATATCTTGTTATTAAACCAGAATCAAGGGGTGGATCGCCCTGTGAACTTTCAAACACGTCCATTTGCATTTGCATATTCATAATCATCTTGCATAACCATTTTGCATGACAGGTGTTTATCTTCGGTATTCTTATCTTGTTCCCATCTCAGAATTGCAGATTTAACTCCTCAGGCCATTCAAGAGTTGATCATGGAGCGAGTTCAAGCTGAGTTGAGTGAACTGAAGATTCAGATGAGGCAATTTGGGGAAGACATGCTCCAGAAGCAGAGGACGCTGAGGGAGGAGATCAGTCAGATGAAGACTCAGATGGGTTTGGTCATAGAGATTTTGAAAACAATGTTGAAGAAGGAAGACAACCCTGTGCCCGCTTCCACAACGGAGATCCTTACTCCTCCCATCTCTTTGGAATTTGATCCACAAGCGAAAGTTCCAGAACTCTCCCAACAGCAGCTAGGTCTTGGCTCCCAAGAGAAGCCCAAGGGCAAAAAGTATACACAGGGGCAGAAGAATTCTGAAAGAGTCTTTCGTCCGCTCCCTATGCCATATTCTCAACTATTGCCGCATCTCCTTCAGTTTCAACTGGTACAAAAAAGGACTTTGGCTCCTCTCACCGGCAATCCTCCACCAAGCTATGATGCAAGAACCCATTGTGATTCCCATTCTGGGGCACCAGGAGATACCGTAGAGGAATGTGGGGCCTTTCAGCACCGAGTCTAGGATTTGATTGACGCAGGGGCAATTGAGTTCACATCGGGCGGCGTGAATGTACAAGATGATGTTACCCCAATTGTTGCAGAAGAAGTGAAGGCTCCTCCCCTCTTTACAGGATCCACCTCGTACCATGGACTTTCTCCACAGCCTTTTGCTACAAGAGTTTTACGTTAGCAACCTTGTTTGTGCCTCAGCCGAATGCGGAAAGGAGAGTGCAAACGCAGGAGAGGCGCCCAAATCAGCATCGACAGTAGAATTATCAGCAACAGGGGCGACCAAGACCAAGAGGGCCCAAGAGGACATTTGATCCTGTTCCAATCCCTTATAGTCAGCTGTTTACGTGTCTGCTCAAGAAGTCTCTGATTCAAACAAGGGGTACCGCGCCAGTACCGTACCCTATTCCTCCGGATTATGACATGACTGCTAGGTGCGAGTTCCACTCGGGAACGTTTGGGCACACAATTGATGAGTGTAATGTATTCAGGCACAAGGTGCAAGATCTGGTAGACTCCGAGATCATTGTATTCACTGAAGATGATATGTACATCAATGGAAGCCTCCTTTCTCAAATAGACACACAGTCTGCAAGTACGTCCAGACAGAATTAAGCTTCCTCAGCAATGGCAATCTTTAGCTTCTTTACTTGCATTTTCATTTGTAGTTTCTCATTTCTTGTTAAAGCATCGTATGTATGCAAGACTTGTTTGTTTTTTTTATGATGATATTAATGCAATGAGTATGTTTTCCTTGAAGTAATTCATTCGTGTTCACTCTTAAATGTTTATATGCACTGCAATACCAATTTTCTTGCTTAGAACTCTGGAGGGAGGATGACGAAATAAGAACGCAGATTTCTAATGGTACGCTTTTGGATAGAACCCTGTTGAGGATGTACAGGCATTGTTTCAAACCCCTAAACACTGGAGATATAAAGGAGATAGACCCTCGTTAACCCCTTCGAGCCTTGGAGTAGGAGTTTCTTTCGTACGAAAAAAAAAAACCCTCGTACTTAACCCAGGGGCGGGGTAGGCGTCAGTTAGTTTGACCAAGCGTTCAAATTTCAAGGAGAGTGAGCATCCGAGGAGACATTACCTTCTATCCCACCGTCAAGAGGTCAGGAGGTGGGAAACCATGATGGTTGCCCATCAACAACCAAGGAGTGAGGCAGTCACAACCCTTTCAGGCAAGTAAGACAACCAGTGTCACACGCTTTGTTCAAAAGGGGAATAAACAAAAAAAGAGAAAAGCCCGCTAAGTCGTGACTTGTAAACAAGCGACTTAGGCAAAAGTTAGGGCATCCCGCTGGACTTAAAAATCGAAAAGCTCAAAAGAGTCAGTCCAGGCAAAAATCAGGGATCAGAAAAGCAGAAGAAAGAGAAGTGAAAAGCATTACAAAAGAAAATCCCCGATAAGAACAAATTCGTGTGATCACAGACACAGGATAAAAAAGGGATGACTGTTATTCCAAAACCCACTTGGGTGCCAAACCATTGGTGGCGTAGGTTCCTTAAAGATCATAAACCTTGTGAGAGATGAGCGTTTGGGCCAGATTAACTGAACATAGGACCGGAGAACATCACGAAGAGTGGGTGGGCACCGATAAATTTTGAGCCATAAATCCTTTTTTCTGAAACCGTGAACCAGACCACGTTACAGCCCTTAAAAGTCCTAATTGAAACAAGGTTTATTCCAAAAGCGTACTTCAACAGGATAGCGTTCCTGACTCCTATGAGTTGTGCTAATAAGATTGGTTGGTATTGCATGTGCGTATTGCTTTTGCCATTCAAAAATCAAGGTCGCATCCCAGCAAGTGATTCATTCACAAGGCTTGGCGACGTATTTTCAATAAAAAACTTCAAGGTTAACATGAGTGTTGCATTAGATTTGTCATTCTCATAAATAACTTGTTCTGTTTGCATACGTGTGCCTAAGCATCAATGCAGCCTACACAGTGAACGTCAATCAAGAAGCTTGATCCTGCCAAGTTGGGATACTTGAAAATTTTGAAGGACAAATCATATCAAGGGGCATGCTGCCAAGAGACTCAGTATAGAGTGGGCTCTCCTCAGTAAGTCGTGTTAAGATGTAGCCAATCTGGGGCAGTCACGTCGAGAAATCTCTCAAAAATCCAGTTATTCTGGGGCATTCATTCTAAGATCAGGGGCAAAGTCACTTCAAAGCCCATAATGGGGCAGGCCACCTCTAGAGCATGGGAGATCGTCCACCCCTGAAAATGGTTAATTGAAAACACCTCCTCAAGGTTCAAGATGCTAAAGCAGAGTATTGTCAAGCCATTACGATCCCCTTCGAGGTAATGTACGTCATGGATTATGAAGACAGGGGCAGTTATGTCGAGATATGATAAATCTCTCCAAGAGTTTGAAGACCCCGGGGCAGTGCGAGCGCCCGATCTTCTGTAAAATCCTCTTGAGATGAAAAGTTCAAAGAGCCGCTTACGACCATAAAGACAAGTCAGGTTGCAGGGCAACGGGATTGTACATCCCCAGCAGTTGGCTCTCCCCAACATTGAGATTGCTCCTTCCCCAGTAGGACAAACTTTCCTCAGCAGAACAGACCCCCCACAGCAGGAGACTTGGAAAATATTTTCTCCGGATCAAGGCGTTATTCCCCACAGAATCAGGGTGTTCACCTTCCCCATCCAGTCAGGAAGCGTGCTCTCACCGACGATGTCATATTCTAATCCCCAGCAAGGTGGGAGTAAAGTCATTCTCCCCAGCAGGCTAAGATCAGCAGTTTCCCCAAGCAGGATGGTATCATGGACTATTTTCCCCAGCAGGTTCTGAGCCAATTGGATATTAGCAATTTTCAGTAACAGACTTCTAGTTCCGTCATTGGCGTTCATGCTTAACTCCCCTAGCAGAGGAGAAATCTCAGGTTGGATGTTACCTTCAGACAGAAGGGGTCCCCGGTAGTTCTCTCGGGATTTCATCCCCAGCAAAAGTTGTTGGTCTAAAGAGTCGATCAGTATGACACTTCTCAGCAGAGTTCCTAGATTCAGAGGGCAATTTATTTTTGTCATCCCCAGCTGAATGGATCTTTTCTCTCCGAAATTTATTTTGCTGGAAAGACCCTTTTTGCATATCATAAGCAATCGCATTGCATTCTCAAACGCGTAGCATTTCCATGTCGTACGGAACATTACGACAAAATTCAAACATTTGCATTCGAAGCATAAGCCAGGTTTGATACTTTCCTTGCCAGTTCTCTTTCTCAGCAGAGATGGCATAACTCAGGAGATTTTGGAGGGATGCGTTCCTCATGTTTGTGCTCCTCGGCAGAGTCTTTTATTTATACTTCTCCTTTCCCCAGCGGAGTCATCTTATCTGTGGATCTTGAGTCCGTTAGAAATTTGCTTTTGTTTGGCCTTTCTCTTTTGTGAGATCCAGTTTACTAGTATCCTTTTCTCAGTAGGGGTGGTATGAACCAAAGTTTTGTTTCACGTTATCCCTAGTGAAGTCGTCATTTTATGTTGGTTATCCTTTTGCGGGTATAATTGAGGTTGTATTCATTTTGTGGATACGATCGAGGTCGTATTCGTCCTTTTCTTTGGGGGTGGAGTGATTGAGGTCAGTCTTCCTTTGAGGGTACAATTGAGGTTGTATTCATTTTGTGGGTGCGATTGAGGTCGTATTCGTAGTTTCTTTGTGGGTAGAGTGATTGAGGTCAATCTTCCTTTGCGGGTATAATTAAGGTTTTATTAGTTTTGTGGGTGCGATTGAGGTCGTATTCGTATTTTCTTTGTGGGTAGAGTGATCGAGGTCAGTCTTCCTTTGCGGGTATAATTGAGGTTGTATTCGTTTTGTGGGTGCGATTGAGGTCGTATTCGTATTTTCTTTGTGGGTAGAGTGATCGAGGTCAGTCTTCCTTTGAGGGTACAATTGAGGTTGTATTCGTTTTGTGGGTGCGATTGAGGTCGTATTCGTATTTTCTTTGTGGGTAGAGTGATTGAGGTCAGTCTTCCTTTGTGGATGCAATTGAGGTTGTATTCGTTTTGTGGGTGCGATTGAGGTCGTATTCGTATTTTCTTTGTGGGTAGAGTGATCGAGGTCAGTCTTCCTTTGAGGGTACAATTGAGGTTGTATTCGTTTTGTGGGTGCGATTGAGGTCGTATTCGTATTTTCTTTGTGGGTAGAGTGATCGAGGTCAGTTTTCCTTTGAGGGTATAATTGAGGTTGTATTCGTTTTGTGGGTGCGATTGAGGTCGTATTCGTATTTTCTTTGTGGTAGAGTGATTGAGGTCAGTCTTCCTTTGTGGATGCAATTGAGGTTGTATTCGTTTTGTGGGTGCGATTGAGGTCGTATTCGTATTTTCTTTGTGGGTAGAGTGATTGAGGTCAGTCTTCCTTTGAGGGTACAATTGAGGTTGTATTCGTTTTGTGGGTGCGATTGAGGTCGTATTCGTATTTTCTTTGTGGGTGGAGTGATTGAGGTCAGTCTTCCTTTGCGGGTATAATTGAGGTTGTATTCGTTTTGTGGGTGCGATTGAGGTCGTATTCGTATTTTCTTTGTGGGTAGAGTGATCGAGGTCAGTCTTCCTTTGCGGGTATAATTGAGGTTGTATTCGTTTTGTGGGTACGATTGAGGTCGTATTCGTATTTTATTTGTGGGTAGAGTGATCGAGGTTAGTCTTCCTTTGAGGGTACAATTGAGGTTGTATTCGTTTTGTGGGTGCGATTGGTGCGATTGAGGTCGTATTCGTATTTTCTTTGTGGGTAGAGTGATTAAGGTCAGTCTTCCTTTGTGGATGCAATTGAGGTTGTATTCGTTTTGTGGGTGCGATTGAGGTCGTATTCGTATTTTTCTTTGTGGGTAGAGTGATTGAGGTCAGTCTTCCTTTGAGGGTACAATTGAGGTTGTATTCGTTTTGTGGGTGCGATTGAGGTCGTATTCGTATTTTCTTTGTGGATGGAGTGATTGAGGCCAGTCTTCCTTTGCGGGTATAATTGAGGTTGTATTCATTTTGTGGGTGCGATTGAGGTCGTATTCGTATTTTTCTTTGTGGGTAGAGTGATTGAGGTCAGTCTTCCTTTGCGGATGCAATTGAGGTTGTATTCGTTTTGTGGGTGCGATTGAGGTCGTATTCGTGTTTTGTTTGTGGGTAGAGTGATTGAGGTCAGTCTTCCTTTGCGGATGCAATTGAGGTTGTATTCGTTTTGTGGTGCGATTGAGGTCGTATTCGTGTTTTATTTATGGGTAGAGTGATCGAGGTCAGTCTTCCTTTGTGGATGTAATTGAGGGTGTATTCGTTTTGTGGGTACGATCGAGGTCGTATTCGTATTTTCTTTGTGGGCAGAGTGATTGAGGTCAGTCTTCCTTTGAGGTTGTATTCGTCTTTTGGGTACGATTGAGGTCGTATTTGATTTTTCCTTGTGGATATGGTTGAGGTCATATTCCTTATTTTTCAGCACACTCTTTCTCGTTATTCTTACCATAAGCAAATTTTTGGGGCTCTTTCCGTATTCAATCGCCGTGTACCCTGGAATGTCTGAGAGCCGTTGCTATCACACCTTCAGGACCAAGTTGATTGAATAGGGGCAGCTGTTGCACCCCAAAATTTGCTCTCCTTACTTTATTACTAACTGGCTTATGTTGCATTGCATTTTGCATTATCATGTGTGCATATCATTGGTTCTTAGCATGGGGCCAAGGTACCTGAGATATTCTTCAAAGGGTCATTCTCTCCTAACCAGTGCATAGATTAGGGTTTTGAGATTCTTGGGTTTATTGCTCCAATGGGCAAGCTCCTTGGGGTTTTATCATCATCAAATGGCATATCTTATCTTTGTTGGAGAGGATACACATCATATTCAGAGGAATTTGGATTTGGAAACTGTGCTATTTCCTCCTAGATTGAGGGTACCACAACTAGGGTTTGCTATAAAGTCAGTTTATTTCTGATTTTTTGGGCAAGACTTGATTCTAGGGTATTCCTTAGGTCCCCAAGTATCTAGGGATGGGAGGTTGCCCATCAGTTTGGTTAAGGAGAAGTTCAATTGATCAGAAAATTGAGAATCAGGTGAATTGGGTAAAAGTCAACAGTAAGAGGAGAAGTCAACTGTGGAACTTTGAGGGTCTCTCCAAGGTTTTCAAGGTCTCACATCCTCATATGGTCTTCAAGGGTCAAGTTTCATACATATTTGTCAGGAATCAGGAGTTGGTGCAAAGTTTCTAAATTTGGAAAGTGACCTATAATGAAAAGTTTCCATTTTTGGCAAGTTCCTGCACTGCATTCAACTTGACTTTTCATCATCAAGAAAGCTTCAAATTAATTTTTCTCCAACATGAAAGTTGAATATATTTTTCTCCTCTTTCCAACAAGTACTAGTGGGTCTCCATATCATTTGTGAAACTCAACTTATGGTCAAAAGAAGGCAAAGTGGTTTTTAGGGTTTCTCATGATCCCATTTTCACAACTTTGGGCATAATGACCTATAATCAATTCCATTGCTTCAAGACATGTTCCAACATCCAAGAATAATCCCTAAGGGGCATTTTTGGCTTTTTAATCAAGTGATTTCATGGGTTATTATTCACTTATTTTCCATTATTCAAAAATGCCAAACTATTAAAAAACTCATGAATCAATTGTTTTCAAGGCCCAAGTTCCATTGAGGTGTAACTAGCAATCCAAATTAAAGTGATCCATCATGGAATTCTCAAGTATAAATGCATGGAGGAGGTGTACTTAACATAATGTGATTTTTCAAAATTATTCAAAAACTCATTAAACAAGTAATTACCCAAGCCCAATTCATATTCAGTAGAAAACCCTAGTCTATATAAGCTCAATCATGCACTGGTTAGAGAGTTACACGTGATATTTTGGAGAAAAAGAAAGTGAACCCTAATTCTTGAATTCCTTGGATCTCTCAATCTACAAGGAGTTTCTTCAAAGTTCTTCCACAAACCTTCTCTTGGTGATCTCTAGAGTGCAAATCAACCACCATTCGCAGCCAAAAGCAAGTGCACGTGTAGAACCATCTCAGGTTGGAAGGATTTTTAAGGATCCTAAAACTCCCTTTTTTATATGCATATAGACATGTGATGAATGGTGATTATCCTGATCTATTTATTTTTTATTTTGGAAGTGTATATTGCTTGTTATGTGCGTTTGAAGTTTTATGCCCTAACCTCTTTTCGTTCGTTTTTTATTATTCATTGGTTGTTTGCAAATTTGGATGCCATATTTGGATTCCTTGCATTTTTCTGGGTGGGATAGTGTATTCGCACTTGCATTTTGGTGTTGTTTTGGTCGCAGGTGGCCGGAGAAGGGAGCGGAGCCCTAGCTCCGGCGGTGGTGGCCGGCGAACCAGTCCGACGAGGGTTTGAATGGGGAAGATGACTTCCCAGCCGTCCGATCCATGAATCCAACGGTCACGATGCTGCCATATGTTTTTGTTTTATTTTTTTTTTCTGATTTTAATTTTGTAATTGTGTGTTTATTATCCTATAATAACTATCGTGCTCCTCCAATTATATGTTTCTATTTGGCCTACTTTTGTTTTCGTTTGACCAACCACTGGCCGTCTGATGCATCAAGCGAACCACAGCACGCCAACGCATTAAAAAGCCCATGTGCCAGGCACATGGCTTTCCACGGTAAGCTCCCTAGGTTTTGTTTTTTTCTGAATAATTAATTGGACCGGGCCTTCTTTTCGCACCCCTCTCCCAGGCCCATTTCAATTTCCTTACTAGACGCACCCCCCTTGCACTTTTTAATTCATCTTATTTTTATTAATTACATTTTCATATTTTAATTATTAAAAATACATTCTTGCATCTAAAAATCATCATAAAATTCATACATCATTTTTATCATTTTATAAAATTTTCAAGAATTTTATTTTTTATTTTAATTTTATTCTTATTACTTAAACTAATTATTTAGTTAATTTCTTTTTAGCATTACTCATATCATGCATACATAAATTTCTTTATTTTATTTCTCTGCATCCATAAAATATTTTTAATCCGTTCTTTTTGCATCTATTAGATAACATCCTAAATTGCATAAAAATATTTTTATTTCATTTTTAAATTTATTTCATATTGCATTTTGGTCCTTCCCTTTGGCACACTGAACCCCACTTCCCACCTGAACTTTGCCTAATTATTTAGATGACTAATATCTTGATTTTTTGCAGGGATTTTTGATATTTAGTTTATCTATGGTTGAATAATATTGATGTTTAATTTGGGAATTTTAGGAGTTATTTTTCTAATTGTTTGATTTATTTTCACTTGAGATCTACTTATATGTGCATTTCTGATCATGCCTAGGTCCTTGTTTGAAAGGCACTTGTGCCATTTGCTTTGGGGTTGCTTCTTTGATCTTTGAGTTCATGTTTGGATTATTATCATTATTGTTTTCCATTGCTTGATTTTCATTTGCTTTGATATTATTTACGTCTGTTTCTCACTAACCTTTTTATGCAGGGACTAAGGTAAGTTCTTTAAGGGTATGGATAAGTATCCATGGTCACCCTTACTTTTTCCCTCCCTCATCTTCTTCCTTTAGGGTTTAGGTTGTCGTCAAACCTCACTAACTGTAGGTCACCCATGCATGATAATTGTAGGACTCATAGTCCCCCTTTAGAGTTACCCTTGTGTCTTCTCTCTTCTCATCTCAAATATCTTTAAAACACTTAATAAGAATAAGGTGTATTGCGCACGAGCCTTAAGTATGGGGAATGAGAAATGAGGGGCTTCCTCTCATCTTTCTAGAGTGCTTAGCGAGCGTCCTGTCTTGGGAAGATGCGTTAAGTATTCGCCCCTGTGCCCTAGACTTTGGTGCAATGCAACTTAGGAACTAACTTAAGCCACTTCTGTCCTAAAAAACACAAACCAACTTCAAACATTTTTGTCCTTCGGGACCTTCAACTTAAAGGCTACTTTTAAAAAGGGCACGTTACTTTCCGTCTGATATGAAAACAGGCATCGACCCTAACTGCCGGACGCGAACTTAACGTCGCTCATAAAAATCACAAAAAGAACACAGCCCTAGATGATAGTATAACTTACCCTTAGAATAGACAACAAGCGTGGATCCCATCGAGTACGATGGACGCGTGGGGTGCTAGCACCTTCCCCTCGCGTAACCGACTCCCGAACCCAGGCTATCGTTGCGATGACCATTCCTTTCCCTCTTCCTCAGGTTTATGCGGTGTTCCCTTTCCCTCTCTTGGGATAAATTTACATGGCTGGCGACTCTATTTTTCCGCGCCACTCTCGCGTTTGTACCTGGATGAAAATCCTGGGAGCGACAGCAGGAAACAGTCTCTCAAGAGACTCGTTTTCCCCAATAGAGTCGACAAATGGCATCTCCCACAGAGAAGTTTGAACACCTCTACAACTTAGACAAATGGGTTTCCCCAGCAAGTCTGGCATCAAAACTTTTTCCTATCAAATGGCATCTCCCCAGGAAAATTCGGCGAGATGTTTGAGGAGAACCGCTACAAACAGCGTCCCTTGTCAAGAAAGTTTATTGACAAAAGAAACTGAGACCAGTTCCTTGGCAGGAAACCAGGATCAAGGGGAAGTTTATTTCAAAAATTGAGACCAGTTCCTTGGTAGGAAACCAGGATCGAGGGGAAGTTTATATCAGAAACTAAGACCAGTTCCTTGGTAGGAGACCAGGATCGAGGGGAAGTTTACGTCAGAAACGGAGACCAGTTCCTTGGTAGGAAACCAGGATCGAGGGGAAGTTTATTGACAAAGGAAACTTAGACCAGTTCCTTGGCTGAAAACCAGGATCGGGGGGAAGTTTTTACCTTTTCTAAGAATCATTTCTTAGCAAAAGAAGATGAATGCAAACTACCATTCATAACCACTATCAAAATTTCGGGTATTCCGATATTTAATCATCTTGCACCCCGAATGCCCGAATACCTTCGCCATTCACACCTTCGGGTCCAAGAAGATTAAATAGGGGCGTATGTCATACCCCAAATTTTGACCACTAAGATTTCCCATCATTGTGCAAATCATCATCACAATATGGATGTACCTTCATGCATCACCAGTCTCCTCAAGGATTGTTGAGCATTCACTACAATTAAGAATTAGGGTTTTAAGCCCTCTTAGAGCTTAGACAAAAGATCAATCAAGAAATGACATGATATTCAACTTGTCTAACCTCTCAAACACCCATAGAGGATCAAGAGGACTCCCACATCAAGGATCAGGCACAAGGTTCCAGCATTTCAAGTGGATTAAGCCTCAAGATCGCCAGTGTCACCAAATTAGGGTTTTGGTCGACCAGGGCCTCCAGATGAAAATCTTCATCTGGGCATGAGCCATTGCTTCAAAGCACAGCTTAAATTACTCTAAGGGACCTTATAAACCCAATCATCCAGTCAATTTGACCTCAGGAGATTCCTTCACCAAAAATCAGGAATTAGGGTTGCTTGACCTAATTCACCCCTAAGTTGACTTTTGGGACAAAACATGAGCCAAGACCTCAAGACATGATTTGAGGGTCTCTAATAAACCACATTGATCCATTTGCAATAATGGATTGATCCAAGAAGCTTGATCTACAAGTTTCAGTTTCCTCTGGACCACCATTAGGGTTTTGAAGAAAAAGTCAACTGTACCTTTGACTTTTGACCAAGACATGCTCCCAAACCCTGGAACATGATTCAATATGCCCTATAACACCTATGGAACATATCCATTAGGTTTGATTTAGGTCAAAGACTTAATTTCACCAAGGATCGCACAGTTTGGAATTCATTCGATAAAAAGTCAACTGTGCACAAAGTCAAAGTTTGACTTTTTGAGATTTTTCACAATTATGGTTCCTCAACACTAAAACAATGTTAATATGTGATTTGAATCATCACTTATCAAGAAGAATCAAAGAAAGTGAGGTAACTTGTAAAAGGGGTAACCATAAAAAACTTAGAATTTTTCTAAGTTATGGAACAAAGTGGCTAGGGTACCAACTTCCAAGGGTCATAACTTGAGATCCAAGCAACCATTTTGGATGGTCCAAAGATGGATTTGCATCTCTAATGGCATACTTTAAAAGTGTCAACTACACCTCATTCCAATTCTTCATGGATTTTTACTTATGGAGTGATCAAAATGGCTGAAAACATGAAATGTCATTTTTTCCAACACTTAGTGAAGTTTTCACTAAGTCAGAATCTGTCTTGCTTTTTTTCAAAATGTAGGGGAATTTTTCACTTGGATCCAAAACGTTTCAAGACAAACTATGATCACACATGTGTTGTGTCACATAAGAGCTTTCCAAAATGTCCAAGAACTCCATCAAATTCCATCTGAGCTAAGAGTTATGATGACTGCAATATGCCTTGATGCAAACTGCTTGGCAAGGCAGATTTGTGCACAAAGGCTCGATTTGAACAATTTGTGCAAATGACAAACAAGTTTATCCATCCGCACACCTCAGGGGGAGATCAAGGAGGAACAAACCCTGATCCATAAGCCTCCCAAGTCTTTGGAACTACATATAGGTTTGGCACCCCTAAAAGCTAAAGATGCCTCAAGACTCCAATTTTGTTTTGGAGCATTCAATGGATGCTTAGAGGTGGCATGTATCAGAGCAAAGATGAACACTTCATTCAAGCCTTATCCTTGAATTAGGGAACCATAGGCCTGTGCTCTAACCTCTAGTCAATGGCTAGAGGAGACTTGAGATTCCAAAATGATCCAATTGGCCACATATCTGCTGCAGTTGCCATTCATTATTGCTTGCAAAACAAACTTGCTCTACTATAAATAGAGCTCATTTGTGCTCATTTTAAGTACACCAAAGCACCCAAACTGATGCTTTCCTCAAAATCACCTTCTCACTTCCAAAATTGCCTTATAAAGCAAGTCACTATCGGGTTTTGAGTTTGAGAACAATTCCAACCAAACCAATCACACACACACACCTCATAAACATTATATAGAAGTGATCCAAACACTTACACAACATCTGGAACACCAATTTCACAAAATCACCAGCCAATTGCTCAAATTTTCAACCAAGTTACCGTTGAGGTGCCATAATCTGTTCCAGTCCATTTCCAATCACTCCAAGCATCCAAACACATTCCATATGGTGTAGGGAAGTTGTTCAGTTCATCACAACTCATCTATAACACCTCCAACTCAAAAATCAAATTGCTCTTGCTGCCACGACCTTCAAGTAAGCCTAAACTTGGTCATTTCATGATTCATGCATATTTCCTCGCACAATAATTTTGCCATATGTTCATAATCATGTATGGAGGATTTCCCCTTAATTAATTGCTTTGTATGAATCGTGTATCAAAATTCCCAGCCTTCATGAAGAATTTAGGGTTCTTGAGGTTTTGTCTTGATTTCTTATTCCATACTTAAAATAAATGAAATTAAAGACCATAGACATGATCGTGAGGTGAAAACGAGTAGATTGATATGTGGATTGTGTGATTTCATCAAGTATTCAGTGAGATTGAGGGGAAAACACAAATTTGAAGAAACAGAGGGCGCGGGCAAGAACTTGGTGTTCTTGGCGCCCTTTTTGAATTTTTAAATATTTGAATTTTTGTGATTTTATTTAATTGATTAAAAAATTAATTTCTCTCTGGTTTTTAATGATTTTGAGTTGATTCTTTTTTTAATAATTCACAAAAATATTAAAATATTTTATTTTACAATAATTTCCCAAAAATATTATTTATTTCATATACTTGATATTTTTGCAAAGAATTAATGTTTATTTGTTTTTTGACATTTAAAGTATTTTTTCTTTCTTGATTTCCCAAACTTAAATGGTTTCCAATCATTTTGTGGATAAAAACATGATTTTTCAAACATTAATCCAAGATCACAACTTGTTTTTCACACATGTTTGATAATTTTGATCATTTTAATCAAAATTTTTATTTAATTAAAATACATTTTGAAATTAATTTAGGGTTTTGATCTTAATCACCCTAAACAAATCTTTTTAAAAATATTTTTGGGCCTCTTGATAGAGTGTAAGTCTCACCTCTTTGTACATAAATAATTTTGGGCCTCAGTGTATTGTATAAGTCCAGATACCGTTTTAGAAATTCTGACGTAATCGTCGTTTTCAAACTTTTTCAATTGGGCCTGGGTGTTGTAAGTCCCATTTCTTTTCTTTAAAAATCTTTTTGGGCCTCTTGAGAGAGTGTAAGACCCATCCCTTTGTACAAAAAACCTTTCTTTGGGCCTCAGTCACTTGTATAAGTCCCTGTACAAAGTCAAAACAACAGTGCAATCACTGTTAAAATTTGGGCCTCTCCCTGAGCTGTAAGCCCCAATCTCTGTTCAAAATACTTTCACCTTTGATTTTGAATCTAAATATATAGTTGTTATCAAAATTTTCTTTAATTTCTTTGATTGAACAACTAACAAAACAACATGGAAGCTCTACATCGGGTAAGTGTTTATCCGTTTTCTTTTATATGCTTTCATATACATAACTGTATTGTGGGAAGCTGCGCATGGTTAGTCTTCTTTCATACTCTTTTAAATACTTGTCATATATCAACTGTATATATACTAGTATAGTTATATAGAGTTTTCCCCGGCAACTACGTCTAGAACTAGGTAAATCCCGGTTGGTCACTCTTTAAATACAAACAAAACTAGATCCCGATAGGATTTCCAGATACAGTCTTCCCTTCTCTTGGGGTTAAACAATATGGAACAAAGAGAAAGGCAGTATTCTCGGTGAACCTTTTCTCAGACTGTCACCCCTAGAAATTGTCAAAGAAATTCTACTCCCTAGATTTGATCTATTCTCCGTGAATAGCATCTCTTGAGTTTCTTCCAAACCCTCGAACTTTCCTGGAATGATCTCTTCTCTGTGAATTGCATTTCTTGAACTTCTCTTGGTTTGGGGACCCACAGGCTTCCTAAAAGCATCCCCGCCTCCTCTTGGGCTTTGTACAAGGACCCTTCGGCTTCTTAGAAGTTCTCATGCCTTCTCTTGGGCTTAATACAAGCACCCTAACGACCTCTTAAAGGTATAAGACAGAACTTAGTCATCCTTTGCTAGAGCAGTCTTTCCAGTGTCAAACCTCAGGCCACTTTAGGGTTGATTCTCATCCCTTAAGGCCCTTGCCCTCTTTTGGGCATCCTACAAAAGATAAAACTCTTCAACACCAGTAGACTTGGACAGGCTAAACCCCCTTTGAGTCTCAAAGACATTCTCAAGTTCCTTTCAAACATAGAAAAAAATACCGATCACTCTAGATAAATCTCCAGCAGAAACCCGGTCTCTCTCATGAGAGTTCCCCACCCTTGGGCCTGCCTATGGATCTAATCCTCAGTAGTAAGATAGGCTCCTCTTAGGCTTTGTATAATGATCTTTCCTCAACGCATTCAGCCTCCTCTTGGGCTTTGTACAATAATTCTCCCCCTAGCGGAGCTAACCTTTTCAGACTCTCTTGTTGAGTCCATCACTTTTCAAGACTCACTTGTTGGGTCGATATCCTTTTAGCCTCAATCTCGGGCTTCGAACGAGACAGAAAATCACTCTCTTGTTGAGTATAAAAGACTCTCTTGTTGAGTCAATTAACTTTCAGACTCTCTTGTTGGGTCAACCACCTTTGCAAGACTCTCTTGTTGAGTCAACTCTTTTAGCCTCCGTCTTGGGCTTTGTACAAGACATATAAAAACACTCTCTTGTTGAGACAAACACATTTCAGCCTCAATCTTGGGCCTTGTACAAGACACATACAAACCTCCCCGGCGGAGTCAAAAATCCCTTTTAGCCTCAATCTTGGGCTTTGTACAAGGCATAAAGAATATTTTCCCCAGAAAAGTCAAACTGTTAGCCTCCTCTTAGGCTTTATATAATGATATCCCCAAAGAGTCAGCCTCTTTTTTGCCTCAATCTTGGGCCTTGTACAAGACATATACACTCTCTTGTTGAGTCGGTCCTATCTAGCCTCCTCTTAGGCTTCATATAAAGAAATCCCTAGCTGAGTCAATCAACCTTTTAGCATCAACCTTGTGCTTTGATCAAGGCACACAAAAATCAATGATCCCCTTTCAGAGATGACAAATTCTCCCTCAGTCAAACCTTTAGCTTCAATCTTGGGCTTTGAACAAGACACAAATAACCTTTTATCTTCAATCTTGGGCTTTGAACAAGACACAAATACCCTTTTAGCTTCAATCTTGGGATTTGAACAAGACACCAAAACATCTTTTTCCTCCCTTAGAATAGGAGGAACTATGATTACTCTGATTTCCCTGTTTCTTTAAACGAGAATACGTAGGCATAAGATTGCGAAATCTTAGCGAGCATACTAATAAAAAACTCTAGGTCCAGTACATTCATAAAAAAAATTAGATATAGTATCTTCCCAAAAGCCCCATGTACTGTTGAGACACTCTATTCTTAAGCCAAATAACCTAAGAGAGACCCACTATTTTGATAGCATCTGTAAACCAACAGTCATCTGTTTAAACTCAGTATGCAAGCAGGGTAAATTAGAGACATTTATTTCCCTTCCTTAATCAGCTTCACAGGATAAAAAATGAATCGAACTGTAGCACCCCAAAGCGATAGTGATTCGAAACCACAAAAACCGCGCTACGGAAGAATGGCGACCACAGTGGGAGGACCGTTCTCCCATCTCTTAGGTAGAGATTGAGGCTAAAAAAGGTTGACTCAACAAGAGAGTCTCAAAAGGTGATTGACTCAACGAGGGAGTCTGAAAGTTGATTGACTCAACAAGAGAGTCTGAAAGGGTGAGTGATTGACTCAAGAAGAGAGTCTGAAAGGGTTAGCTCCGCTGGGGAGAATCATTGTACAAAGCCCAAGAGAAGGCTGACTTTGCTGAGGAAAAGTCATTATACAAAGCCTAAGAGGAGGCTAGCTTTTACCGAGGATAATTGAGATCTCGAGGCAGGTCCAAGTGGGGAATCAACTCTTGCTGAGGGTTCCAGAAGAGTTGAGGTATCAGATGCCTTGAGGTTCTGATTCAGGATTTTTGGGAGAGAGACTGGGATTTAGCTCTGCTGGAGATTGATCCAGAGTAACCGGGGTTCCTCCCTGTATTTGTAGGGAACATGAGAATGTCTTTGAGACTCAAGGGGATTACACTGTCCAAGTCTACTGGCGTGGAAGAGTTTTATCTTTTGTATGATGCCTTTAAGAGGAGGCACGAGTATTAAGGGATGAGAATCAACCCTAAAATCCGATATTTGACACTAGAAAGACTGCTCTAGCAAAAGATGACTAAGTTCTGTGTTATACCTTTAAGAGGTCGTCAGGGTCCTTGTATTAAGCCCAAGAGAAGGCATGAGAACTTCTAAGAAGCCAGAGGGTCCTTGTACAAATCCCAAGAGGAGGCGGAGATGCTTTTAGGAAGCCTGTGGGTCCCAAACCAAGAAAAGTTCAAGAAATGCTATTCACCGAGAATAGATCATTTAGTGAATGTTCTGAGACTTGAAGAAACTCAAGAGATGCTATTCACTGAGAATAGATCAACTCTGGGGAGTAGAATTTCGTTGACAATTTCTAGGGGTGACAGTCTGAGGAAAGGTTCACGAAGAATACTGCCTTTCTCTTTGTTCCATATTGTTTAAGCCCAAGAGAAGGCAAGACTGTATCTGGAAATCCTATGGGGATCTAGTTTTGAGTGTATTTTAAAGTGACCAACATGGCTTTACTTAGTTCTAGACCTAGTTGCCGGGGAAAACTCTAAATAACTATACTAGTATATATACAGATGATATATGGCAAGTATTTAAAAGGATATGAAAGAAGACTAACCGTGCACAGCTTCCCACAATACAGTTATATATATATATATATGAAAGCGAGTAAATGAAAGTTGTTAAAACTTATAGGCGAGCAAGCTTCCATGCTGTATGGTTAGTTGTTCAAAGAAATTAAAGAAAGTTTTAATAACAACTGTATATTGAATATAAATCAAAAAGGAGTTTGTTTGAAAAGATTATTGGGGCTTATACTCAAAGAGAGGCCCAAGTTTTAACACTGATCGTACCGTTGTTCTGAATATCGTATCGGGACTTATACAACGACTGAGGCCCAAAAAGGTTTACTGTACAAAAGGATTGAGTCTTACACTCTCTCAAGAGGCCCAAAGAGGTTTTGAAAAAGAAAAGTGGGACTTACAACACGAGGGTGGGCCCAAAATTGTTTTTGCTTGGAAATGGCGATCGCGCTGAGATTCTTTTAACGCCGAGGGACTTATACAATATCTGAGGCCCAAAGGTTTTGGTTAAAAATGGATTGGGTCTTATACTCTATTAGAGGCCCAAAAGATTTATTTTTATACAAGTGGTAGGGCTTACAACTCAAGGAGAGGCCCATTAATTTCTGTTTGAAAATGGCGATCGCGCCGAGATTTTTCATCGTGTCGGGACTTATACAATATCTGAGGCCCAAAATTATTTATGTACAAAAAGGGTTAGGTCTTACACTCTATTAGAGGCCCATGAGTGTTTGAAAAAGATTTGTTAGGGTGAACATCAAAGAAACCCTAATTTTTTAATTAAAAATGGCATTTTTCAAAGGTAATTTAAATAATAATTGATAAAATATCAATTATATTCAAAAACAAGTTGTACACTTTGGAAAATATTTTGGAAAATCAAGTTTAATCATATGAAAGCTTAAAATCCAATTAATTTTGAAAGGCCAAAGTGTGAATTCCATTTTAAAAATGTTTAAAAACAACTAAAATGAAATTAATTACAAAAATTCTAATTATATTAAATAAATAATATAAATTGGATTTTTTTGCGGAATAAAATATTTTAACATTTTTGTGATTTTTTACAAAAAGAACCAATAAATAATTAAAATTGAGAGAGAGATTAATTTTTCAAATCATTTAAAATAATATGAAAAATATTAAAAAAGTGGAAAAAGTGTTAAGAAAGGGTCTGGGGCGAGGGGGATTCAAACCCCATACCTCAAGGGTACAGTGCGCGCCTTCTACCACTGGGGTGGTGATACATCCGTGTATCAAAGCCACCCTAGAAATACATATGGCATGCCTTGTTTTAGGCCCGGTCAGGGCAAGGTTTTAGACCAAAAACGTAAAGGCCATAACTTTCTCATTTCTCCATGGATTGGGACAAAATTTATATGCATCTGGCCTAGAATTTCCCAAGGAATCCAATGGTGGTGGTGGTTTTTTCAGATGAGGTCCCTATTTAAAAACCCGATAGTGTTTTTGAAATAGGCCTATAATTGCATTTTCTATACTAACACATGGTACAGGCAAGAATTACATGGAAAATTGGTTCAAACACAACATATATAACATGTATGAGATGTTTATGATCAGTGGACTTCAAAGCAATGCATAATTTAGAAAGTTCAAGTGATGATGCATTTACCTCTTGGAGCTTGTTGTGCAATCTGCCAAGTTTCTTGTGCCAGAAGTAATTTGATGCTTTGGACACTCTCAATTAATCCCTTAGAAGCTTTTAGAATGGGTAGAACCAGCTGGAATCCTCAGGAACAATTTTGAACTCTTTCTTGCAAAAGGGGCAAAAATGACCAATATGGCAACTCTCTCAAATGGTGTTCCAGATGTGGGGAACCATTTGGGATAGTTCAAGGAAGATATTTGGAGTGTGTTTGAGGCTTTATCTGGTTTTGAAAGTGACTGAATCAAGACATGGCTTGAAAAGTGCAAAAAATGTCCAATTTTGAGGTTTTGAGAAGGGACTTTGTGATTTTGGCGTTACAGGTCACATATGAGAGTTTGGACAGCTTAGATATGACATATTGAATGTGTTTAGATCATGAGCTATGATGGAATTGCTTTCTAACTCAAAAACTCAGACATACCTTGCTAAAGAAGGCATTTTGGCCTAAAGAGAGAGATTTTGAGAAAAGCATCAGTTTGGTTGCTTTGGTGTACTCAAACTGAGCACATAGAGCAAGTTTGTTTTTTAAGCAATAGTGAATGGCAACTGCAGCAGGCCTTTGGTCAATATTATGCCAAAGAAATCTCAAGTCTCCTCTAGCCATTGACTAGAGGTTAGGGCACAGGCATATGGTTCTTTTATTCAGAGCTTATCCTTGACTCATTCAGTTAGGAATGTATCAGTTCATGCCACCTTGGTGTATCCATTAAATGCATTGCAACAAAATTGGAGTCTTGGCACCTTTTTAGCTCTTTTAGGTTTGGCATGCTACTTGTAGATTCTTGGACTTTGGAGGCTAAGAGATCAGATCATCCCCCTTGGATTTGATCCTCAGATGTGTCCAAATTGATGACAAGGCTTAGATTTATCAGATTTGGACAAATCGAGCAAAATGCACAAAATCTGCCAAATCGGTCTTGAAAAAATCAGTTCATGATGCCATGTTTCAAGGGTTGTATCTCCTTGCTCAAATGGAATTTGGAGATGATCTGGTACTTGTTGGAAAGCCCTCATGGCATTCTTTAACTTTGATGTCCACCCCTAGACCTGGTTTGACTTGGATCAAGGTGAAAAATGTCCCTACATTTTGGAAAAAGTAAGGCAGATTCTGACTTAGTGAAAATTTCACTAAGTGTTGGAAAAATGTCATTTTCATGTTTTCAGCCATTTTGATCACTCAATAACTTAAAATCCATGAGGAATTGGAATGAGCTGTAGTTGAAGGATTTAAAGTATGCCATGAGAGCTACAAATCCAGCTTTGGACCATCCAAAATGGTTGCTTGGATCTCAAGTTTTGGTCCTTGGAAGTTGGTACCCTAGCCACTTTGTTCCATAACTTAGAAAAATTCTAAGTTTTTTATGGTTACCCCTTTTAAAAGTTAACTCACTTTCTTTGATTTTTCTTGATGAATGATGATTCCAATCATATATTAACATTGTTTTAGGGTCAAAGAACCATAAATTGTGAAAAATTCCAAAAAGTCAAACTTGATTTTATGCACTATTGACTTTTTATCGGATGAAATTCAAATTGTGTGATCCTTTGTGAAATCAAGTCCTTGACCTAAATCAAACATAATGGGTATATTCCATAGGTGTTATAGGGTGTATTGAATCATGTCCCAAGGTTTGGGAGCATGTCTGGGCCAAAAGTCAAAGGTACAGTTGACTTTTCCCTCGAAACCCTAATTGTGGTCCTGATGAAATTGAAACTTGTGCATCAAGCTTCTTGGATCAATCCATTGTTGCAAATGGATCAATTTAGTGTATTGGAGACCCTAAAATCATTTCTTGAGGTCTTGGCTCATGTTTTGTCCAAAAAGTCAACTTAGGGGTGAATTAGGTCAAGAAACCCTAATTCCTGATTTTTGATGAATGCATCCCCTGAGGTTAAATTGACTTGATGATTGTGTCCATGAGGTCCCTTGGAGTATCTTTGGTTGTGCTTTAAAGCATTGGCTCATGTTTATAGAAAAAAATTTCATCTGGAGGCCTCAGTCGACCTAAATCCTAATTTGGTGACACTAGCGATCCTGAGGCTTGATCCACTTGGAATGTTGCAACCTTGTGCTTGATTCTTGATGTGGGAGTCCTCTTGATCCTTTGTGGATGTTTGAGATGTTAGTCAAGTTGAAGATCATGTCATTTCTTGATTGATCCTTTGTCTAAGTGCTCTAAGAGGGCTTAAAACCCTAATTCTTGTTTGTGGTGAATGCTCAACAATCCTTGAGGAGATTGATGAGGCATGTAAGTACATCCATATTGTGATGATGATTTGTACAATGATGGGAAACCTTAGTGGTCAAAATTTGGGGTATGACATATGCCCCTATTTAATTTTCTTGGACCCGAAGGTGTGAATGACGAAGGTATTCGGGCATTCAGGGTGCAAGAGGATTAAATATCGGAATACCCGAAATTTTGATGGTAGTTATGAACGGCAGTTTGCTCATCCAAGTTCTTTTGCTAAGCAGTGATACTTAGAAAAGGTAAAACTTCCCCTCGATCCTGGTCTTCAGCCAAGGAACTGGTCTAAGTTTCCTTTGCCAATAAACTTCCCCTGAATCCTGTTTTCCTACCAAGGAACTGGTCTTAGTTTCTGAAATAAACTTCCCCTCGATCCTGGTTTCCTACCAAGGAACTGGTCTTAGTTTCTGAAACAAACTTCCCCTCGATCCTGGTTTCCTACCAAGGAACTGGTCTCAGTTTCTGAAATAAACTTCCCCTCGATCCTGGTTTCCTACCAAGGAACTGGTCTTAGTTTCTTTTGTCAATAAACTTTCTTGACAAGGGACGCTATTTGTAGCGATTCTCCTCAAACTTCTCGCCGAATTTTTCTGGGGAGATGCCATTTGATGGGAAAAAGTTTTTGGTGTTAGACTTGCTGGGGAAACCCATTCATCTGAGTTGTAGAGTTTGTACAAACTCCTCTATTGGAGACGCCATTTGTTGACTCTACTGGGGAAAACGAGTCTTTTGAGATACTGTTTCCTACTTAGGGATATTACACCATACTTTTCCTCGAGATCTTTTCGAAGAAATGCCATGTGATGCAATCCAACTTGGAGGTGCTGATGACCTTTTCGTCATCGAATTTTCCGGAGAGAAACCGCTGTATTTCCGAATCTCTGATAAAAGGGCTTTCTCTGGGATTTCCTTAATCTGGGAAAGCGAAGTTATCATCTTCAATGGCGAAGAGTGACATTGGTCGAAGGTCTTCTTGTTTTTTCAGAGGTTCAAGTTATCAAGTGGTCGAAGATCGTCTCCATCCCAGAAATAATCTGGGGGAGAGAGATTGTTTAGACAAAACATTTCCCGACAAGGAAAGAACTGACGACTCGATTGAGAAGACTTTTATCATTAGGGGCTACGACCGACTAGAGTGATAGTGATGCAATATGAATATGAGTATGAATCAATAATGCATGATGTATGTATGTTTATGCTCACAAAACTGACGCGACATACAGAATAATAGATGAATACCACTGGATACTCGGCCACTGCAGGGGACAAAGAAGTATCTTCGGTTCAAGATAGCAATTCTGCCTTGCTTAGGAGAAATAGTTCCTGTGGGGAACTACGTTGGTCGGGCTTAGGAGATAAGAACTCCGCCCGTGATGTCAAATGAAACATGGTCTCTGACACAGTTGATCCTTTGTTCAGACGTACTAGTTTAAAAGAAGTACTTTGATTCTGCACTTTGAGGTTCGATTACTTCTGGAGAAGCGATCAGTGTTCTTTCGATGTTCAACAGTCAAAAGAAATTGCCATCTTTATATTAAAAGCAGAAAAAGTTTGACAAGTAAATTCATTTTTGTTTTATTTAAAGAATCGTTGATCATATTAAAATGTCATTTTGTAAAGCTAAAACAAATAAGAATTGCAAACAAAAGCACTAGGGCTCAAATTTTATTGATAGAATGGAAATCAGCCAAGTGCGTGATTCCATAGAGTATTTACAAAGTTAGAAAATGGTAATTTTTAGGGAAAATGGCTACATTGAAACATAACGACCACTGTCCTTCTACCAACTTTGAATTCTGGACATCCTGAGCTTTCGTTGAAGATGACCTTGACTGGAGTTTTCCTTATGGATGACATGACTGCCGCTGAGGGATTTGCCCCTTTGTTGGACGTAGTTACTTGCCACTATCCCTAACTTTTTCCTGGATTGTACTTTGAGATTTCCAATCCATCGGGATGATTTTTGCTTATGTCTCTAATTTTTTCCTGGACCGCCCTTTTGGGTTTTCAATCCACCGAGATGTTTTTTTTTATTTAGACGAAGTATTTCTTGACTACGTCAACATTTATAGGGTAGGCAAATTCCTCTCCGTCCATGGTTGCGAGTCTCATGGCGCCGCCTGAGAAGGCTTTCTTGACCACATAGGGGCCATCGTAATTCGGAGTCCATTTGCCCCGGGAATCAGTGAGGAATGATTGTATCTTCTTGAGCACGACGTCTCCTTTTCTGAAGATGCGAGGTCGTACCTTTTTGTCAAATGCCTTCTTCATCCTTTGCTAATACAACTGACCATGGCATAGTGCCGTTATTCACCTTTCCTCTATCAGATTCAGTTCATCTTGTCAACTTTGACACCATTCAGCTTCTGTTAGCTTAGCTTCCATCAATACCCGGATTGATGGGATTTCTACTTCTATGGGAAGAACTGCCTCCATGCCATATACTAGAGAGAAAGGGGTTGCCCCTATTGAAGTGTGGACAGATGTGCGATAACCGTGAAGAGGAAAGGGTAGCATCTCGTGCCAATATTTGTAGGTTACAACCATCTTTTGAACAATCTTCTTGATGTTCTTGTTAGCTGCTTTTACTGCTCCGTTCATCTTAGGTCGGTAGGGAGATGAGTTATGGTGTTCGATCTTGAACTCAGCGCACAACTCTTTCATCATCTTGTTATTCAAGTTGGATCCATTATCCGTAATGATCTGGCTCGGAACACCATAACGGCAGATGAGACTGTTTTTAATAAAGCGGACCACGACTTATCGGGTTACATTGGCGTATGATGCTGCTTTGACCCACTTGGTGAAGTAGTCAATGGCTACCAGAATGAACCGATGTCCATTTGAAGCCTTGGGTTTAATCATGGCAATCATGTTGTGTAACCCGAAATTTGACCTCCCTCTTTTACCTTTTGCATAAGCATGCGCATTCGCATCGTTGGCATACACATTCGCACTTTTCTCTGTGTGTTTCTTGCCGCAGGATATTCAGGTTTTTCAAGCCCGATTAATCATATCCTCACAAGATCATAGCGTCATCAAAACAAGCACAAAATAAAGGTTTACATACCTATTCATCAAGACAAGAGGTGGAAAACCACAACCGGGACTCCAGTATCATTTCCTGAGCAATTTGGACAAAAATTGACTGAAGTAACCAGTTAACGCATGGTGAGTAACCGGTTACTCAGTGCAATTTTGAAATTCCTGCTGCATTTTTGAGAGAGCAGCCATGCACTCTCTTTGGTCATTGATATTACAGTGTTCTAGCAGTGTGTGGAATATTCTAGACATCTCTAGACATTTCAAGACATTCCAAGTGCATTTATTCCAATGTTTCACTCTAATTCAAGTGCACCATGTCCCTTGTTTTCCAAGTATATCAACCTTTGGATGATGGAGTGCACCTTGGGATTGTTATCGAGTTGGTTCTAACTAAGCGAGTTAACTGCCTTGACTCGGTGAGTCAAGTCCAACTAACTCCTAGCCTAGTTCCAAACCCAAAGCTAATTCCAAACCATCTCACACTCCAAACCTAAAATCTATATAAACTTACCTTCACCCATTTTCAAGGACCTTCAACCATTTGCTCCATTTCACCCTCAATTCTCCCACATTCCCTCTGAATTTCTCTACTACATCTTCATCTTTATCTCAATTCTCTTCTAAAACCTCACCAAAGCTCATTTCTACTTTGAAGGATAATCACTTTTACATCATAAGTGATTATTTCTTGAGCTCAACCTTCATCATTCTTGCTATTACACTTGGATTTTTAGAGTTATTTCAGCTTTTGGATTAATCTTGAGTATTTGCTGCAACCTCTAACAGTTCGAATTCGCATTTTGGAGCTTTATCGTATTTTACTCGATTTCGATACAGTTCGTCTACAAATTGAAGATTCCTCTAGTTTTCTTTGATTTTCTGCATCAAGAATCCTTTGCAACAATCACCAAGGCACATCTCAGCCTTGTAGGTTGGTGGATCTATCTTTTCCCTCTGTTTCGATTGATTTCGTGCGTTTAAGTTGTGATTTTGATCGTGTTCGGTTTGATTTACCATGCAATTGTTTGATCTTTGATCTTCGTGATTATTGATTTCAAGTTGTGTTTAATTGCCCTTACATGATGTAATTTTCGTGCACAAATTTGTATCTAAGCATGTGGTGGTTTGCATAAGTGAATATGTGCTGATAATCACTTTTGAAAAGCTGTTTTTGCTGGTTTTTTTTCACCACTGTTCAGTGGTAACCGGTTAACATATGGTGGTTAACCGGTTACTCAGTGCAATTTTCCTTAAGAACGCTAATTTTCAAGCAAGTAATTGGTTAACGCATGGTGAGTAATCGGTTACCACTGAACAGAATGGCCATTTTCTTGCATTTTCAAGTGTGTTTGCCATGCTTTCTTCATTTTAACTTCCATTGATTATCATGCTTGATTTTATGGATGTTCTAAATGTCATTTCACTTCTGGTTGAAGCATATTCATGAACTTTCGATGCACATTTTCGATTATTCATTGGTTTCATGTTCTTAGCATTGTATGAACATAATCCTTCTTGCACTATCTTTGTTCACATGATACATGATTTTGTGTGGCATTTTGATGATCATTTGGCACTGTTTTGCACCTTCTGTTTCAATTTGCATTAAGTTTATTCTTCATGGATAAACTTAATCTTGTGTAATCAATAATTCACTCCTTTGTGCTTTAATGACTTATCATCCTCTTCGGAAAGTTGTTAGCATATTTCTCCCTTGATTAATTAATCGAAACACGTTTCGATTAGTTGATCTTCCCCTTTCCTCTCTTTAGGCTTCCTTTAGAGCTTTCTCTCTCGTTCCCCCGTGGAGTTGGAGTTTCGCGCTGCGCCTTGCATTGGAGCACTGTACAAATTGACGTCGTTATGCTGTCCGTTTCTCTACGCAGGAGCACTGTACAACTTGGAGTTGTTGTGCCGTACGGTTCAACTTCTGCATTACACCCTGTGTGTGTTAGGGAAGGAATGAGAAGGGAGAATTCCTACTCTCATTCTGACTACTTCAGGTAGGGGACGAATGACCCTGTGCTTGGCTTAATCATCTTTATCTCCAGGCGGTAATGTGTTTTCTTTCCCCAGTCGAGTTGATCCTTGATCACTCTTCTCTCTTTGCAATCTCTTTCGATCCTTGATCACTCCTATCTCTTCCAATTTCTTCTTTTGATTAATCACCATCCTTCTTGGTTAAGATCATTATTCTTGCGCTAGCAATCTCTATTTGTTCCATTACTCCTTTCTTCTTGTAATCAATCATTGCTTTTTGATTCCCCTGAAGATTCTCAATTCTCTTTCTTTGGTCCAACACAGTTTTCCTGTCATGACCGTTTTTTCTCCAGGAGTTCGCAACCTTCTCTTGGTTCTTCTCCTTTGTTTGGTTAATCACTGTCGGTCAGTTAAAACACCAATGTTTGCACTCCTTCTCAGTTAACCACAATCCATCTGTTAAAACACTGAGTTCCTTGGGTTAATCACCTTCTCTTGGTTAATCACCCTTTTCTTCAGTTAACCACAGTCCGTCTGTTAAAACACTGAGTTCCTTGGGTTAATCATCTTCTCTTGGTTAATCACCCTTTTCTTCAGTTAACCACAGCCTGTCTGTTAAAATACTGAACCCCCTTTTTGAGTTAATCACCTCCTCTTAGTTAATCACTAATTTCTCCCGGTTAAACACAGTGTTCTGTTAAAAAAACCGAATCCCTAGCACTCGGCAACCTTTCTTGGTTCGAATACTTGCACCATTTGGGCTAGTAACCTCTTTTGGTTCAATACCCTTCTTCGTTGGTCAAGTGTTATTTGTTTAGTCGTACCAACATCCCTTTTGGGTTACGACCTTCGATCGGTCCTACACCCGTTCTCCTGGTTAATCACAGTTTTCTCTGTTAAAACCAATGCTTCTCTACCCCCAGAGAGTTGCATTCCTTTTTTTCTTCGGTTAACCACTGTTTATCAGTTAACATACCGATACCCCTCAGAGTCAAACATTTCTCTCTTATTCCCTTACTCTCTTGGTTATGACACCATTTCTTTTGCATGCCTAGCGTATCTTTCTCCATCTCTTGCTCTTGGTTTCGACACCACCTCTTTCATCCCCTTGTTTCTTCCTTGTTTTGTTTTCCGTTCAGTTCCCCGAACTACGGAAGCTCTAATTCTGCATTCTTTCGAATGTCAGATACGTAGGCATGAGATCGCAATGATCTCTGCGAGCACACTTCCACCTTTATTACGTCTTCCTCCTTTCTTTCTTCCTTCTTTGTCCCCTGGTTCCATGAACTACGGCGCTCTGACTTCCTCATTTCACTATGAGGGTACATAGGCACGAGGACTTCGTTCCTCCGCGAGCACTTTCTTTCTTTCTTTTCTTTTTCCCCTTTCTCTCTCTCCTTCTTTTAGCTAGAATCCTTTAGATAGATAACCCATCCAAGCCTAGAAGCAAGCGAAATGGTTCCCGTCGAGTACGACGGATGCGCTAGGTGCTAGTACCTTCCTTTCGCATAACCGACCTCCCGTTCCCATTTCTCTTCCCCTTGGGTTTTATCGATATTTTCCCTGTCCTTTGGGACTAAATAAAGTTCGGTGGCGACTCTGTTGTTATCTCTGAGTGTGTGATTCACTCAGGTGTAAACTAGCCATCTTCCGCTGGCGACTCTGCTGGGGACTGGTTGACCTATTGCTGGTCCATCCCTTGAGGGGTCTCGCCTAGTTTTGTTTGCCTTTCTTGCTTGTTTGGGTGTCTATCTTTCGCGCTTTACTCGCTTTATTTTACATGCTTTAGCTTTGTGTTTATTTATCGCATTTCTTTACTGCTTTGAATATTCATATGCTGCATATTCTGGATATCTGATGTTTTCTGCTGTTGTTGGGGCGGGTATATATTATTGGAGAGAAAGGTCCTAACACCGGGCCTAGTATACACATAGGCTAGAACGTGGATAGTCGTGAAGCCTGTGTCTTGCGCATTGGGATATCACGAGACCCACATCCCAGATGGTGATTCGTTTGAGAATACCTCCGTCCTGTGAGAATTCACTACGGCGGGGGATTTTCATCCTGAGTCCTATGGTTTGGGCGACCTTTCTAGGGACCACCTTGTTGTGTCTAGATCACACCTGTGAGGGGGATGGGTTTTGCAGGAAAACAAGCCACTTCATACCCTTGTTCTCACACACGCCAGATTTCTTCACCGACACATCAAATTATGTTGCACTGACACAGATTTATGTGCATATATCCGGATTATTCAGATTTGATTATTCAGACAGTGTTGGCTTCTTGTTGTTGTGTTGTATATCATTTCATCATGTAAATTAATTTTTGCATGTGCATTTCCAGGTTTTCGAAGGCTTATCTTTTGTTGACATTATCATAGAGATGAGTACTGGTTATTGCGGCATCTTCAGTTACAAGTTTGTGGAGCCTAAGCTGGGTGTTTTGAGAGGTTTGACATCTTTGTTGGTTGGAGATCACAGAGGGATTTTCATAGGTACTTATGGTAATCTGTTGACAATCCTCAACACTGAAGTCAACATCACTGCTATTTATACTCTGGTTCAGTTTTACGACCCACCATATAGGTGCTTCACATTTCAGGATTATCAGCTAGCACCTACACTTGAGGAGTATGCTTATATTTTGGGGGTTGAGATCAAGAAGCAGGTTCCTTATGTTTACACTAGTGGTTGTCCGAAGTTTCATCTTATTGCTGATGCGCTTTGCATTAGTAAGAAAGATGTGGAGGATAATCTCAAGACCAAAGGGAAGGGTATTCGAGGGTTTTCTTCGAAGTTCTTGGTTGACAAGGCCACTACTTTTGCTAAGGATGGAAACTGGAAGGCTTTCAACGCCGTTCTTGCTTTGCTAATATATGGGATTATCTTGTTTTCGAACATGGAGGATTTTGTAGATCAGGCTGCCATCAGTATTTTCTTGTCCAATAATCCTGTTCCGATGCTTCTTGCTAATACCTACCATTCTATTCATTCCAGGAATGAAAAGAAGAAAGGAACCATTGTCTGTTGTGCTCCTCTGTTGTACCGATGGTTCATGTCACACTTTCCACAGAAGGGTCCCTTTGTTGAGAATAAGGATAATCTCAAGTGGTCTCAACGAATCATGTCTCTTACCGCTGATGATATTTCTTGGTATTCTCGAGTCTTCGACGACATTCCGATCATTCTTCATTGTGGGAAATTCTCTAATGTCCCTCTCTTGGGTACAAAGGGTGGAATTAACTACAATTCGAGAATGGCCTTCCGACAGTTGGGATACCTTATGGTTGACAAACCTGATCCTGAGGTAGTGGAAGAGTTCATCTTTCATGAAGGGGTTGATGACATGGGTTTGCTGAAGAGGTTTAGTGCCGCTTGGACTCAGATTCATCTCGAAGGTAGAGCCGATTTGGGTAAGAAGAATTGTGTAGCCAAGGAAGCTTACACACTTTGGGTCAAAGAGCGCGTCAAAGAGATTTTGTTGCCATTCTCTCCTGAGCCTTCCATGTATGCCAAGCCTCCTGAAATTCCTATTGTTCCTCCATCTGAGGTCGATCAACTCAAGCTGATTGTTGAAAAGTTAAAGAAGGAGAATGCTGATCTTCGTCTCAACCTTGATAGAGTCACTTCCGAGAAGGATAGCCTACAGATTGAGCTCCATCAGAAGCGCGAGCGCATGCTCAAAGAGGTGGAGGTTGAACAGAACAAGCGTAGGAAGGTGGGTGATGTTTTGAAGAGCACCTATGAGGGACTTGCTTCAAAGAAGAGACAACTCGCCGATGCTCATTATCAGACCTACAAGGGGGAGCTGAGCTACAACAAGCAACTTGAAGAGCTTCGAGGAAAGTTATCCGAGTTCAAGGCAAAGTGGAAAAGTGAACAAGACCTTGCTAATCAGTTAACAAAGGACTTTTCCCAATGTCAAGCTAAGCTCGACAAAGTCTTCGGTGAGATTCAGAAGCTGCAAGATCAAGCACATCAGAGCAAAGAGAAGATTAGCCAGCTCAACACAGAGAGCACTCATTGGGAGCATCAAAGCCGTCATCTACAGAACCTCCTAGATCAGAAAGAGGCTGAAATTCTGGTATCAGACGTGTGATGTTAAGGTGTGATGTCACAATAACACACTCTGCACAATGGACAACAATAACAGTAAAATAACACCAAGAATTGTTGACCCAGTTCGGTTATAACCAACCTACTCTGGGGGCTACCAAGCCAGGGATGGAATTCACTACTTGTAGATATAATTTACAGACTCAACGACCCGTTGACAATCTCCTAAACTTATACTCTACTAATGACTTCCTACCTAAGAAACCACTTAGGTATGAGAACACCACTCAATCCCTTACAAACACTCAAAGAACCCACTTTGAGTACCCTTGATCTTACTTCACAGCTTCGATCAATCAACCACTCTCTATTGCTTCACAGCTTTTAGAGAGGACAAAAACTCAACACCTATTCAAACCCTAGAATAGTGTAAATACAAGCACTTTAAACAAACTCTAGACACTAAGCCTTCTGCTCTTGATCTTCTGAATGTTTTCTGTACTTTTTCCTTTGGTCTTGTGCGCTTTATATAGCTCCTGAATTGGGCTTGGACTTGTCACAATATTTGATCAGATTTGTTAATTAAAACTGAATCTTCAAATCAGATTTTATCCCCCAAAATCTTTTTAAATCTTCAACCTTTTAATTCTCCAACAGACCTGCAATCAAATCTCCCATGTAACAGAAAATATCTATCCCAAGATATTCTCATCCAATGAGTCAACCACTCTCCATAATTCCAGCTAATACGCGTGCCCTAATAACATATCCTGCTGTTATTAATTCTGCAGGTCTGATGTTACAACATCACCTGTGTGACATCAGACATCCAACTTCAGCACTTAACTACTTAACACATCCCAGTGTTAAGACTTCAATGTTACAACATCAGCACCTTGACATCAACATTGAATAACATTTGTTTTACCAAAATTCCAGCCAATCCAGGAACTATCTATCTCCCCCTTTGGCTAATTTTGGCTAAAACAATCTCTGCACTCTGTAATCAACTTCTGCACTCTGCACCTTCAGAGATTTCAGCAGCGGAATAATCTTCAGAAATTTGAAACTCATTAGCAGCAGTTTGACAATCTTCATAGTCTACATCACTTGATCTGCTGCAGCACCATCTTCATTATTGACAACAGCCAATTGGCGCTCCCCCTCGAAAACATGAATCAGCATCACAGCTGTTCAGTAGCTCATAATGTGCAGCAATTTACTCCCCCTAGATGTCTGCTTGGCTGCACTCTTCAAATGTCAAAACTCCCCCTTAATGTCTGCATCACATTAGCAGCATATGGCAATAATACTCTTGACTATCTTGGCTATTTTCTCCCCGTTTTTAGCCACAATTAGGCAAACTTCTATAAGAAGCCCTATGAACTATAGTCAGTATACCCTAGCTCTCATTGTTAGCCTCTCAGTTAGTAAACAGGCAAAACAAATCATAGAAGGAAACTAAAAGCATAAACAGTGCATAAAACAGCACAATATTCAAATTACAAACCAACAAAGCAAAAACTAAACTAATACAAAACTAATATCTAAGGACAGCAGATAGAGATTAGTCTTCATTCGAGCTGGTACCATCAGCATCTTCTTCACCCTTATCTGACCTGGAGTCCTCAGTGTCACCATTGTCTTTCCCCTGTTCCAAGTCTTTAACCATCTGCTCAATCTTCATTTTCCTGTCGGTGCTGGTCTTGATAACCATGTCAAGATCCTTGCAGGTCACCCTTAATTCTTTAATCAGTTCAGATTTTGTACTGACCTTCTTAATCCCAGAGCTTGATGTTTTATGATTGGTAGGCACCCAATTTGCAGCTCCAATTCTGTGTAAGACAGCATACTTAACACTGAGTTTGCTAGTTGGCAGTTTCCCTTTCAAGGGCCACACCTTAACTTGACCAGCAGTTATTTCCTTGTAGACATCATTCTCAGTGGCTTCTAGCTCAGCAAATTCTTCATCTTTTCTTCCTAGATATTTGTTTATAACTTCAGGAGAGAAATCAACACATTTTCCTCTCACAAACACTTTCATGTAGTCCACACTGCTTTTGTCTGAAATCTTCACAGGAATATTTACCACAAATTCCTTAACCAAGCTGTCATAGCACTCGGAGAACCCATGAACCGTCTTCATCAGACCAGCAGCCTTAATCACCTCTATGATTTCTTTGATCTCCATAATTTCTTTCCCAATCTCTCTCTCAAGAGCAAGTCTTCTTTGACAGATGAACTTCCACATCGACGCACTGCTTGCATAATGGAATGAAATGTTATCAACCGGAACCTCAGGGATCTTGTCAGCAATTCTCTTCAAAATTGTCTTTCTGACAGGAGTGATGTCTTGAACATCATCCTCAACATCATACTCTGATTCAGAATCTTCCATTAGCTTCCTTTTTCTGGGATTCACGTCAACCTTACTCCATGCTTTTGTTGGCCCAACAACAGCTTTCTTTGACGACGATTCAACCATCTTTCCTTTTCTTGTTCTTAGTCTCTTGGACAAACTAGGCACTGCTCTTCCAATGACTTCATTATCAGACAAGTCATCAACATCAATTACATCAGTAGTCTCAGCATCCCCACTAAGCGATGTTCTAACCTCCTCTTCAACATCTGCTTCAACAGAAGTGGGTTCAGCAGATGTCCTAACATTCTCCTCAACATTTGTTTCTTCATGCATGTCTTCACTCTGATCAGCATCTTCAATAGCTGTCATTGCAAGTTGTTGAAGACTTGACTTACCTTCCTGCATGTTGTCTTTCTCAGCTGGCATCCGATTCAGTGGGATTGAAATTCCTTTGACAGGGATGCCTTTGTCCAGAATCTTTGAGGCAAGATTACCCATCCTTTTGTCTACATCAAACTTCTCTTCAATAGTCTGAGACGTATATGATTTCGGCACAATTTTGTCCCTAAATAACACACTAGTAACTACCTTCTTTGTTTCAGGATTCTTGAAAATAGTAGCAGGTCTCTTAGGAGTTAGTTTAGTGGGTCTCGAAGTACATGATTCTGGGAGCATCATTGAGATAGGTTCTAGATTCAATGCTTCTTCTGCAAATCCCTCTTCTGAAGAAACCCTAGCCTTATCTCGCGAAGAGCTTTGAGCGACAGATTTCTTTGATGGAAACGACTTCTGGTTTGACATGGTTCCCTTGAGGCAGTATGAGTTCAAATGATTCTTCTTATAGAGGAAGACGAACGGACGGAAGATATGCTCTTTGATGAACCGTGATCTTGCTGCACTAGAGAATGATGGTCTGAGGTATGGCGCCAACTTTTCAGTATTTAAAGACCAATTACTAATTTTCTCCCTCCATAAAGACTTTCCTTTTAACTTTGAGTGACCTTTCAGCATCCTGATGTCATAGTCTGATGTTATAACATCAACTTGTACATCACTAGTTGAATCTCCTTCAAGAGAGGTCCACTGATAACAGTTGTCTTTGGTTCTGGCACCCTTCATAACAATCTGATTATGCTCATCAGAAACCACACAATCATCCTTAGTGTAGTTTACCTTGTAACCTTCATCACACAACTGGCTTATGCTGATCAAATTTGCACTTAAGCCATTGACAAACATAACATTGTCAAGTTCAGGTCTACCATCACCTTGCACTTTCCCAACTCCTGCAACAACACCTTTTTCTCCATTGCCAAATATGACCTCATGAGAAGGGCAAGGTCTAAGATTATCAAACATGGATCTACATCCAGACATGTGCTTGGAACACCCACTGTCAAAAAACCATATTCCTTCTTTATCACCCATGTGAGCCAATAAGCATTTCACCTTCTCCTTAGGTACCCATTGTTTAACAACTTTGGGCCTGTGCTCTCTCCATCTGTTTTGAGGTTGAGGGTATCCATGCAGCTTGTAGCAAGAGTACTGCATATGTCCAAATCTTCCACAATAATAGCATCTCACCCTTTCATCTCTGAATTTCTGCCATGATGAGATTGCCTATGCTGCCATCCATGATGTGGTCTCCTCCTACCATAACTGCCCTACCATCTATTATGTTGATGTCTTCTCCCATAAGATGGATGATAATGTTGTTTCCTGGATTGTCTCCCATTATGGTGTGGCTTTCTTCTTCCATATACATAAGGAACAACATTGGTGTATCCATACCCATAACCATACCAGTTGCCCTGATGTTGAGACATCTGATGAGACATGTGCTGTTTGAACTGAGCAGCTTGCATGCTCTCATGGTATTGTGGGGGAATATACTGACTAGCTCCCTGTGGCTGCTTTCTCTTCTGATAGGGACCAGTCTTCTTCTCAATCTTCTTAGGTTGTGAAACATCAGCTTTCTTAGGGGTAGGATCCTGCTTCTTTGGCTGATGTTGAGATGAAAGTTGTGACACTTCCTTCTTTGAACCTGAAGTGCTTCCTTCTGAAGTTCCCTTGTCCTCAGCCACATAACCTATCCCAGCTTTATCTCTAGCAGCTTTTTCTGACTGAAGTATCTTGTCAAGTGTGTCTGTACCACAGCTCAGCATCCTGATAGACTTGGTCATTTGATCAAGATGAGCTCTAACTAGCACCACTTCATTTTCAAGATCAGTCTTTTCATTCTCTAGCTGAGCAATCTGTTGCTTGTGGTACTTGTTTTCTTGACAAATCTCAACACTCTTTAAACACAACTCTTGATAGGTGGATGCCAACTCCTCATAAGTTACTTCTCCATCACTAGAATCGTCATCAGAAACCACAGCTCCTGTTAAAGCTCTCACATGCTTTGCTGACTCGCCTTCACTTTCACTATCAGAGTCAGACCAGGAAACTGTCATGCCCTTCTTATGCTTTTTCAAGAAGGTGGGACATTCTTTCTTGACATGTCCATACCCTTCGCACTCAAAGCACTGAACACCTCTATCCTGAGCAGTCTTCTCTTCATCTTTCTCTTTTGGATTGGTGGTGTCAGAGGAACTGTTCCTGACACTAGGCTTGTAGTTATTGTTCCATCTTTTTAACACTTTGTTGAACTGCCTTCCCAACATTGCAATGGCTTGTGACAAATCTTCCTGAGAATCTTTGACTACCTTATCTTCTGCAGGAGTGGAGACCAAAGCAATCCCCTTGGGTTTCTTTTCTGGTTCTTCTTCATTTAAACCAAGTTCAAAAGTCTGAAGAGATCCAATGAGCTCATCAACTCCCATCTTGCTGATGTCTTGAGCTTCTTCAATGGCAGTCACTTTCATCTTGTACCTCTTAGGTAAGGACCTAAGGATCTTCCTTACGAGCTTTTCCTCTGACATCTTCTCACCAAGAGCACTGGATGCATTAGCCAGTTCCAGAACATTCATGTGGAAGTCATGAATGGTCTCATCATCCTTCATCTTCAGGCTTTCAAATTTTGATGTTAAAATCTGAAGTCGTCACATCTTGACTCTAGATGTTCCTTCATGAGTAGCCTGCAAGATATCTCATGCTTGCTTAGCAACTTCACAGGTATTAATTAACCTGAAGATGTTCTTATCCACTCCATTGAAGATAGCATTTAGAGCTTTGGAATTTCCAAGGGCAAGCTCATCTTCCTCCTTGGTCCACTCTTCTTCAGGCTTTAGCTTAGAGGTGCCTTCTTTATCTTTGCCAGCATCATCCTTCTCACACATGACAGGTGCTTTCCACTCTTTAATAACAGCCTTCCAAGCCCTACTGTCCAATGATTTTAAGAAGGTGGTCATCCTTGGCTTCCAATAGTCATAATTGGATCCATCCAAAATAGGGGGTCTGTTGACGAATCCTCCAACTTCTTTGTCCATCTTTTCACCAGAAAGTAACTTCCCTAGATCTCACCCAGAGACAGACAGGATGCCTGCTCTGATACCAATTGAAATTCTGGTATCAGACGTGTGATGTTAAGGTGTGATGTCACAATAACACACTCTGCACAATGGACAGCAATAACAGTAAAATAACACCAAGAATTGTTGACCCAGTTTGGTTATAACCAACCTACTCTGGGGGCTACCAAGCCAGGGATGGAATTCACTACTTGTAGATATAATTTACAGACTCAACGACCCGTTGACAATCTCCTAAACTTATACTCTACTAATGACTTCCTACCTAAGAAACCACTTAGGTATGAGAACACCACTCAATCCCTTACAAACACTCAAAGAACCCACTTTGAGTACCCTTGATCTTACTTCACAGCTTCGATCAATCAACCACTCTCTATTGCTTCACAGCTTCTAGAGAGGACAGAAACTCAACACCTATTCAAACCCTAGAATAGTGTAAATACAAGCACTTTAAACAAACTCTAGACACTAATCCTTCTGCTCTTGATCTTCTGAATGTTTTCTGTACTTTTTCCTTTGGTCTTGTGCGCTTTATATAGCTCCTGAATTGGGCTTGGACTTGTCACAATATTTGATCAGATTTGTTAATTAAAACTGAATCTTCAAAACAGATTTTATCCCCAAAATCTTTTTAAATCTTCAACCTTTTAATTCTCCAACAGACCTGCAATAAAATCTCCCATGTAACAGAAAATATCTATCCCAAGATATTCTCATCCAATGAGTCAACCACTCTCCACAATTCCAGCTAATACGCGTGCCCTAATAACATATCCTGCTGTTATTAATTCTGCAGGTCTGATGTTACAACATCACCTGTGTGACATCAGACATCCAACTTCAGCACTTAACTACTTAACACAGCCCAGTGTTAAGACTTCAATGTTACAACATCAGCACCTTGACATCAACATTGAATAACCTTTGTTTTACCAAAATTCCAGCCAATCCAGGAACTATCAGAGGCCTTTCTTCAGGACATGCTTCAGGGACCTAATCACTCATTGCTGCGTAATCTCATGAAGGATGCGAAGTACTGGAGTGAGAGGCACGACCGTCTAGCCAGATTTGCTGAGCATGCATTGGAGGACCTACTGGGGTTGTTGAAGGATGCATATGTTGATGCATTGCCGCACCGGCTTCCTTGGGCTGTTTTTCATTTCTTATCTGTGTGTAGGGTGGTATTTGATAGGATCCGTGCAGATTTTGTTGTAGCCCATAAGGCAGATATTTGACTTGGATTTGACTTGTACTTCTTTCCTTTATCGCTGAATGAATGAAGATTCTTGTTCACTCTATCTTTTGTGCCTTTACTTGTATGCTTTATGATTATTGTCAACAAAGATAAGTTTAAGAATTCCTGGAATTTAAAAATTTATTTTTGCATGCATATCATACATTCATCTGCACACATATGCACGTCCCTTCATCCGAAACCGTTGCTCATCCTTGTCCGCATTCCTTGTAGCAAGACGACGACTCGACAACGGTATTTTACTCGCTCAAACAAATCCAGGATCATGGCTGACTTCGAAGCTGAGAACGCTGCTTACAAGGAAACTCTGGCACAATTACAAGGTCGGATGAATCAGTTTCAGACGAACATGGATGTCATTATGGAGCTCCTTCGTGCTCAGAGGGATGTCGCTGCTGCTGCCACTATTGTTGTGACCACTATTAATGCAACTGTTGTCACTCCTATTGTGACCACTCCTCCTGTTATTACGGCTACTCCTGCTGTTGTTGTTTCTTCTCCTGCAAGAGTTGAAGTACCAGTTGAGCCTGTGAATCAGCCTGCCGTTCAACCCAGTTTGAACCAGATGCCCGCTGGTTTCCCTTGGGGCATGCCTCCAAATTACACTCCTCAGATTGCAAATAATGGTAGTGCCTTCATGCCATATCAGCCTTTTGTTGCGTCCATGCCTAATGGGAATGCTGCCGCATATCCATGGGTCATGCATACTCCAGTCCTACCTTCAGTGGTGAGTAATGATCACGAGAATCCTCAAGCTCAGACTCATCAAACTTCCGGGTTGGCTGACATTGAAACTCCTAATGAAGAAGAGCATGTGTATAGAGGTCCTCCTATTCATGTTCTGGTTTCATCTCAAGCTGGTCAAACTGCTGTTTCGAATGTTCATCCTGGGATGTTCTATCCTGGGGCATCTTCCTTAGCCGCTGGGGTACCTCCTCCGAATTATCCGTATGGTGTTCCGATGGGTCAGAATGCTGGTCATATGGTTAATCCGGGTTTGGTGTATCCTTCTCAATTTGCTACTCCGCAAGTGAATGCTCCTACCGCTTCTCAGCTGCCAAATCCTCAGATTCTTGTCAGGCCCACTAATCAGAGTAGATTTGTTGACTATAAGTTATTGGAAGACCGTATCAGAGCTATTGAAGGGTTCTCTGCTTTTGGCATGGAAGCCAAAGACTTGTGTTTGGTTCCAAATGTTGTGCTACCGCAGAAATTCAAGATACCTAATTTGTCAAAGTATAAAGGCTTGAGATGCCCGCGTAGTCACATCACTATGTACTGCAGGAAGATGGCATCCCATATTGATAATGATGAATTGCTTGTTCATTGTTTTTAAGATAGTTTGTCTGATGCTTCATTAGATTGGTACATGGGCCTGAGCGCAGCAAAATCCGTACTTGGAGAGATTTGTCTGAAGCGTTTGTGAAACAATACAAGTATAACCTTGATCTGGCACCTACTAGATTACAATTGCTGAATCAGTCACAGCGCTCAGCTGAAACATTCAAGGAGTATGCACAAAGATAGTGTGAGATGGCATCTTGTGTACGACCGGCTCTCTCTGACAATGAGTTGGTTGACATCTTTATGGGTACATTGCAAGGTTCCTACTATGAGAAAATGGTGGGTAGTTCTTCATCGAACTTCGCTGATGTTGTAACGACTGGTGAACGGATTGAGAACTGTTTAAAGACTGGGAAGATTCCTACAGCTGCTTCCCAGCAGCCGGCCACTCGGAAGTCTCAGAACAGTCAGTCAAAGAAAAAGGAAGGTGAAGCCAATGCTATGACAACTCAAGTTTCTCCTCAGTATCAAGCTCCCTTGGCTCCTATGCCATATTATCCATATCCATACATTGCTGCTGCACAGTATCAACAACCTCCATATCAGTATCATCCACAACAACCAGTTCAGAATGCTCAGAATCAGCAACAGAATCAACAGAACAAAAATCAGCAGAATCAGAACCACCAGAACAACAACAATCAAGGAAACCGTAAGCGTCCAAATTTCGACAGAATTCCAGTGTCATACACTGAATTATTTCCTTATTTGGTTCACCAAGGGGCAATTGTCCCTAAGCAAATTGCACCTGCAATTCCTCCATTTGGCTCGAAGCATAACCCAAATGTATCTTGTGCCTATCATGTTGGATACATAGGACATGCAATAGAGGATTGCTTTGTTTTCAAAACCAAGGTTCAGGAACTCATTGATAAGAAAGTTCTGACTTTTGCTGAGGAAGGACCTAACATTCAGAATAATCCGTTGCCAAATCACAGTGGACCTACAGTTAACATGTTTGAGGATAATTACAGGGCTGAATTGATCATGGATGTTGACGAAGTAAAGACCCCGATGGCTGTGGTTTTCAAGAGATTGAATGAACATGGGTTGTTAAAAGGGTTGCATGGTAAGTGTCAAATTTGTGACGATAATCCCAACCAGTGTCGAAGGCTGAAGGGTTGCGTCCAGATTTTGATGAACTGAGGTGAAGTTCAATTTGCCAGATCTAAGCCTGTCGAGGAAGTTGCTGACATTGAGCCGTTCACCATTGTCTATAGGAAAATTCCGGTGGAATCCCCTAAACAGAAGAAGGTGCAACCCACCGTGGTTTGTCCGCCAAAGTCGTTTCCGTATCAGAATTCTAAAGAGGTGCCGTGGAATTATGGGTCTACTGTGTTTTCTGGAGTTCAAAAGATAAGGTTCGCCGAATCTGAGATTGTGAATGTTACAACTGGTGGAGGCATGACTCGTAGTGGACGAGTGTTTGCTCTGAAGGTCATTATAAAGACTGTTCAAGTTCCGACTATTGTTACTCCCAAGGAGACACCTGCATCTGCAACCCCTGTTGTTCAACAAGGGGCACCTTTTACCGCAGTTCCAGTACCGACTATCCCGTCTGAGGATGTTTCAAAAAGCAAGGAGACCCTTGATGATCAAGAGTTCCTTAAGTTGATCAAGAAGAGTGATTTTAAAATTATGGATCAACTGGGGCAGACTCCCTCGAGGATCTCAATTTTGTCTTTACTCGTCAGTTCACCCGCGCACAGACCAGCTTTGTTGAAGGTCTTGAACAATGCTTATGTCATGCAAGATATATCCGTCGTCGAGTTTGACGATGTAGTGGCCACATAACTGCAAGTCGGTATTTAGGCTTTAATGAATCAGAATTGCCTCCTGAAGGAACTGCCCACAATAAAGCGTTGCATATATTTGTAACCTGCACAGACATCCTGTTATCTCGGGTTCTAGTGGATACCAGATCTTCTCTCAATGTGATGCCTAAGGGCACATTGAGTCAATTACTGGTGGAAGGAAACGAGATGAGACCAAGTGCCTTAGTTGTTAGAGCCTTTGACGAGTCTCGAAGGCAAGTCATTGGAGAGGTGGACTTACCCATTAATATTGGGCCGCATTTGTTTACCATTACCTTCCAAGTGATGGATATCAATCCTGCATACAGTTGCCTACTGGGTCATCCATGGATCCACGCGGCAGGGGCAGTTACATCCACTTTACATCAGAAGTTGAAGTTCGTGTTTGATGACCAGCTTGTCATTGTCTGTGGTGAAGAGGATTTGATTGTAAGCGAGTTATCGTCTTTTCAATACGTCGAGACCGAAGAAGGCATAACTGAGGTGCCGTTGCAGTTTCTCGAGTTCGAAGATGTCAGCTCTGCTTCAACTAGTCAAAGTAGATCACCATAATTGACTTTAGCATCTGCTAAGAGTGCTAAGGAGGCTATCTAGAAAGGCGTTTTGTCAGGCTAGGGGCACGTGATTGATGTGGTTGAGAAGCATAATCGTTTTGGATTAGGGTATCATCCTGGTCGTCAATCTGGTTCCTCTGGTCAGGAGTAGTGCAACTTGATCAAGTTCCATAGCGCGGGTTTCCAGCAGGGTGACATCGTGGCAGCTGCTGATGATGTTGGTCCCAGTAATCAGATTTCAAGCTTCGTGCGCAAATATCCGTCGGGTTTCAAGCTCAACAATTGGACATCTATCGTGATTCCTGTGGTTTTCCCATACACATGTAATGCATTTTGCTTTCTCATTCCCTCGTCCTCGCCCGAGACGAGTGGATAGCTTGTAAAGGGCCTCGCGCTTTTGCAATATTATGTGATCAATAAATAAAAGTTTTTTACATTCAAAATCATGCTCTGTTTTCTTTCTTTATTTTACTTTTTCGCAAAACAAATGGAAAAAGTTTCTTTTCTTTTTCACTTTTTAAATAGCTCATTCTAAACATATTCATAAACATGCAGAACTAATAAAAGCATTGATAACAACATGGCAAACATCCATTGTAATTCTGGAATTCCAATTAACCAAGCTGAAGAATATGGTAAGGAAGATTGTGAATTACCGGCTGAACTGGCAAGGCTCCTTGAGCACGAGCGTAGAGAGATTCAGCCACACAAAGAGCCAGTGGAAGTTATTAATCTTGGTACTGATGAGGTCAGAAGAGAAGTCAAGGTTGGCGCATCCCTCGCTAAGCATGTACACTCCGAGTTGGTCAAGTTGTTGAAAGAGTATGTTGATATCTTCGCCTGGTCCTATCAAGATATGCCTGGGTTGGATACCAACATCATTGAACATCACTTGCCACTCAAGCCCGGATGTCCTCCGGTCAAGCAGAAGCTCGGGAAGACCAGACTCGACATGGCACTCAAAATCCGAGAAGAGGTAAAGAAGCAGCTTAACGCTGGGTTCCTCGCCACTTCCGAGTATCCTGAATGGATTGCCAACATCGTCCCAGTTCCAAAGAAGGACGGCAAAGTCAGAATGTGTGTGGATTATCGAGATCTCAACAAGGCGAGCCCAAAGGATAATTTTCCTTTGCCTCATATTGATGTCTTGGTATACAACACAGCGCAGTTCTCTGTCTTTTCTTTCATGGACGATTTTTTAGGATATAATCAGATCAAAATGTTCCCAACTGATATGGAGAAGACTACTTTCATCACGCCATGGGGTACATATTGCTACAAAGTCATATCATTCGGTCTAAAGAATGTAGGGGCAACATACCAGCGTGTCATGACAACCCTCTTTCACGATATGATTCATAAAGAGATTGAGGTTTACGTGGACGATATGATTGCCAAGTCCAAAACTGAGGATGATCACTTGGTTCATCTGAAGAAGCTTTTTGATAGACTCCGAAAGTTTAGACTGCGGCTGAATCCTGTGAAGTGCACCTTCGGAGTTCGATCTGGTAAACTGTTGGGCTTTATTGTAAGTCAGAAGGGCATTGAAGTTGATCCTGATAAGGTTCGGGCAATTCAGAACATGCCGCCTCCCAAAACAGAAAAAGAAGTCTGTGGCTTTCTGGGCAGACTCGATTACATTTCAAGATTCATTTCTCATTTGACGGCTACCTGTGAACCAATGTTCAAATTACTAAGAAAAAATCAATCGGTTGAATGGAATGGTGATTGTCAGGAAGCATTTGACAAAGTAAAACAATATTTGCAAGAACCACCGATCTTAGTACCGCCGGTTCCTGGTAGGCCTTTAATAATGTATCTCACCATTCTCGATGAATCAATGGGATGTGTATTGGGTCAACATGACAACACTGGAAGAAAAGAACATGCAATATACTATCTGAGCAAGAATTTCACTGATTGTGAGACCAGATACTCACTCTTGGAGAAAACTTGTTGTGCTCTGGTCTGGGCTGCTCGATGCCTACGACAATACATGATTTGCCATACTACTTTGTTGATATCCAAAATGGATCCGATAAAGTATATATTTGAGAAGCCTGTTGTCTCTGGAAGGATTGCTCGGTGGCAGATGCTGTTAACTGAGTATGATATCCAACATGTTACCCAAAAAGCAATAAAAGGGAGCGTCTTGTCTGACTACCTTGCTCATCAACCTGTAGAGGGCTATCAATAAATGAAGTTTGACTTTCCCGATGAGGATGTTCTATTTATCAGAGATTATGAGACTCTAGACCCTGATATAGGACCCGAACCAGGGGCGCGATGGATGCTTGTATTCGATGGTGCCTCCAATTCTAAAGGTCGTGGAGTCGGTGCTATCCTCATCTCTCCAACAGGTTTTCACCTTCACTTCACCGCCAGATTATGCTTTGCATGCACCAACAATATGGCTGAATACGAAGCATGTATCTATGGTATTGAAGCGGCTATTGACATGAGAATCAAGATTCTTGAGGTCTATGGAGATTCTGCCTTGGTCATCGGTCAAGTCAGAGGGAACTTTGTGACTCGGGATTCCAAGCTGGTTCCGTACCAACAACACATAGCGAAGTTGATTCCTTACTTTGATGAGATCACTTTTCATCATATTCCTAGAGAGGAAAATCAACTAGCTGATGCTCTTGCAATGTTAGCATCCATGTTCAAGGTCAAGTGGAAGAATGAAGCTCCTCATATCCGCATTGATCACTTGAACGAACCAGCACACTGTTTAGCAATCAAGGATGAGTCTGATGACAAGCCTTGGTTCTATGACATCAAAAGATATCTGGAAAAATAGAAATATCCCGAGGGTATCACTATCACTGACAAGAAGGCTCTTAGGCGGCTTTGCGCCAAATTCTTCTTAAGTGGTGGTATACTGTACAAGAGGAATTATGATTCTGTGTTGCTAAGATGCGTGGATAGACACGAAGCACACACGATCATAAGGTCCATACATGAGGGCTGCGAGGGTGTACATGCTAAAGGTCCCGCTATGGCCAAGAAGATCCTTCGGGCTGGGTATTACTAGACAACAATGGAGGTAGATTGTTACAACTTTTCCAAAAGATGTCATAAGTGCCAAATCTACGAAGACAAGATCCATGTGCCTCCAACTCCATTGAATGTCTTGACTGCACCTTGGCCATTCTTCATGTGGGGTATAGATATGATTGGAATGATCGAGCCGAAGGTTTCCAACGGTCATCGATTTATTCTGGTTGCTATCGATTACTTCACCAAGTGGGTTGAAGCTGCTTCTTATGCAAACGTTACACGACAAGTGGTTGCTAGATTCATCAAGAAAGAGATAATATGTCGTTATGGCATTCCTAGCAACATTATTCGAACAATGCAAGCAACCTGAACAACAATATGATGAAGGAGTTATGTCAAGAATTTAAGATCGAGCACCACAACTCTTCACCATATCGGCCCAAGATGAATGGTGTCGTTGAAGCAGCAAACAAAAACATCAAGAGAATTATCCAGAAAATGGTCAAAACTTACAAGGATTGGCATGAAATGCTTCCCTTTGCACTGCATGGCTACAGAACTTCAGTTCGCACTTCTACTGGGGCAACTCCGTATTCGCTCGTGTATGGTATGGAGGCAGTTTTACCCATCGAAGTCGAAATTCCTTCGCTCAGAGTCATCATGGAAGCAGGCCTTGATGAAGCTGAATGGGTTTAATCCAGATACGACCAGCTGAATCTCATCGAAGAGAAGCGCCTTACAACCGTTTGTCATGGTTAATTGTATCAGAAACGCCTTAAGCGAGCTTTTGACAAGAAAGTTCTTCCTCAAACATTCTGTGAAGGCGAACTCGTGCTCAAGAGATATTCACTTATTCACTCGGATCCACGAGGCGAGGCAAATGGATTCCCAATTACGAAGGACCTTTTGTTGTCAAGAAAGCCTTCTCAGGCGGAGCCCTGATCCTCACCACAATGGATGGAGAGGAGTTGCCATCGCACGTGAACTCCGATACAGTCAAAAAATATTATGCCTGAAAAAAATGGATAAGAGTCCGCTAGATTGACATCCGCAAGGACAATCTAGGCAAAAATGGACGTCCCGATGGACCGAAAAAAAAGAAATGTCCATGCAAAAGTTAGGGACAATGGAAAACAATGATAGCCCGCTAAGTTGAAAACTCGAAAGGGCGACTTAGGTAAAAATGGGCATCCCGGTGGACGAAAAAAAATGTGAAAAACATGTCCAGGCAAAAATTAGGGATAAAGGCATTTTACTGTGAACACTTGATCCTCTTTTCATCACGGCTGGACCTTAGACGGTAACAGAGCAGTCGAATCATCATCAACTGGTGCAAAGCGTTGGAACCTAGACTTACAGTGGATGATGGCCAATGTTGTAATCAATGCAAAGCATAATTTCCCTTTGCCATTTACTTTTGTTTTTCAATTTTATTGCAAAGTTCCTCATCAAGGAGTTTGCATCCTTGTACACACTTTATGTACAAAATTTTCACATTCAATAAAATGCATTCTTTGTCATCTCAATTTGTTCTCATTCTAGTATTTTGTTTGCAAAATAAACAATTATTTATGATCACATAATACTAAAAAGCGTTGAGAACAATAAAAAGCTAAATCAATCGAGAAAGCATTATGCATTGCATGTGTTACTGGTAACTCTTGCAGGATAATCAGTAATATCCATTGGTAAGCCTAACGCCTAGCCGGCAGTGTGATGGTTCTGTGAAGAAGTTGTTGTCTCCTCAGCAGTTCCTCAGCAGAGTCATCATTCTCCCCAGCAAGGTTGCCAAGGTGTTCCCAGCAAAGACGTTTTGCTCTCTTTTCCCCAGCAAGGGTCGTGCATCGTCTCCAATGATTAGGAACTATCTGTCACCAGCAGCAGTGGTTTCTCCTCAGCTGAGTCAACATGATTTGGAAACTTCTTTTCCCCATGCAGAGCCAGTCTTGGTAGGAAGGATTGATTTAATTCTTTCGTCCCCAACGGAGACAGCCATGGTGATTTAGAAACCTGAGATGTTCTCAGTTCCTTTTCCCGGCGGGATCATCATCCTTTGTGAACTCTCTTCTCCAGCAGAGTTTGTCTTTATCTGCGGGTCCTCTCCCCGGTCGAGGGTGCCGAAGTCGTTTTGCTACGATTTCTGCCTAACCACTTCGCTGTGCCTTATCTTGCGCCTTCGCATTGCATGATATCAAGCATCATGTAGAAACACATACATAGCATATGCATCGATCATACTCCCTCTCTTTTTTGCCTGACTTATCTCTCAGCAGATTTTCAGCCAAACGTTGCACTTTATCTTTTCTACCTTTGCACCGCTCCCTTTGTCGCCGTCGGCCAAATTCTCGAGCTACTCTTTTATTTAATCCCCTTTTACCTCGAATCATCGAAAAGCTAGTGCAATTCGTACATTCGGGTCCAAGAGGATTAAATAGGGGCAGCTGTCGTAACCCGAAATTTGACCTCCCTCTTTTGCCTTTTGCATAAGCATGCGCATTCGCATCGTTAGCATACACATTCGCACTTTTCTCTGTGTGTTTCTTGCCGCAGGATATTCAGGTTTTTCAAACCCGATTAATCATATCCTCACAAGATCATCGCGTCATCAAAACAAGCACAAAATAAAGGTTTACATACCTATTCATCAAGACAAGAGGTGGAAAACCACAACCGGGACTCCAGTATCATTTCCTGAGCAATTTGGGCAAAAATTGACTGAAGTAACCGGTTAACGCATGGTGAGTAACCGGTTACTCAGTGCAATTTTGAAATTCCTGCTGCATTTTTGAGACAGCAGCCATGCACTCTCTTTGGTCATTGATCCTACAGTGTTCTAGCAGTGTGTGGAATATTCTAGACATCTCTAGACATTTCAAGACATTCCAAGTGCATTTATTCCAATGTTTCACTCTAATTCAAGTGCACCATGTCCCTTGTTTTCCAAGTATATCAACCTTTGGATGATGGAGTGCACCTTGGGATTGTTACCGAGTTGGTTCTAACTAACCGAGTTAACCGCCTTGACTCGGTGAGTCAAGTCCAACTAACTCCTAGCCTAGTTCCAAACCCAAAGCTAATTCCAAACCAAATTCCAAACCATCTCACACTCCAAACCTAAAATCTATATAAACTCACCTTCACCCATTTTCAAGGACCTTCAACCATTTTCTCTATTTCACCCTCAATTCTCCCACATTCCCTCTGAATTTCTCTACTACATCTTCATCTTCATCTCAATTCTCTTCCAAAACCTCACCAAAGCTCATTTCTACTTTGAAGGATAATCATTTTACATCATAAGTGATTATTTCTTGAGCTCAACCTTCATCCTTCTTGCTATTACACTTGGATTTCTGGAGTTATTTCAGCTTTTGGATTAATCTTGAGTATTTGCTGCAACCTCCAATGGTTCGAATTCGCATTTTGGAGCTTTATCGTATTTTGCTCGATTTCGATACGGTTCGTCTACAAATTGAAGATTCCTCTGGTTTTCTTTGATTTTCTGCATCAAGAATCCTTTGCAACAATCACCAAGGCACATCTCAGCCTTGTAGGTTGGTGAATCTATCTTTTCCCTCTGTTTCGATTGATTTCGCGCGTTTACGTTGTGATTTTGATCGTGTTCGGTTTGATTACCATGCAATTGTTTGATCTTTGATCTTCGTGATTATTTATTTCAAGTTGTGTTTAATTGCCCTTACATGATGTAATTTTCGTGCACAAATTTGTATCTAAGCATATGGTGGTTTGCATAAGTGAATATGTGCTGAGAATCACTTTTGAAAAGTTATTTTTGCTGTTTTTTTTCACCACTGTTCAGTGGTAACCGGTTAACGTATGGTGGTTAACCGGTTACTCAGTGCAATTTTCCTCAAGAACGCTAATTTTCAAGCAAGTAACCGGTTAACGCATGGTGAGTAATCGGTTACCACTGAACAAAATAGCTATTTTCTTGCATTTTCAAGTGTGTTTGCCATGCTTTCTTCATTTTAACTTCCATTGATTATCATGCTTGATTTTATGGATGTTCTAAATGTCATTTCACTTCTGGTTGAAGCATATTCATGAACTTTCAATGCACATTTTCGATTATTCATTGGTTTCATGTTCTTAGCATTGTATGAACATAATCCTTCTTGCACTATCTTTGTTCACATGATACATGATTTTGTGTGGCATTTTGATGATCATTTGGCACTGTTTTGCACCTTCCGTTTCAGTTTGCATTAAGTTTATTCTTCATGGATAAACTTAATCTTGTGTAATCAATAATTCACTCCTTTGTGCTTTAATGACTTATCATCCTCTTTGGAAAGTTGTAAGCATATTTCTCCCTTGATTAATTGATCGAAACACATTTCGATTAGTTGATCTTCCCCTTTCCTCTCTTTAGGCTTCCTTTAGAGCTTTCTCTCTCGTTCCCCCGTGGAGTTGGAGTTTCGCGTTGCGCCTTGCATCGAAGCACTGTACAAATTGACGTCGTTATGATGTCCGTTTCTCTACGTAGGAGCACTGTACAACTTGGAGCTGTTGTGCCGTCTGGTTCAACTTCCGCATTACACCCTGTGTGTGTTAGGGAAGGAATGAGAAGGGAGAATTCCTACTCTCATTCTGACTACTTCAGGTAGGGGAAGAATGACCCTGTGCTTGGCTTAATCATCTCTATCTCCAGGCGGTAATGTGATTTCTTTCCCCAGTTGAGTTAATCCTTGATCACTCTTCTCTCTTTGCAATCTCTTTTGATCCTTGATCACTCCTATCTCTTTCAATTTCTCCTTTTGATCAATCACCATCCTTCTTGGTTAAGATCATTATTCTTGCGCTAGCAATCTCTCTTTGTTCCATTACTCCTTTCTTCTTGTAATCAATCATTACTTTTTGATTCCCCTGAAGAGTCTCAATTCTCTTTCTTTGGTCCAACACAGTTTTCCTGTCACGATCGTTTTTTCCCCAGGAGTTCACAACCTTCTCTTGGTTCTTCTCCTTTGTTTGGTTAATCACTGTCGGTCAGTTAAAACACCAATGTTTGCACTCCTTCTCAGTTAACCACAATCCATCTGTTAAAACACTGAGTTCCTTGGGTTAATAACCTTCTCTTGGTTAATCACCCTTTTCTTCAGTTAACCACAGTCCGTCTGTTAAAACACTGAGTTCCTTGGGTTAATCACCTTCTCTTGGTTAATCACCCTTTTCTTCAGTTAACCACAACATGTCTGTTAAAATACTGAACCCCCTTTTTTAGTTAATTACCTCCTCTTGGTTAATCACTCATTTCTCCCGGTTAAACACAGTGTTCTGTTAAAAACCCGAATCCCTTGCAGTCGGCAACCTTTATTGGTTCGAATACTTGCACCCTTTGGGCTAGTAACCTCTTTTGGTTCAATACCCTTCTTCGTTGGTCAAGTGTTGTTTGTTCAGTCATACCAATATCCCTTTTGGGTTACGACCTTCGATCGGTCCTACACCCATTCTCCTGGTTAATCATAATTTTCTCTGTTAAAACCAATGCTTCTCTACCCCCCCACAGAGTTGCATTCCTTTCTTTCTTCGGTTAACCACTGTTTATCAATTAACATACCGATACCCCTCAGAGTCAAACATTTCTCTCTTATTCCCTTACTCTCTTGGTTATGACACCATTTCTTTTGCATCCCCGACGGATCTTTCCCGATCTCTTGCTCTTGGTTTCGACACCACCTCTTTCATCCCCTTGTTTCTTCCTTGTTTTGTTTTCCGTTCAGTTCCCCGAACTACGGAAGCTCTGATTCTGCATTCTTTCGAATGTCAGATACGTAGGTATGAGATCGCAATGATCTCGGCGAGCACACTTCCACCTTTCTTCCTACTTCCTCCTTTCTTTCTTCCTTCTTTGTCCCCTGGTTCCATGAACTACGACGCTCTGACTTCCTCATTGCACTATGAGGGTACGCAGGCACGAGGACTTCGTTCCTCCGCGAGCACTTTCTTTCTTTTCTTTTTCCCCTTTCTCTTTCTCCTTCTTTTAGCTAGAAGCCTTTAGATAGATAACCCATCCAAGCCTAGAAGCAAGCGAAACGGTTCTCGTCGAGTACGACGGATGCGTTAGGTGCTAGTACCTTCCTTTCGCATAACCGACCCCCCGTTCCCGTTTCTCTTCCCCTTGGGTTTTATCGATATTTTCCCTATCCTTTGGGACTAAATAAAGTTCGGTGGCGACTCTGTTGTTATCTTTGAGTGTGCGATTCACTCAGGTGTAAACCAGCCATCTTCACATATCGATTACCCATATGGAGAAAGGCCTTGGGGAAGAGAGAATTTTGAGATGCGTTGGCGGCACATGGATCTTGTCTGAGTATATCTGACACTTGTGACACCTCCTCATGTACTTGTAGCAATCAGATTCCATTCTCAACCAATAGTACCCTACTCTTAGAATTTTTCTCGCCATTGTGTGTCCGTTGGCATGAGTGCCAAAGGATCCTTCATGAATTTCTTTTATCAACATGTTTGCTTCTGGTCTATTTATGCAGCGGAGCAAGACCATGTCGAAGTTTCTCTTATAGAGTGTATCACCGCTCAGGAAGAAGCTGCCTGCCAGTCTTCTGAGGGTCTTTCTATCTTTTCTTAATGCCCCAGGTGGGTACTCTTGTTTCTGAATGAAGCATTTGATATCGTGATACCAAGGTTTGTCGTTTATGACTGCTTCGATCATGAAGATATAAGCGGGCCGTTCAAGGAGCATTATGTCAATCTATCATTCCATTGACCTACACTAATCATGGAAGAGAGAGTGGCTAATGCATCAGCCATGTGATTCTCTTCACGAGGGATATGGTGAAACTCGATTCTGTTGAAGAATGGTAACAACCTTCTCGCGTAGTCTTTGTTAGTAATCAATCCTGATTGGTATGTGTTCCAATCTCCTTTGATCTGATTGATAACCAGAGCTGAGTCGCCATATACATCCAAGTTCTTGATCCTTAAGTCGATCGCTTCTTCGAGACCCATGATACAAGCTTCGTATTTGGCCTCATTGTTTGTACACTTGAATATCAGTCAGGCGGTGAAAGGAATGTGGGTACCCTGAGATGTTATAATGATTGCCCCAATTCCGTTTCCATAATGATTGACATCTTTGTCAAAAATATGTCCCCATTGGGAACCTGGTTCCGACCCTTCACCGGGTAGTGGTTCATCGCAGTCCTTCATTTTTAAATACATAACATCTTCATCTGGGAAGTCAAATCTGACTGATCCTTGATCGTCAATCGGCTGATGAGCCAAATGATTGGCTAAAATACTTCCTTTGACGGCTTTCTGAGCATGGTACTCGATGTCGGATTCTGATAACAACATCTGCCAATGGGCTATCCTTCCCGTGAGAGCAGGTTTTTCAAAGACATACTTGATTGGATCCATTTTGGAGATTAACCAAGTAATGTAACGAATCATATACTGGCGAAGACGTTTAGCTGCCCAAGCCAGAGTACAACAAGTTTTCTCATGCATAGTGTACCGAGTTCCACAGTCAGTGAACTTCTTGCTCAAATAGTAGATGGCAGACTCTTTCCTTTTGGTTTCGTCTTGTTGGCCAAGTACACAACCCATGGAGTCTTCCAAGACTGTTAGGTAGATGATCAGTGGTCTTCCTTCCACTAGAGGTGATAGAATCGGTGGATTCAACAGGTATTCCTTGATACTGTCGAAGGCGGTTTGACAGTCTTCTGTCTAAACGCAGTCCTGATTCTTTTTTAGTAACTTGAAGATCGGCGCACATGTCGCGGTCATGAGGAATATAAATCTAGAAATATAGTTCAAACGTCCCAGGAATCCCCTGACTTATTTTTCAGTCTTTGGAGAAGGCATTTCTTGAATGGCCTTGACATTGTCAGGATCAACCTCAATTTCTTTCTGGCTGACGATGAATCCTAGTAGTTTCCCTGAGCGGACACCGAATGTGCACTTACTGGGATTCAAGCGGAGTTTGTATTTTCTCAGACGCTCGAATAGTTTTGACAGGTGGGTCACATGCTCCTCTTCCGTCTTAGATTTGGCAATCATATCATCGACATATACCTCGATTTCTTTGTGTATCATGTCATGAAACAGAGTAGTCATGGCCATTTGATAGGTTGCCCCGGCGTTCTTCAAACCGAACGACATTACCTTGTAACAAAAGGTAACCCATGGGGTGATGAACAAAGTTTTCTCCATGTCTTTCGGCGCCATTTTGATCTGATTATAGCCTGAGAATCCATCCATGAAGGAGAAAACTTTGAACTTTGCTATATTGTCTACCAACATGTCAATGTGCGGTAAGGGAAAGTCATCCTTTGGACTTGCTTTGTTCAGATCCCTGTAGTCTATACACATTCTGACCTTTTCGTCCTTTTTCAAAACTGGTACTATGTTGGCTAACCATTGAGGATATTCTGATATGGCGAGGAAACCCGCGTCAATCTGTTTCTGTACTTCCTCTTTGATTTTGATGGCCATGTCCGGGTGAGTCCGTATTAGTCTTTGTTTTACCTGCGGACATTTTGATCTCAACGGTAGATGATGTTCCACGATGCTGGTATCCAACCCTGGCATGTCCTGATAGGACCAAGCGAATACATCGGGAAATTCTTTCAGAAGCTTTATCAAATTTTCTTTGACAGTCGGACTGAGCAGTGCCCCAATCTTGACTTCTTTTCTATCTTCTTCTGAACCCAAGTTGACCGTTTCTAACGGCTCTTTATGAGGTTTAATGGACCTTTCCTCTTGTCTGAGTAATCGGGAGATCTCTTTTGAAATTTCTTCGTCATCTTCTTCTTCAGCCTCAAATACCGAGAATTCAAAGTTGGGAGAAGGCATCGGATCGTATGTTTCAATGGGGTTTAAAACAAGCAATCTGCATGACGTGATGATTTGTTTTTAGAAAAGACAGAGAGAATGCAAGAGTGTGTGTAGTGTATTTTCTTTTTTACTGCTTGTTTTTATTATTTGAGTTGTTTTTTAGGATTACCATTTTCTGAAAAAGCGACAAGAGAAAACAACAATAAATGCGGAAATTACAGAACGACGTTATTTTATTTATGATCTTGTCGATTCTTGAAACTACAGCCCTATAAAACAAAACTCTGTCGCTTTGGGCGAAGCGAAGAGACATTTATAGAAAGTGATCCCTATCAAAACATCAGTTTCACCTGGGCAAGGTGAAAGGTTAAAGTAAAGACGGTAATTACTTCGACTTATGAACAACTTTCGGAACGTTGACAGCCACCCATTGGCGGCGAACTCCTTGGTGAATCACAAAGTCTGGTACTTTCCTTCTTGATTTGTCTTCAGAAATAATGTTGATTTCTGGTGGAGCAGGATCGTTGGAATTTGTCCCCAGGCAGAGTTGTCGTAGGAGGATTCTTCAGCTGTATCTTGCACAGTGTTTGTACTCTCAGGTGGATCTCCCCATCCAGTGGACTGGATGTCTTCGAGCCTGATACGAGAACTTTCAGGAGCGGTGTACTTGACCTAGAAGTCATACTTGCCACTCGGTTGTCCTAAGGTGTCCCACACCTCTTTGGAATTGGAGGAGTCACCTCTTTCAATGACGTTGACCTCGGGAAAAGCATAGTTAAGGAACTCTTGTCCTGCTATCTTTGCAAATTCATCATTGTACTGGATATTTTCTGAATGCCCTGAGTAATGATCCCATGATTCTGTGGGGACGCAGGTATTCTTTTCAATGATGCTTAGCTGATATGCATCGTTTGGCTGACTCTCTTGCCCTGAGTCTCCTGGGTACGGCTGCCAAATAGGCATGCCATCCATTGGGCCATAATAGTCATGGTCAAAGTTGTCTTTTATCAGAGTTTCCTCCTCTAATGAGTTTGGTGGAGCACGACATCCTTTCGGATCACAATCTCCGTATATCATCTTGACATCTGACCTCGGTATATATCTCGGACTCTGTGTGGGATAGCAAAATGGCGTAGGCACCTCTTCCTGAGACATATAACCATCCTCTTTAAGGTAGGACTTCCATTCTTCATCTGTATCAGAGGAATCACCCTCGTTGATGGTATGTACTTCTTGAGACACTGGGTGAAGGAAGCCTCCACTATGGAAGAAGTTTTGCATGGGATGAAGACTTTCATTGTTAGTAGCAGTCTGGGTACAGGTTGAAGAAAAACCAAGACCTTTCTTTTTCTTATTATCAGTAGGAATGACAAGTTGTCCCCATCCTTTGGTATTGTTACTTCTGATCACTTCGAGAGCATCTTTGTACGAGGAAATTGACGTTCTTCCTTCTTATTGGTTGTCGTGGCTCACCGAAAGTGTCTGGAACTGGGTTCCAACAACCTCCTCTGGTTCCACATAAGTGGATGACGATAGGTTACTCACGATCAAGACTTGTTCTCCGCAGACTATCACCAGTTGGTCGTTCTTGACGAACTTCAGCTTCTGGTGAAGTGTCGAAGTCACTGCCCCAGCCTCGTGTATCCAAGTTTTTCCTAACAAACAGCTGTATGCTGCCCGGATGTTCATGACCTGGAAAGTGAATAGGAAAGTGTGAGGACCGATAGTTATGGGAAGGTCAACTTCGCCGATAACTGTTTTTCGGGATCCGTCAAATGCTTTGACGATGACCTCACTGCCTCTCATCGGAGATCCTTTAAATGATAGTCGCATTAGAGTAGATTTCGGCATCACGTTTAGAGCTGATCCGGTGTCTACTAGTACGCTGGCTAAAGCATCGTCCTGGCAGTTGACTGTAATATTGTGTGCCATGTTATGATTTGGGCCCTCTTCCAGCAGTTCCTCATCACTAAATCCTAAGTTATTGTAGGAAGTGATGTTGGAGATGATGATGTCGAATTGTCTTATTGTTACATCTTGTTCCACAAAGGCCTGCTCTAAGACTTTCTGTAGAGCTTCCCTGTGAGCTTCGGAACTGAGTAAAAGAGATAACACAGAGATTTTTGAAGGAGTTTGCAACAGTTGATCAAAAATGTTGTATTCACTCTTTTGGATGAGCTTCAGCATCTCATCGTTGTTCTTTGAAAGGTCGGGATCACAAGATTGACTGACTGGTTGATCAGGAACTTCTGTTCAGGGTTCCTTTTCTTTGCTGGGTTCTCCAACTCCTCGGTTGAAGATTCGACCGCTCCGTGTTACTCGACCGATGTCTGCAATATTCACGACGGAGGGTAATGGAATTTGTTTTCCATTCTCAATTGTTGTTGCACCGTATTTATAAGGGATAGCCTTATCGGATTTGTACGGTACTGGTCTCGGCAGATAGATGACTACAGGGGCCTTCTGATTTTTCTGACTATCATAGCCGGCCTCAATTGGTTCGAGGTTGAGAACCCTTCCACCATCAAGAGGAATTCTTGATTCATGGAGTAAAGGGATTATGGAACACACATCTTTGGCCATTTCTCGCTTAGGGACCAAGACAACATCCTCGCCTTATTAGGATGATAGTCCGACATTGGACCAGAGCTTGACCATGGTTGAGTCTCCTTATGGTCCAACTGACTTTGAAGGGCCACTCGCACGAGGTAGCATCCTTGATTATTCTCTGAGCAAACTCTACACGCTCATAGTTGTGTGGTGGCACCCGGCCACGTCCGCTCTGTATGCAGTGTAACCTCACTAGGTCTGTTTCCATTGATCGAATATCCTGACTCTGATGCCTAGTAGGGTTCTTGTCGGCCATACAGGCTTATTGCGTGCCTTCATCTAGATAGACCGGAAGCCACCAGTGGTTTAACAAATGTTGTGTGGTCCTTTGAACGAGTACACATCCTTGGTCACTCTCACGACATCCCTTACAGTTATGATAATTATGCGAAGTCAGAAAACCGAGCTGGACTTGCGTAGCGTGTAATTTCACCAAGCTAGTATTCATCAAGCGGATATCAAAAATTTGAATCATATTAACTTGATACTGACTTCTATCACTGTAATCCTGAATCCATCTAAGATCCATCTGACGCTGGAGGGTCTCTTGTACAAAAGAGCATCCCTGATTGTTTACCGAGCAAATCAGACAGGAATCATAATCGTGCCATGGCAGATTATGATGTTGGCTTTGCCTTGAGTGCATGGCCACCAAGTTGACATTCATTGCACGAATGTCATGGTTCTAAATGATGTTGGAATTTGTACAAGTCATGTTGACCTCACGAATCCGCTGGTCTTGGATCCATCCGAGATCCATTTGTTCCTGTAGAGCGGATTGCGCCATAGAACATCCTTGATTGCTTTTAGAACAGATATCAAACTGGTGATAGTTATGAGATGGTACATGACCATATCCGCTCTGTCTGCAATGCATCTTGACCAGGTTGGTTCCCAATAAGAGTACATCATGAATTTGATAGATGTGCTTAAACTCTCTTTCTATCAAATTTACCACAGCTTTCTCGTGTTGAGGCAACGAGTTCGTTTGAACATTTTGATTTGTATCCTTGAAGGATAAGACCCCGTTCTTGACAAACTTTTGTACGTCGGATTTGAAATTGAGACAGTTTTCTATGTTATGCCCTGGTCCCCCTTGATGATAAAGGCAAGTCTGATCCTCTTTGAACCAAAAAGGTGGATTCTCTGGTACCACAAGAGGAGCCCTGGTTTGGACGTGCCCTTTTGCTAGTAGTAGCGGAAACAGTTCTGCATACAACATTGGTATAGGGTCGAACCCTGGTGGTCGCGTTGTACGGTTGTTGTTGTTGTATTGAGGACGAGCCTGCTAAAGAGGCTGTTGTGTCCTTTGCTGATATTGTCGTTGGTTCGGTTGGCTCTGAGCAACCTGAGGTTGATACGTAGGAATAGGCGCAGGGTTGATAGCAGGAGTTACAACTGCTACTGTTTGGTACCGTCGCCTTTGCTTTCCGAGAGATATATTGCCAATATCTTGGTCTTTTTTCTTAGGGAGAGCACTACCGTATCTTTTAGTACTGCTTGATGGTCTAACCTCTTTAACTAAACGTACTTCTCAGACTGCTTCCTCAAGACGAACTCCCATGCCTACCATCTCAGTGAAGTCACTGGACGCACTGGCGACCATTCTATAATAGTAAAATGAGCTCAAGGTTTTTAATAAGATCTTTGTCATCTGTTTTTCCTCAATAGGTGGACAAATCTGGGTGGCAATTTCACGCTATCTCTGAGCATATTCCTTAAATGTTTCTTTGTCCTTCTGCGACATGGCTCTGAGTTGATCTCTGTCTGGTGCCATGTCCAGATTATACTTATACTGCTGAACAAAGGCAACGCCAAGATCTCTGAAAGTTACGATCTTAGTGCGGTTTAAACCCATGTACCATTTGAGTGCGGCACCGGTTAAACTATCTTGGAAATAGTGGATCAGTAGCTGTTGGTTCTCTGTCTGAGTTGACATCCTCCGAGCGTACATCACCAAATGGCTTTGAGGGCAAGAGTTACCCTTGTATTTTTCAAATTCGGGCACCTTGAATTTGTGCAAAACTTTCACATTTGGGACCAAACAAAGGTCTGCGGCGTCCTTTCCAAATAGATCCTGACCGCGAATGGCATGCAGTTCCTTCTGCATCTCCAGGAACTGTTCCTAGAATTCCCTCATTCTATCGTCCATACTTTCGTTTCCACCAGAAGGTATCTATGGAATCTGCCCTTCCGGGACAATGTGTACCACGAGTAGTGGTATAGTTATTACGAATGAGAAAGTTTGACTCTAGAATCGAGACACAAACGTGAGATTCGTAGGTAAGAAGAATGTGTTATGTGAGAATGATGAATAATATGCAATGATTATATTAATTTATATTTTTTTGTTTAATCAAAATAAACTTCAACAATTGGATTGTAAATATCATACAGTGAGGAAACCCCATTTTATTGAATTCAAAGATTGCAGAAATGGAAATACAGTAATTTACAAAGTGCTGTAAAAGGAAAAGTCTAAACTTATGGATCCTGAGTCCTCTTTGAGGAGGTCTCAGGTGTTGGTTATGGTACTTTCCTTTTCTTTGATCGGGGCTCTTGAGCCGTTGTCGAGTTGCCATTCCTTTGCCAAGTGATAGGAGCGAGCAAATTCCTTTGTTCTTCTTGATTCTCTACAGCATGTTGCTCTAAAATCTCGATCAAAGCATCCTTTTCTTTTAATAGTTGTTGTATTTTGTTACACTCCACATTGAGAATACGGTACTTGTTCTTCCAAGACTTCTTCTCCTGTTGAACTTTGTTGAGAGTAACCTGAAGCTTTTCCGTATCAGACATAAAATAAAGGATAGATTCCTTTAACGGAAGAACTTCTTGACGAGGGTAAGGCATCCTCAGCTTGAGAGCTCTAGTTTGTATCCAGTGGAGATAAGGTTCCACCGAGACACAGTCTGGTTTTCCTAGAGACTCTCTTCCTTTCCTGTGAACATGTTTCCAGGCATGCACTATTTCTGTCTTTATTGCTCTGTCATTTTCTCCTTCCTTGAAGAAAAGACCTTCCAGATGAGCATTACGCGGGACATGCCTCATCGGGTATCCAAATTGACGACGAACTAAAACTGGATGGTAATTGATTCCTCCTTTAGTTCCTATGAGGGGTACATTAGGGAAGTTTCTACAACGGTCAATGATTCTGATCCTGTCATAGATTTAATTGTACCAATCGATGTCAGAGTTGGTAAGAGACATGATTGTCTGCGACAAACGTAAAGTACTCTTATGATCCCAAAATGTAGCAGACTTGGGTAAATGGGAAGTAAACCATTTGTATAGCAGGGGTACACAACATGTGATCATTCCTCCGCTATACAAATTCCTTAAGTGTACAGAATGATAAGCATCTGCGAGCAAGGTCGGTATGGGGTTTCCAATCAGAAAAATCTTAATGGCATCGATATCAATAAAGTCATCAATGTTGGGAAACAGAAACAACCCGTAGGTGAGCAGAACAAAGACGCTCTCGAAAGCAGTCATGTTCCCTATACAAGCAAAGTACAAAGCCTTCTTTATCAAAAACTTGGCTGGTAAACCCTAGATTCCACCCTTAGTGGTCATGTGAGTCCTGACTTCTGACTCGTCCAAATAGATTGCTCTTGCAATGGTTTGATCTTTTGGAATGTCTTCCAGTACAAAAAGGGAGCTTGGTCAGTGATGGGTAAATCAGTCAGGTGAGAGTATTCCTCTAGTGTTGGTGCAAGCTGATAATCTGGGAATGTGAAACAGTGATAGACCGGATCATAAAATTAAATGAGCATAGCCAGGATTCCCTCAATTACATGGACCCTTAACAGAGACAGTAGTCCTCCATACTTAGCTCTAAAAGCATCAGGGTTGGTGATCTTCCTTGCCAACCCTCTTAAATCCCCTAGTTTTGGAACCTTGAAGGTGTACTTGTGAGTCTTCCTTCTACCGAAATCCATAATGCAATCTTTCTCTCTGACATTTGCAATCATTGTCTTAGTTTAATATGAAAAAGAGAGACTAGAAGAGAAAAATTTTCTTTGTTTAAAGTTTTTTAATGAAATGAATGCATGAATGCAGCACACAAAAACATAGAAAAAACATGGGGTCAAAGTTTCAGTGTCATGAAGTCATGGCTCTACCCATCCCCAAAGGTTGTACTGGTGATTTTTTGTACCTGTCCTCAAACTCATTGACCCCTCTTGGGATAATAACAGCAGGCTGGTTCACCCGAGCGAGCTGCAGTATCTTAGAGTAATCTCAAATGAGAGTAGTATCGCGTGACAACTATTTCCGATAGCTTCCGCACTACAAAAATAGTAACATGGTCTCAGCCTACTAAATCCTCAGTTTCACGGACACCACAATCGAACAATCTACTTTCAACAACCGAAGTCGTATAGGCATTGAATCCGCAAAGGGTATCTCCACTGATTCGATGGTCGATTGGGATCTCTTATTTGGGAGTCACTCCCTGTAAGATTACCCGTCTAGTTCCATCACTTATCTTAGGTGTCACTCAAACTTTCCAGATGCGGCATCACCCGCAGTCCCATTAGCAAAAAAATAAACACGGATATCAATTAGGAAAAGCGATATATATATATATATATATATATTCATTCCTAAAACTAATATCCTAGACCTCTTAAGAGATATAATCCTAGTCCTATACAGTCAATGACTCCCCAGCAGAGTCGCCATTTTACTGTTGGAAAATGGGGACGATGCCCCAAAGATCATTCTAAGAAGTCCCCAGCAGAGTCGCCATTTTACTGTAGCGAGCGATTTTTGTCGGTGACGCGAAAACCTTATCGCTGGGTTTTCCTCATCGCAATGGTAGGAGGGGGTGCTACTTTCTGATTTCTTATTTATCCCATGAAGCTGGAAGGGGAAGGGAAGCTATCTAAAACTAACCTTGCACGCGAATGTTTAACTGAACAAACGCTTAAAAGAGATTCGGGGAGTCGTGGTCAGGTTATACAATGGGGAGTTATCAATTTCCCATCCTATATGTGGTTATCCACAGGATATTAACTTTAGGTTTCGCTTTGTACTTGATAGTGTTTATCCGTTAATGGGTTGGGAAAGTTTCTTGGGAAATATGAGTGAGTGAGTGAATTGATGTTTTCTGTGGAAAATGGGGATGAAGGATGACAAAGGTATGAAACCCAAAGTCTTTGACTGATGTATGAAGGTACTGGACCTAAAGTTTTTTATTAGTATGCTCGCTAAGATTTCGCAATCTGATGCCTACGTATTCCCGTTTAAACGAAACAGGGAAATCATAGCAATCGTAGTTCCCCTTATTCTAAGGGAGGAAAAAGATGTTTTGGTGTCTTGTTCAAAGCCCAAGATTGAAGCTAAAAGGTCGAGATATTTGTGTCTTTTTCAAAGCCCAAGATTGAAGCTAAAAGGTTTGACTGAGAGAGAACTTGTCATCTCTAAAGAGGGATTGTTGATTTTTGTGTGCCTTGATCGAAGCCCAAGGTTGAAGCTAAGAGGTTGATTGACTCCACTGGGGAAGTCCTTATACAAAGCCTAAGAGGAGGCTAGAAATGACTGACTCAACCAGAGAGTGTTTTTATCTGTCTCGTACAAAGCCCGAGATTGAGGCAAAAAGAGGATGACCCTTTAGGGATATCTTTATACAAAGCCTAAGAGGAGGCTAAAAGCTTGACTTTTTCGGGGAAAATGTTCTATCTCTTGTACAAAGCCCAAGATTGAGGCTAAAAGGGATTTTGACTCCGCCGGGGAGATTTGTATGTGTCTTATACAAAGCCCAAGATTGAGGCTGGAACGAGTTTGTCTCTTGCTGGAGAGTATTATCTATCTTGTACGAAGCCCAAGATTGAGGCTGAAGTGAGTTTGACTCTGCTTGGGAAAGATGTTGGTCCCAAGCTTAAGAGAAGGTTATGAAGATTTATGTCTTGTACAAAGCCCAAGATTGAGGCAAAAAAGGTTGACTCAACAAGAGAGTGCTTTTATCTGTCATGTACAAAGCCCAGGATTATGGCTAAACAAGTTGGAGAAATCATTCTACACAACTTGAGAGAAGGCTAGCTCCTGCTAGGGCAAATCATTATACAAAGCCTAAGAGAAGGCTGAAAAAGATGGACTCAACAAGAGAGTGTTCTTATCTGCCTCGTACAAAGCCGGAAATTAAGGCTAAAAAAGGCTGACTCAACAAGAGAGTCTGAAAAGGTGATTGACTCAACGAGAGAGTCTGAAAGTTGATTGACTCAATAAGAGAGTCTGAAAGGGTGAGTGATTGACTCAACAAGAGAGTCTGAAAGGGTTAGATCTGCCGGGGAGAATCATTGTACAAAGCCCAAGAGGAGGCTGACTTTGCTGAGGAAAAGTCATTATACAAAGCCTAAGAGGAGGCTAGCTTTTTCCAGGGATAATTGAGATCCTGAGGCAGGTCCAAGTGGGGAATCAACTCTTGCTGAGGGTTCCAGAAGAGTTGAGGTATCAGATGCATTGAGGTTCTGATTCGGGATTTTTGGGAGAGAGACTTGGATTTAGCTCTGTTGGAGATTGATCCAGAGTAACCGGGGTTCCTCCCTATATTTGTAGGGAACTTGAGAATGTATTTGAGACTCAAGGGGATTAAACTGTCCAAGTTTACTGGCGTGGAAGAGTTTTATCTTTTGTATGATGCCTTTAAGAGGAGGCACGAGTATTAAGGGATGAGAGTGCTCTAGCAAAGGATGACTAAGTTCTGTCTTATACCTTTAAGAGGTCGTCATGGTCCTTGTATTAAGCCCAAGAGAAGGCATGAGAACTTCTAAGAAGCCGGAGGGTCCTTGTACAAAGCCTAAGAGGAGGCGGGGATACTTTTAGGAAGCCTGTGGGTCCCAAACCAAGAAAAGTTCATGAAATGCTATTCACCGAGAATAGATCATTTAGTGAAAGTTCTGAGGCTTGAAGAAACTCAAGAGATGATATTCACCGAGAATAGATCAACTCTGGGGAGTAGAATTTCTTTGACAATTTCTAGGGGTGACAGTCTGAGAAAAGGTTCACGAAGAATACTGCCTTTCTCTTTGTTCCATATTGTTTAAGCCCAAGAGAAGGCAAGACTATATCTGGAAATCCTATGGGGATCTAGTTTTGACTGTAGTTTAGAGTGACCAACACGGATTTACTTAGTTCTAGACCTAGTTGTCAGGGAAAACTCTAAATAACTATACTAGTATATATACAGATGATATATGACAAGTATTTAAAAGGATATGAAAGAAGACTAACCGTGCGCAGCTTCCCACAATACAGTTATATATATATATATATATATATATATATATATATATATATATATATATATATATATATATATATATATATATATATATATATATAATCGAGTAAATGAAAGCTGTTAAAACTTACAGGCGAGCAAGCTTCCATGCTGTATGGTTAGTTGTTCAAAGAAATTAAAGAAAGTTTTGATAACAACTGTATATTGAATCTAAATCAAAAAGGAGTTTGTTTGAAAAGATTATTGGGGCTTATACTCAAAGAGAGGCCCAAGTTTTAACAGTGATCGTACCGTTGTTCTGAATATCGTATCAGGACTTATACAACGACTGAGGCCCAAAATGGTTTACTGCACAAAGGGATTGGGTCTTACACTCTCTCAAGAGGCCCAAAGAGGTCTTGAAAAAGAAAAGTGGAACTTACAACACGAGGGTAGGCCCAAAATTGTTTTTGCTTGGAAATGGCGATTGCGCTGAGATTCTTTTAACGCCGAGGGACTTATACAATATCTGAGGCCCAAAGGTTTTGGTTAAAAGGGGATCAGGTCTTATAGTCTATTAGAGGCCCAAAAGATTTATTTTTGTACAAGTGGTGAGGCTTACAACTCAAGGAGAGGCCCATTGATTTCTGTTTGAAAATGGCGATCGCGCTGAGATTTTTCATCGTTTCGGGACTTATACAATATCTGAGGCCCAAAATGATTTATGTACAAAAAGGGTTGGGTCTTACACTCTATTAGAGGCCCATGAGTGTTTGAAAAAGATTTGTTAGGGTGAACATCAAAGAAACCCTAATTTTTGAATTAAAAATGGCATTTTTCAAAGGTAATTTAAATAATAAATGATAAAATATCAATTATATTCAAAACAAGTTGTACACTTTGGAAAATATTTTGGAAAATCAAGTTTAATCATATGAAAGCTTAAAATCCAATTAATTTTGAAAGACCAAAGTGTGAATTCCATTTAAAAAATGTTTTAAAACAACTAAAATGAAATTAATTACAAAATTTGTAAGGCCGGATACCAAGATTTCCAAAAAAAATTACAAAAATTGTAATTATATTAAATAAATAATATAAATTGGATTTTTTTGTAGAATAAAATATTTTAACATTTTTGTGATTTTTTGCAAAAAGAACCAATAAAAAATAATTAAAATTGAGAGAGAAATTAATTTTTCAAATCATTTAAAATAATATGAAAAATATTAAAAAAAAGTGGAAAAAGTGTTAAAAAAGGGTCTGGGGCGAGGGGGATTCGAACCCCAAACCTCAAGGTTGCAGTGCGCGCCTTCTACCACTGGGGTGGTGGTACATCCGTGTATCAAAGGCACCCTAGAAATACATAAGGCATGCCTTGTTTTAGGCCTGGCCAAGGCAAGGCAAGGCAAGGTTTTGGACCAAAAAAGTAAAGGCCATAACTTTCTCATTTCTCCATGGATTGGGACAAAATTTATATGCATCTGGCCTAGAATTTCCCAAGGAATCTAATGGTGGTGGTGGTTTTTTCAGATGAGGTCCCTATCCAAAAACCCGATAGTGTTTTTTAAATAGGCCTATAATTTCATTTTCTATACTAACACATGGTACAGGCAAGAATTACATGGCAAATTGGTTCAAACACAACATATATAACATGTATGAGAAGTTTATGATCAGTGGCTTTCAAAGCAATGCATAATTTAGAAATTTCAAGTGATGATGCATTTACCTCTTGGAGCTTGTTGTGCAATCTGCCAAGTTTCTTGTGCCAGAAGTAATTTGATGCTTTGGACACTCTCAATTGATCCCTTAGAAGCTTTTAGAAAGGTTAGAACCAGCTGGAATCCTCAGGAACAAGTTTGACCTCTTTCTTGCAAAAGGGGCAAAAATGACCAATATGGCAACTCTCTCAAATGGTGTTCCAGATGTGGGGAACCATTTGGGATAGTTCAAGGATGATATTTGGAGTGTGTTTGAGGCTTTATCTGGTTTTGAAAGTGACTGAATCAAGACATGGCTTGAAAAGTGCAAAAAATGTCCAATTTTGAGGTTTTGAGAGGGGACTTTGTGATTTTGGTGTTACAGGTCACATATGAGAGTTTGGACAGCTTAGATATGACATATTGAATGTGTTTGGATCATGAGATGTGATGGAATTGATCTCTAACTTAAAAACTCAGAGATACCTTGCTAAAGAAGGCATTTTGGCCTAAAGAGAGGGATTTTGAGAAAAGCATCAGTTTGGTTGCTTTGGTGTACTAAAAACTGAGCACATAGAGCAAGTTTATTTTGCAAGCAATAGTGAATGGCAACTGCAGCAGTCCTTTGGCCAATGTTATGCAAAAGGAATCTCAAGTCTCCTCTAGCCATTGACTAGAGGTTAGGGCACAGACATACGGTTCTTTGATTCAGAGCTTATCCTTGACTCATTCAGTTAGGAATGTATCAGTCCATGCCACCTTGGTGTATCCATTAAATGCATTGCAACAAAATTGAAGTCTTGGCACCTTTTTAGCTCTTTTAGGTTTGACATGCTACTTGTAGATTCTTGGACTTTGGAGGCTTGGAGATCAGATCATCCCCCTTGGATTTGATCCTCAGATGTGTCCAAATTAATGACAAGGCTTAGATTTATCAGATTTGGACAAATCGAGCAAATTGCACAAAATCTGCCAAATCTGTCTTGAAAAAATCAGTTCATGATGCCATGTTTCAAGGGTTGTATCTCCTTGCTCAAATGGAATTTGGAGATGATCTGGTACTTGTTGGAAAGCCCTCATGGCATTCTTTAACTTTGATGTCCACCCCTAGACCTGGTTTGACTTGGATCAAGGTGAAAAATGTCCCTACATTTTGGAAAAAGTAAGGCAGATTTTGACTTAGTGAAAATTTCACTAAGTGTTGGGAAAATGTCATTTTCATGTTTTCAGCCATTTTGATCACTCATAACTTAAAATCCATGAGGAATTAGAATGAGCTGTAGTTGAAGCTTTTAAAGTAGCCATGAAAGCTACAAATCCAGCTTTGGACCATCCAAAATGGTTGCTTGGATCTTAAGTTATGGTCCTTGGAAGTTGGTACCCCTAGCCACTTTGTTCCATAACTTAGAAAAATTCTAAGTTTTTTATGGTTACCCCTTTTACAAGTTAACTCACTTTCTTTGATTTTTCTTGATGAATGATGATTCCAATCACATATTAACATTGTTTTAGGGTCAAAGAACCATAAATTGTGAAAAATTCCAAAAAGTCAAACTTGATTTTGTGCACAGTTGACTTTTTATTAGATGAAATTCAAACTGTGCGATCCTTTGTGAAATCAAGTCCTTGACCTAAATCAAACCTAATGGGTATATTCCATAGGTGTTATAGGGTGTATTGAATCATGTCCCAAGGTTTGGGAGCATGTCTGGGCCAAAAGTCAAAGGTATAGTTGACTTTTCCCTCGAAACCCTAATTGTGGTCCTGATGAAATTGAAACTTGTGCATCAAGCTTCTTGGATCAATCCATTGTTGCAAATGGGTCAATGTAGTGTATTGGAGACCCTTAAATTATGTCTTGAGTTCTTGGCTCATGTTTTGTCCCAAAAGTCAACTTAGGGGTGAATTAGGTCAAGAAACCCTAATTCCTGATTTTTGATGAATGCATCCCCTAAGGTTAAATTGACTTGATGATTGGGTCCATGAGGTCCCTTGAAGTATCTTGGGTTGTGCTTTGAATCATTGGCTCATGCCCAGAGAAAAAAAATTCATCTGGAGGCCTCAGTCGACCAAAACCCTAATTTGGTGACACTGGCGATCCTGAGGCTTGGTCCACTTGGAATGTTGTAACATTGTGCTTGATTCTTGATGTGGGAGTCCTTTTGATCCTTTGTGGATGCTTGAGATATTATACAAGTTGAAGATCATGTCATTTCTTGATTAATCCTTTGTCTAAGTGCTCTGAGAGGGCTTGAAACCCTAATTCTTGTTTGTGGTGAATGCTCAACAATCCTTGAGGATTAATGAGGCATGTAAGTACATCCATATTGTGATGATGATTTGCACAATGATGGGAAACCTTAGTGGTTAAAATTTGGGGTATGACAAACACATAACCCTAATTCATCATAACAACACTAATCATGGTAAAACTTTTGCACTAACAACATAAACCAATCATTAATCACCACAAGCATCATGTAACAACAAGTAACATGCATCATCATCAATTCTATGGTTAAAACAAGAACACACAAACCATAAGTTTCTCAAGGGTTAACTATCTAGGAACCTACCTTGATCCAAGAAGATGATGAAGAAATTAAGATGATTAGGTGGTGATGATGATTATCCTTCCTCCATGAGCTTTCTTCTTCCATGTTTCTCTTCTTCTTTCGCTCTTCCCTTCTTTCTTTTCTTTCCTCTTTTACTTATCTGGTTTTCTTTTCTTTCCTTATCCATTGTTTTCTCTTACCACTACACACATATATAATATATAGAAAGGAAAGAAAAATATCTCAAATGAGATTTGTCTTCTAGTACCAATTCACGATTTAACGATGTTACCAAAATTTTCCTTCTTGTACTTATTAATAAAGGTCACTCTCTTTTAATAAGAATGGGTCTCCTCTGAGTCCACTGGTTACTATAATTATCCCAAATGACAACATTTAGAGCACTTAAAAGTATACAAGATATTACATTCTAGCCCCTTTAAATTGAAATTCGTCCTCGAATTTCTTCCACTCAAAGAAAGAAACACTTCTTGCATCATCGTCCTAGGTCAACACTTGACTTTGCTTCAATTCAATCTTCTGACATACTCAAACTTCCAACTTCTTTTCACTGGTAAATTCCTTCCTCTGTAAATTCCCGAGACTCCTCGACTTAATCATACTATTATTTCCAATATTCGATTAACTTCTTACAGTTTCCCCACTTAATTCATCTGACAAAACGCTTTGAATCGCTTGGTCATAGATCCCTACGAAATCCACGGTTTCCCTTTATTTCACTGATTTAACCAAAACCATAACTACGACACCTTGTTCTGATTGGATAGTAAATAATTTTAGGACTTCATGAGATGATTTACTGATTCCTTGACTACACACAATACTGACGATTCCTCTCTTATAAATTCTTTAGCAATTGTGATAAACTTTATAATCCACCTATTGATACCGTATTGACTTCGCTAGAGCTAATACTATATACTATGAGTGTATACATATGATGTTTCACTTCTCTCATACTATTTAAATAAGATAAGACACATGGCACATGATTGTCTTACTTTCATTCCTACGAGTTGTTATCTCTCTAATTCTCCATGAAACTGCACTATGCTCTTTCATTCATCACTCTCTACTGAGTAGCTCATGGGTCCTTATAGGAGATCCATATTTTCCTCTGAGTACCTAATATCCTAAGATAGTCTCAGAACCTTATTAAATCCACAGGTAGAACATTTTTGTTGTTGACATAAGATGGAGAATTAGAACTAGTATGTGTCAAGAGATAGATATACAAGAGTCACACGACTGCGATCATAAGAGTGTACAACATTCATAATTATTTTGTGCTAGTTCCGTTTAATCCAATTTAGTATGAAAATACCTTGTTTTTTGCCATAATCCATTATAAGTTCTTTATAGAGTTCTAACCCACTCACGGGTTCTGTTGACACGGGATTCCAACCAACTGGATAAATAATACAAACAAGGGATTTCAAGTCATCGATGAGACAATGCTTCTTAGGAAGTTTAACCAAACTAGGATGTAAATGTGAGTTTTCAAATAATACTCACAGAGTCACATAACTCAGTCACGCATCTAGATATAATATTACACTTCCTATCCAAAATCATTCACTCGATCGTCCTGCCTTATCTTCCGCAATTCTAGCTCATTTTGTTACTCATATACAACCAGAGTTACATACTTAACTTTAGGAATATCTCATTCCCACTCTTTTATGGAAGTATAACTCACGAATCCTTTTAATATGGTAGAGTATCATTGTACACATCAAGTACTACTCTCATGGGGTCTACATCCAAGTCCATGAATCTGAGAGAATTATCCAATGTCATACTATGACTAATCACTTAAACATTTCTAACACATATGCAAGACACTGAACTGATCTCTTTGAGATCACCATTTGGTAAGTCTCTTCCAGCTTCACTCCTTATGGTTATCATTATTCATGATAGTGATATACCCAAGACTTACTCACATTGAGTATGGTTCACTAGGTTGGTTCCCCAAACATCTAAAATCTTTGTCATCTCTACATATGATCAACTACACAATACACCTCCAAAATTTAAATTTGAAACCATCAATCTGACTTGTAATAACTTGTAACTCCATTCCCAACCCCATACATCCATAACGGTACGCCAATGAGATTTAGGATGTTCTTAGTTCCAACAAGATGTGAACATCATACTTCGTAGTCAACTAATCCAAACACTACTTATGAAGATGGACAACAACCTAGCTTTTAATAAGCCACTCCTACTTTTGCCAACCAAATAATGTGCACTCAAGATGAACCTTGACATTCCCACACACTTATTGACCTGGATTCTATTCCAAAATAAACATCCATTACAAGTTTCATCACACAGAGGCTACTTATCTAGATGACTTACATCTGATAATCCTTATCTCCTACTTACGAGTTCATACGACGTATTCTGTTTCACGTTCCACACTTAGTTCTGTACTCAAGCTTGGCTTATCTTCTGTTGCATACCATAAACTCAAACTTCTCATAACACAAAACTCGATGTTAGAAATAAAGAGTGTGATACTCCACAACCATCCCAAAACAAGGTAATCAATTACACATACCTGTGACCAGGATGCTACTATCACATGCTCTTTAATACTAAGGTATAACTTTCTCCACTACACATCATACTCTAAAAATCTTCGTATGTGAACAATCATCAACTACAAGCTCTTATCTTAGCCTCAATGAAACCTTAATGATACCTTTGTGCCTTTATTAGAAATGCATCCCATTACAATAGTTGTATTACAAGATTTACACTGCTCCCAAACTCTGTGTTTGCTTCTCTTCTAAAGTAATTCTCTTAACTTCAATTATAGAACCATTATACTAAAATTTCCTTTGATTTGAAATGCTTGCTCGCTCTTCAACATGAATCTCTTTCAATTGATCCTTAGGTAAATAAACATTTCTATAACGTTTTCCTACTAACATTGAATCTCTAACCAACTAACTCGAACTCGGTTTCTCTTCTAAGACTGGGTATACTTGGTTTCTCTCTTACCCTTCTTCTGGTGCATACACGTTTCACTTGTAATAGGCACTCATTTCCTCGAGCCTCTTCGTACCCTTCACCAATACGTTAGACCCTTAACAAAATGTTGAATGTCAATATCTCTTGAGCCTTCAACCTTGTGGCATACGTGCGACACAACCATTCTTTCTCCCTCACTGCATGGAATTTCTCATAATACTTGTTCCATAACAGTGGGTTAATCTTGTTCTACTAGAAGGCTCATCCATTTCTCAAAACTCCAACAAATTCATCCGATAGAAATCCTTAAATTTTCGACTTCTCTAACACTACAAGACTACTAAAACCATGTGCCACCCTACACTCCCACCTTACTCAGGACACAACTCTAACTTTGATGTTAGTCGAGCTCACCGGTTCTCCTTACTTCTGAATTTTTGGCTTAAGCCTACTCTCGAAGCACAAGCTTTACTCAACCATCGGAGTCCTCGTGGTCAACCATGATCCTACCTACCACGCCTATAGAATTAGGTTGATCAGGCCATATACTAGATATTGTGATATTAAGAATCATGTTGTCTAAACACTCATATGAGGTAAGAATAGATTTACTTATGATGTTTCAAGGTTTGGTCGAGAATCAACCTGCTCTGATACTAATTATAACACCCCGTATGATATACATCTAGAAAATACATTATATGAGATATTAATTTGGTACTGATACAACACAAGTGCCTAGAAGCACCATTATATACATGTCCATAAAATAAAATAAAAATACAAAGTGTGACACATGACATACAATAGTTCCTAAACAAGAACTAAGATCTAAGTGCAATATCTTCATTGCACACAGTCCACAACGGAAGATCACAATAGTCAAAATCCTTTGAAACATCAACAAACAACTTGTCTTGCACTTAACCTACATTAACACTTGAAAAAAACAATAATATTGGGGTGAGATAATAATATCAATGAGTTCCCCTATCCTATGGGTCCACTCGACTCTATAGGGTTTCTAATCGATTTCTCAACTTAAGTCATTTCAAGAGAATAAAGACTTACGCATCTAGGTGATTTTTGCATTGTATGGAAACATGTACACTTGAGTACAACAACTCAAATAAGTCACTAATTGGAAATCGTAGCAAAGCATCTTTTCTCGGCCAACCCTACATTTACGATTATCGACACGGGTCACGGATCCTTGTATCATACTTCGACTTTCTGATGGATTTCGGATTCTTCATGGGTAACCACTTCAAGAATCGTCGCTCCATATGGGACTCAAACCCATTTCAAGCCTTTTCCTCATATAGGACTCTCTAACCCACTTTGAGGTCCACCCTGTGGATTTTGGATTCTCCATGAGACTTTAACCTATTTCAAGAATCGTCGCTCCATATGGGACTCAAACCCATTTCAAGCCTTTTCCTAGTATGAAACTCTAACACACTTTGAGGTCCACATCATCTATGGAACTCTAACCCATTTGGTTTATGTGAAGTAATAGTGCATGTATCCCAATTCTTACTTTTCATAAGCATCACAATTTGGGACGGGTATGACAATGGCGTTGTTTCTTAATATATGACTTGTTCATCACTCGCAACGTGATTGTTGTAACACCCAAAAATAATTATAATATTTACTTAATTGAATTATTATGATTATTCGTTGTTTTGGTGAATTTGATGGATATTAAGACGTTTGACGACTTTGTGTGGAATTGCAGGGTAGCTTTGGGTTAAGAGAATATTGAGGTATTTTAGAATTAGTAATAAATTAAGATTATTTTATTAGTAATAATAGTAAGATAATTTTAATAATTAGATTATTATTTAATCTTATTATCATTATTATTATTATTATTTAAAATAATTAAGAAAACCATTAAGGATAAGACAGTAATATTGAGGAGGTTAATTGAGGATAATACGGGTAAATCATGATTAGGGTCCAAGAGATAGGTTTAACAAAAAGAAAATAGGGAATTGGGAGAGTTATTCTGTGCAACCCTAAGAAGTGGAGAGAGAGCTGAGGAAAGGAGGCTAGAACACATAGAACAAGAGGATCAACCGTAGAACCCTGAAAAGAAGAATCTTTGCCAGAAAATTCGAGGTATGGGGGTCAATCCGGGTTCATAAGTTTGATATGGGTTTAAGGTAGAGGTATTTTTGTGTGTTTGCGTTTTTGACGAATTTGTGTTGAATCTGTGGTGAATTTTTGTAACTCTGTATGTGTATGATTTCTGTGATGAATTTTGTATGAGTTGCTGTAATTGCCGTGAAATTCATGTGGATATTTGATGTTGCTGTGATGAATGTAAAACAAAACCAGATCTGAGATCGAAGGTGGGATTAATGAATTAGGACCCAATAATTAGGAAGAAATTGATGAAAATAATGAAGTAGGACAATGACGTAGATCTCTGATGAATCGAAACTGGTTTGAGTCTGATTTTGGAGGATCGAAGGTGTTGGAATGGGAAGGTTTTTGTTCAGATGTAAAATCTGAGTTTTGGAGTGTTTTCTGGAAATATGCGTAATAGGGGAGTCATTACACGTAATAGGGGACATTCCCAGGGTGATACGCGTAGCATACGCACCCGTCCCCAGGGCCAGCATGGCCCTCTGCCAGTACGCGTAGCATACGCGTATGAAAATGGAGGCAATACGTGTATGGGATGGTAATACGCATATGGGAAGTTGAGGGGGGAGAGGCATACGCGTATGGGAAGGTGCATTATGCGTATGGGTTCTTGGGAAGGATGGATTACGCATGTGGGCTAGCCATTACGCGTAATGGGAGATTGAAGGGAATTTTGAGAGGGAAACCTCTCTGGTGATACGCGTAATAAGAATGGCATTACGCGTAAGGGAGGTCTGGTCAAGGGGCCCTACGCGTATGATACGCAGGCCAGGGGCGAGGAATTGAGCCATACGTTATGGGGCATGGTCATACGCGTATGGACAGGGCTGTGGGCATATTTTCCCATTTTTGCGATTTCTGTCCCGATTTCGCTCGTGATGCAGTTTCTTTGAGACGTAAGGCTATGATGAGGTAATAAAACATGAGTAAACTAGTAATGATGGTGAATGGGATAGAATCGAGAAATTTTGACGTGACGATTATAATATGATGATTTGTGAGGTATAGTGACGGATTGTGATGAGTGTGAATTGATGTTGTGTCATGATGTTTGATGATGATTCAATAATGATGATTTTTGACGTGTGTTAGTGATGTTATACTATGATGCTATGATGAATTAAATTGATGATATGCATGTTGATGTTATACATGCTATGTGAAGTCTTATGATGAATTTTTATGAATGATGATGTAACTTTGACGAGCCGTGATGGTGATTATTATGACGTTTTGCATCATGCATTCATAGCATTTTTCGGACTTCGGTCTAGTGATGATGTTAGGACTTCGGTCCAGTGATGGCTTCAATCCCATTGTGCGGATTGAAGTGTTTTGTGACGTGCTCCAGTTCTTGTGTAGAATCGATCCTATTGGTGGGGATCTTTGGAGGGTGATGGCCTAGTGTCCATCAATTATGACGAATTGGTACCACATGCATGAGTCTATGATGTTGCATTTGCATATTTTATGGCATTGCATTCTATTGATGAAATTGATGTATTAATGACGTTTGCATTCTATTGATGAAATTGATGTATTAATGACGTTTGTGAATTAGTTGATGATGTTTGTGCTTATGCTTTATCTTTTGCTTATATCTTATATATTGATTCGTGATTACTCACCCTGCCTGTTTGAATGTTGCCTCCACATGGGTAACGTGTAGATGATCAGGCTTAGCTTTCTTGGTGCATGAAGATTTAGCATTTAAAGTATTTTGATTTCTCCGTCGATTAGAGGGTCTTGCTCTGATATGTAACACCGGGTCGAGACGTTTGAGTCGAACGATTTACGTTCTTTTATTTTGTTGGCATGATGTTTTTATAATGTTTTATTTTATGGAGTTTTGGATTATAAAAGTATTCTCTTCAACTTTGATTTCCACTGCGTGATGTTTAAATAAATTCAAGATGGTAAAACCCGTGTTACAGAGCAGGTGATTACTTGATGTTTTGTGACGATATGTGATGCTCTTTTGGGACTGTACTCTGATAAAATAATCGTATTTATTCGTGATGTTTATTGGGTAGAAAAAGGGTGTTACATTAGTGGTATCAGAGCAGGTCGGTCTGTCCGGTCAGGTTGTCTAATGTTGTTTGTTCCTTAGTACGCGACATGTGTCTGAAACACTGTCATTACTTGCTTGTTGTCTAACTGTTGTCTGCAGGAGTTAGTTTGAAACAAGTGGGGGAGAAGCTTTTGCTTCTCTGAGATTTTTTGGTTATGAATGTTAAATCGGCGTGCCGCTGATTGCAAGAGTGCGAGTATTGTGGGAGCTGTGTTGTTTCTGAAACTGAAGGAAATACGGAAATACGGCTTATGGCAAGTAAGAATTTGTGCCTTAGGTAGCTTCGTGCACAAGATGCAAGGAACACTATGGTAGTTTGGTAAATACGGTTTATGCCCCATCATGATTGTTGGCTATCTATTGAAAAATTGAGGAACTGATCACCCTTAATCTCTTGCTGATAGTATACGGGATCATGCTGGATGGAATAGACGTGTCTTGCCAGCTTAGATGGTGTGTACAACGAATTGTTTGGGGTTAAGCCAGGTGCTTACAGATTGTTTTGATAAGACGATGCAGATTATTATATTTGAAGATGAGGCAAATTCGAGTTTCTTGCCTGTCGGTCAAGTTGGAATGTCTTAAGGGAGAACGATCAGGTATTGTTGATGTTTGCTTCTCGGGGGATAGAGAGCAGTGTGACGGCTAGTGATATGCTAGTGGTGTATAATTCCTGATGTTTTCCTAAAGATATCTGCGACTTGCCCCAGAGCATGAATCTAATGTTGACGAAGATGAAGATTTGTTTGTTCTGTTAAGCAAGTGGATAAGTCGGTGGGAGTTGGTGCAAAGGTGTTTATGATGTTAGCTTTTTTGAAGGCATAAGGAAATGCAGTGGTTGGTGATCTACCTATGGTGTGTGACTCTTTGGATGTGTTCCCATATGATATCAGTGACTCCATAGAGAATATATGTTTCTGAGTTAGGTGAATTGAAGAAACAATTGGAAGAATCGCTTGAGAAGAAGTTGTTCGATCGAGTGTTTCTCCGTAGGGTGCCCTTGTGTGCTAGTTAAGTAGAAGGATGGAAGTATGAGGTTGTGTGTTGATTATCAGCAGTGGAATAAAGTGACTATCAAGAATAAGTATCCACTTCCGAGAATCGACGATTTGATGGATCAGTTAGTAGGCGTCTGTGTGTTCAGCAAGATTGATTTTAAGGTCGAGTTACCATTAGATTCGTGTGAAGCCTGATGATATTCCGAAGACAGCTTTCAGGATGAGGTATGGTCACTATGAATACACTGTGATGCCTTTGGTGTATCCAATGCACCTGGTGTGTTCATTGAGTATATGAATCAAATTTTTCATGAGTACTTGGATCAGTTTGTTGTAGTTTTCATTGATGATATTTTGATATACTCTAATTTTGAAGAAGAGCATGCTGAGCATTTGAGGACGGTGTTGTAAGTATTGAAAGAGAAGAAGCTATATGCAAAACTGTCAAAGTGTGAGTTTTGGTTGAAAGAGGTGAGTTTCCTTAGATTGGCAGGATATTACCGCAAGTTTATTGAGGGTTTTTCTAAGTTGGCATTACCTTTGACTCAGCTGACTCGAAAGGGTCAAGCTTTTGTGTGGGATGTAGCTTGTGAAGAAAGTTTTGTGGAATTGAAAAAGAGGTTGATGACTGCTCTAATGTTGATTTTACCTAATCCGAATGAATCTTTTGTGGTGTATTGTGATGCGTCGAAGATGGGTCTTGGAGGAGTGTTGATGCAGAATGGTCAAATTGTTGCTTATGCTTCCAGAAAGTTGCGGGTTCATGAAGTGAATTACCCAACCCATGACTTAGAGTTGGCAGTTGTGGTGTTTGTGCTGAAAATTTGGAGACATTACCTGTTTGGCTCTAAGTTCGAAGTGTTCAACGACCATAAGAGTTTGAAGTATTTATTTGATCAGAAAGAGTTGAATATGAGGCAGAGAAGGTGGTTGGAATTGTTGAAGGATATTGACTTTGATTTGAATTACCATCCTGATAAAGCAAATTTAGTGGTTGATGCATTGAGCAGGAAGTCATTGCATATGTTGATGCTTATGGTGAAAGAGTTGGGATTAATTGAGTAATTTTGAGATTTGAGTTTGCTGTGTGAGGAGACTCCTGACAATGTGAAGTTGGGAATGTTGAAGTTGACTAGTGGTATTCTGGAAGAGATTAGAGTGGGACAACAATCTGACTTGAAGTTGGTTGACTAGTTAACATTGATCAACCAAGGTAACGGAGGTGAATTCTGTATTGACGAGGATGGTGTGATGATGTTCAGAGACAGGGTGTGTGTCCCAGATGTTACAGAAATTAAGAAGAGCATTCTTAAAGAAGGGCATCGAAGTAGATTGAGTATTTATCCCGGTGCTACGAAGATGTACCAGGATTTAAAAAAGTTGTTTTGGTGGTCGGGTATGAAGAAGGATATTGCGGAGTTTATTTATGCGTGCTTGACTTGTCAGCAGTCGAAGATTGGGCATCAGAAGCCTTTAGGTATAATGCAGCCATTGAATATTCCAGAGTGGAAATGGGATAGCATTTCCATGGATTTTGTGTCGGGGTTGCCGAGAACTGCTAAGGGAAATGCTTCGATTTGGGTGATTGTGGATAGATTAACTAAATCGAATCATTTCTTGCCGATGAAGATTAATCATTCTATGTAGAAGTTAGTTGAGATGTACATTGAGGAGATTGTGAAGTTGCATGGGATACCTTCAAGTATTGTGTCGGATAGAGACCCGAGATTTACATCGAGGTTCTGGAAAAGTTTGCAAGATGCTTTGGGTACTAAGTTGAGGATGAGTTCTGCATATCATCCGCAGGCAGACAGTTAGACGGAAAGGACTATCTAATCTTTAAAGGATTTGTTGAGGGCTTGTGTGTTGGATCGCGGAGGATCTTGGGATAGCCATTTACCGTTGATTGAGTTCACATACAACAATAGTTTTCATACTAGTATTGGAATGGCACCGTATGAAGCTTTGTATGGAAGAAGATGTAGAACTCCATTGTGTTGGTATGAGTCAGGCGAGAGTGTGGTACTCGGACCTGAAATTGTGCAAGAGATGACTGAGAAGATTAAGATGATTCAAGAAAGCATGAGAGCTTCGCAGAGTCTCCAGAAGAGTTATCATGATAGGAGAAGGAAAGCACTTGAATTCCAAGAGGGAGATCATGTGTTTTTGAGGGTGACGCCAGTGACGGGTGTGGATCTAGCTTTTAAGTCTAGGAAGCTTACTCCACGTTTTGTTGGTCCTTATCAAATCTTGAAGAGGATAGGAGAGGTAGCCTATCGGATTGCTTTACCGCCGTCACTTGCGAATTTGCACGACGTGTTCCATGTGTCTCAGTTGAGGAAGTACATTCCGGATCCATCGCATGTGATTGAAATGGATGATTTACAAGTGAGAGATAATCTGACTGTGGAAGCATTACCTGTGCGGATTGATGGTCGTGAAATGAAATAATTGCGGGGTAAGGACATAGATTTGGTGAAGGTGTTGTGGGATGGACCAGCTGGCGAAAGTTGGACTTAAGAGTGTGAAGATCAGATGAAGAAGTCGTATCCGACTCTGTTTCCTTAAGGTAATTTTCGAGGGCGAAAATTCTTTAAGTGGGGGAGAGTTGTAACACCCCAAAATAATTATAATATTTACTTAATTGAATTATTATGATTATTCGCTGTTTTGGTGAACTTTATGGATATTGAGACGTTTGACGACTTTGTGTGGAATTGTGGGGTAGCTTTAGGTTAAGAGAATATTGAGGTATTTTAGAATTAGTAATAAATTAAGATTATTTTGTTAGTAATAATAGTAAGATAATTTTAATAATTATATTATTATTTTTTATTATTATTATCATTATTATTATTATTATTTAAAATAATTAAGAAAACCATTAAGGATAAGATGATAATATTGAGGAGGTTAAATTGAGGATAATACAGGTAAATCATGATTAGGGTCCAAGAGATAGGTTTAACAAAAAGAAAATAGGGAATTGGGAGAGTTATTCTGTGCAACCCTAAGAAGTGGAGAGATAGCTGAGGAAAGGAGGCTAGAACACATAGAACAAGAGGATCAACTATAGAACCCCGAAAAGAAGAATCTTTGCCGAAAAATTCGAGGTATGGGGGGTTAATCCGGGTTCATATGTTTGATATGGGTTTAAGGTAGAGGTATTTTTGTGTGTTTGCGTTTCTGACGAATTTGTGTTGAATTTGTGACGAATCTGTGGTGAATTTTCGTAACTCTGTATGTGTATGATTTCTATGATGAATTCTGTATGAGTTGCTGTAATTACTGTGAAATTTGTATGGATATTTAATGCTACTGTGATGAATGTAAAACAAAACCAGATCTGAGATTGAAGGTGGGATTAATGAATTAGGACCCAATAATTAGGAAGAAATTAATGAAAATAATGAAGTAGTATAATGACGTAGATCTGTGATGAATCGAAACTGGTTTGAGTCTGATTTTGGAGGATCGAAGGTGTTAATATGGAAAGGTTTTCGTTCAGATGCGAAATCTGAGTTTTGGAGTGTTTTCTGGCAATACGCGTAATAGGGGACATTCCCAGGGTGATACGGGTAGCATACACACCCGTCCCCTGGGCCAGCGCGGCCCTCTGCCAGTACCCGTATGAGAATGGAGGCAATACGCGTATGGGATGATAATACGCGTATGGGAAGCTGAGGGGGGAGAGGCATACGCGTATAGGAAGGTGCATTACGCATATGGGTTCTTGGGAATGATGCATTACGTGTATGGGCTAGCCATTACGCGTAATGGGAGATTAAAGGGAATTTTGATAGGGAAACCTCTCTGGTGATACGCGTAATAAGGATGGCATTACGCGTAAGGGAGGCCTGGGCAAGGGGCCCTACGCGTATGATACGCAGGCCAGGGGCGAGGAATTAAGCCATACGCGTATGGGGCATGGTCATACGCGTATGGATAGGGCTGTGGGCAGATTTTCCTGTTTTTACGATTTCTGTCCCGATTTCGCTCGTGATGCAGTTTCTTTGAGACGTAAGGCTATGATGAGGTAATAAAACATGAGTAAACTAGTAATGATGGTGAATGGGATAGAATCGGGAAATTTTGACTTGACGATTATAATATGATGATTTGTGAGGTATAGTGACGGATTGTGATGAGTGTGAATTGATGTTGTGTCATGATCTTTGATGATGATTCTATAATTATGATTTTTGACGTGTGTTATTGATTCTATACTATGATGCTATGATGAATTAAATTGGTGATATGCATGTTGATGTTATACATGTTATGTGAAGTCTTATGATGATTTTTTATGCATGATGATGCAACTTTGACGAGCTGTGATGGTGATTATTCTGACGTTTTGCATCATGCATTCATAGCATTTTTCGAACTTCGGTCCAGTGATGATGTTAGGACTTCGGTCCAGTGGTGGCTTCAATCCCATTGTGCGGATTGAAGTGTTTTATGATGTGCTCCGGTTCTTGTGTAGAATCGATCCTATTGGTGGGGATCTTTGGAGGGTGATGGCCCAGTGTCCATCAATTATGAAGAATTGGTACCACATACATGAGTCTATGATGTTGCATTTGCATATTGTGTGGCATTGCATTCTATTGATGAAATTGATGTATTAATGACGTTTGTGAATTAGTTGATGATGTTTGTGCTTATGCTTTATCTTTTGCTTATATCTTATATATTGATTCGTGATTACTCACCCTGCCTGTTTGAATGTTGCCTCCACGTGGCTAACGTGCAGATGATCAGGCTTAGCTTTCTTGGCGCATGAAGATTTAGCATTTGAAGTATTTTGATTTCTCCATCGATTAGAGGGTCTTGCTCTGATATGTAACATCGGGTCGGGACATTTGAGTCGAATAATTTACGTTCTTTTATTTTGTTGGCATGATGTTTTTATGATGTTTTATTTTATGGAGTTTTGGATTATAAAAGTATTCTCTTAAACTTTGATTTCCGCTGCGTGATGTTTAAATAAATTCAAGATGGTAAACCCCGTGTTACGGAGCAGGTGATTACTTGATGTTTTGTGACGATATGTGATGCCCTTTTGGGATTGTACTCTGATAAAATAATCGTATTTATTCGTGATGTTTGTTGGGTAGAAAAAGGGTGTTATAATTGTACTTATCAATCACTAGGTGATTGCAACCACCAATTCTCATAGAATCAACTCGTGTTCCATACAAACCATATTAGTTCATGACTAAGCTACAATTCCAGCAACTACTCGTCCACGGTACACACTGAGGAACCTTCGCATCCAATCATCGCCACCTAAGTCATTTTCATAACCTAAGTTATCTTTCTAGTTCATTCACCTATTTATGCTTCTAGGTTTCCTCACTTATTATCATAAGTTTTAATCATATAATAGATATAAACAAGCAAGCAAAACGTAGTAAAAAATATTGCAAAATCAACACAAACAACAATTCATAATATAAATCATAGCATACATCATAATATGATTCATAAACATTCCTAACAAATTCATTACCAATACCCAAATAATAATCATGACATAAGCATGATTTCTTCTCACCTATTGATGAAGTATTGGACTAACTTTTCAATATATCCAACCTCACATTAATCACAGTTACCATGCACGTTTAATGGTGGAAATAGGGAAACAATTCATAAACATGCACAATAGCATAATTCGATCAACCAAGTGAGAATTGGCACATAGGCATGATTTTATCTCACCAAGAAGTAGAGCATTGATATAGCTTTCAAAAGCATCCGACCACGTCTCATTCTGAGTTAGGAAACTCATTTTATAGTGAAAACAGGGGAACCAAATGATTGGTTCAATCTTTTCCTTTGAAAATACATCTTCTAATCACTTCTTCTTCCAAACTCAACCATCTCAAATCATTCTAGAACATAGATTAAAATAAAGCCACATGATCTTAAGCCATAACCTCAGGAAATTATGTCATAACACATAACCCTAATTCATTATAACAACCTTAATCATTGTAAAACTTATGCACTAATAACATAAACCAATCATAAATCACTACAAGCGTCATGCATCATCATCAATTCTATGGTTAAAACAAAAACACACAAACCCTAAGTTTCTCAAGGGTTAATTACCAAGAAACCCACCTTGATCCAAGAAGATGATGAAGAAATTGAGATGATTATGTGGTGATAATGATGATCCTTCCTCCATGAGCTTTCTTCTTCCAAGTTTTTCTTCTTCTTTCTCTCTTCCATTCTTTCTTATATTTAGTCTTTTTCTTTTCTAGTTTCTAGTTTTCTCTTCTTTCCTTATCCACTTTTTCTTTCTCTTACCCCCCCCCCCCCCCCCCACACACACACACACTCACACACAGATACATATACATACATATATATATACATATATATATATATATATCAAATGATATTTGTCTTCTAGTACCAATTTACCATTTAACGATGTTACCAAAATGTTCCTTCTTGTACTTATTTATAAAGGTCAATCTCTTTTAATAAGAATTAATCTCCTTTGAGTCTACTGATTACTTTAATTGTCCCAACTGATAATATTTATAGCACTTAAGAGTATACTGGATATTACACTTCGCAACTGCAATTGCGGCCACAGTATTGTAGTTTTTCCACAACCGCATTGGATTGTAATGGTGGTGTGATTTAAGATCATGCGCCCGTCTATATTAAAAATCACTTCAAACAATTTCATCCATATTGTTTCTAGTATTTTCATCAAATCAAAATATTTTAGAACTCTAAAACTCAATTAATTCTTAAGTAATTAACATTAAGTGTTTTTCAACATTGTATTTCAAACACTTCTCTATTAAAATTCACGCTACAACAGCTGCAATGCGCATTGCAACACTCACAACTGCATTCGCGAACACAACTGCAATTTAAAACCATGTCTAAAAGATGTTTCTAAATAGTACAAGATGCAGTGTAGTGTGCAGCGCAAACATGGATGTAAAGGATCATTATGAAATGTGTGCTCAAAAAGAACTACCATAATGAGAATTTAATTTTTAGTTGAGAAATCGTTTCAATATTCTCTATACTCTCGTAAACTAAGCTTTATATGTCAGTGAAAGAGTTAGTCATTTCAGGAAAGGATGCGAAGAAATCATTTCACATTTATTTCCCTTGCCTTTTCTTTTGTATATTGTTTTCTGACATTTGATTTATCTTAGGGGTGGAAAAATTTGAACCGCCCGATTGAAACTGACTTACCCATTGTCTTTTTTATGCAAATGGAACGGGTCGGGTCAGGTTGATTTGGTTGCTTAATTTGGATGGTATAAGGTTGTTTTGGTCAGACTCGGATGATTATTTTGGTTCCGTTGAAAACCAAAACCGACCGAACCTAATTAATATTTATTTTATTTATTTTTATTACTATAGGGCTGACTCATTATAGAAATGAGATTCATAATGTTGCCAGATTATTATCATTTTTATAATCTAATGATGACGTTGGGTCCTCACAAGAATACAATACATGCAATATGAAATTTTGAGTATTTTTTAGTTTGTGGTTTAAAGTATGATAATGAACAATTTAATGTCAAATGATATTGAAAATATTATCATGTAATAATAATTTTTTCAATAATAATTTTTTTCTTTAATTTATTCTAAAAAATTTTATATATTTTTTAAAAATATTAAAAAATAAATAAATGTTTGCGAATTTTATAAAAAATAGTCATTTTTCATTAAATATTAAACCGAGTAAACCGATCTGATTTATCCGCCAAAATACGAAATAATATCGGTCGAAATCAGGCCTTAAAAATGAAATTGTGGCTTGCGTTAGATTTAAGATTTGGGCCTGAAACCGACCAATTGTCCAACACTAATTTATCTAACCATTTTAACCTAGGTTGAACTTTTCATGTTGAATATGGCAAGACATTTATCTGACCTCTACCTCCATTTTTATAGTGAGAAAAAATACAAAAAAAATTTTTTACGACCGTGACAAATGCCGTTACGCGACAAATTTGCTTCTACATCTGTGCTGGATTTGTTTTTCGTGAATTGTTGCTTTTTTTTAGTTTCGATGTAATCCATAAATATTGTAAATATAATGCTTCAGTTTCTGCTGGATTTTGTTTTATTTCAATACGTTGTGTAAATCGGGTTTTGATCCGCAGATTCAACATTTATATATGTTGTTATGCCGTTGGATTTTTGTTTCGATATATTTATACGATATTTCCCCGTGTTACGGGCCTTGCGTGCGACATTCCGCTTTTGTTGTCGATACATATAACCCGGTTTTGAGCACATTATGTTTAACTTTGTGTGCATCTCATTGCGATACATTAATTTTAATTTCGATTTCAATGTTTACATCATTACGATTTGATACTGTTTGCTTTACCATTGCGTATGTTAACCTTTACTTCATTACTATTTCATTTCGTGCTATGATTTTGTTCTTATTTTGTTTCGTTGTGCGATGATACACTTCACGTTAGCAACTCGTTTGATGCATGATAGGATGCAACGATTCAACATCATTACGCTTAAATTGAATTTCGATTCTACTTCTGTTATCTTTACACGTCTTTGCGTTACGCGACATCGATTTGCGTTCTCGCATCATGATCTTGACTCGTGCACGTCTTGTTTTTTTTCTCTACCTTCTTTCTATTCAATTACAATGAAAGTGTACTGCAAATATGTTGGTTGCCCCCTATCTCTTACATTTTTGTCCTGCTTTGTATCATCCTTATTGTAATCCCCATTCAGAAAAATGTATCCCTTCCCCTCGGTTGTATTGTTTGTCTAATTTTATCGTTTTCCTTTTGGTTGCTATTTTATCTTAGTTATTTGCCATCTCAATATTAAAATCAACTACTTTCAAAAAGAAAAAAATAGTGTTCGATCCAACGTCGAGCAATTTTTACAAATCAACCCATTTTACCAACTCGAGTGCTTGATCCAATTTCAAGTACCTCATTCGTTTTCTCCAAACAATTTTTCATAATCAAATTGAAATGCTTGATCCAACGTCAAGTTGTTTATGCGCAAAAACCTTTTTCATAATAAAAATTGAAAGACGAAGGACCAAGAGATGCACATCTCTTTAGACCCCTCAATAGTCCACCGTTTGGAGCACACCAATTTTCAAAGACTATTAGTCTTTCAAATCAAAAACACATTAATTAAACTCGAAATAAAGGGATAATTGGAAGTACGTTCATGTGGATCCCGAGTAAACGCGCACTTGGTTCACACCTATGCTCAAATGTTTACTCATATTCCGCAAAGACCAAGTCTTCATAAAAGTGGGTGACAAAGAATAGAGAGATGCACATCTCTCTAGAAGCCTTGGGTAAACGAATGCTCGGTGCACACCTTTCTCCAACGATTACCTTAGTCCATGTAAAAGCAATCCAACCAATCAAACTTGCTTTTCGCCTTTCCGCGACTACAAAAACCTTTTCAGAAACGAGTATGCTTTATCCATATCGACGTTAAACAAACAAAGGCTTCAGCCTCTAAGAGCGGGCAGCAAGCAAAGGCTTAACCACTTGATATGTCTAAAGCATCACTCTTTAAAAGTAACCAACAAATAGTTCTTTTCTACAGAGAACTACGTAGCCTTGAGTTCTCCATCGCATCCAGAGATATGTAGGAGTAAGATTTTGAAATCTTGTCAAGCACTATAACAAAAACATCAAAAATATTCTTTATCTTGCGCAAAACTACGTAGATTTGAATTCCTCATTGTACCTGAGGATAAGTATAAGCGATACCCACAATCTCATCAAGCACCCAAATAAAAACCTTTTTGAGACTCCTTTTCTTTTCCTTTTTCATTTCTATCATTCGAATAAAATAATTAACATAAGTCAACATTCAATCACAAATTTAACTAAAAGGTTCCCGTTGAGTACAACGAAAGTAAGAGGTGCTAATAACTTCCCTTTGTGTAATCGACTCCCAAACCTGAATATGGTTGTGACGACCATCTTCTTTTTTAAAAGGTTGTATCGATATTTTCCCTTTTCTTCTTTGAAATAAATAAAGTTCGATGGTGACTGTGTTCAAATCATTTTTCTACAAACGCATGAGAGCTTTGCGAAGGATCGTATTTTTCAAAATGTGACGGGATGCACCATGGAAAATGAATATTATTAGATGGAGAGACGTTTATCTTTCCCTAAAACAAAACAAAAATATCACTTTTTATTGATGAAATTTGATGCATGATTGCATACAAAAAGTCCACAGGAGCACATACATACTAGTACCATAAAAAAGTTTCCCATCGAACAAATGCATGCACATTCTCAATAAAGAATCACAAAATTTTCAACAAATTATTAATCAAACTAGTATTTCCTTACCAATCAATCTTTCAACGCGGGGTTTTTGACATTTACAAATACACAATAATTTACATATCTAATATCCAATAAATAATGAGCAATGAGTAATATATAAATAATCCATTCATGGCTATAAAATAATCCATTGTTCACACTTGTGTGTTCTATATCAATATCATATAAGGATTAACACTTCTCATTAATAATTAATATTTTCCCCAAACATTTGAAAAATAACTCAAACTTTTTTGTTCTGTAAAGTTTGTGAGGTTTTCAAGCCAAGTGAGTCTTGAGTTTATTTCCATTGCAGCAGTAATGTGCGTATAAACTAGTAAAAAGAGAAGGACATACGCATATGGAAAAACTAAATATCGTATATGATAATTGAATTTTCTAACCTTGGTATCTTTTTTTTTGTAGTAGTAGACTAGTACAAACTTACAGTGGAGTTATTACTAGTATTACAATCACGACATATTTTCAATAGAAAATTATGCCTCATCATGTCCATTAAGAATTACAAAAAAGAATTAATCTACTCCTGCAACAAATTTGTTGGTACCACTAAAATGAAATAGCAGAATAATACATGACTCGCCGACCAACCCTGAACTAGAATACATCTTGAACAAAATTGTAATAGGCCAAGAGATTTCCGAACTAATCTGTCGTAGCAAACCACCACCAAAAGCCGCACTTGATTCGCAAACAACAAACCTCAACAAAACTGAAACAGAAGCAAACAACAAAGAAAGAGGAAAAAATGAACAGAAAGCATTAAGCCAAACCAAAAACCTCCATGAATGGACCCTATAATAGTAATAAGGAATACAAGAATTATTAGTTGTCCATAAACCACCATATATCCTCTTAAAGGTTTAATTTGAGTGAAAAATAAAATAACTACCATATTGTTGTGTAATTCAATTAGTTTGATGAAGTTGTTTTTTAGTTAGTTAAATTCGGTGATGTGCGTTTGGTTAATTGAATATGGTGATACGCACTTAGTTGATGTGCGTCTGGTTATAAAAGTAGTGATAGTCAGTAAAAACCTATTAAATTTTTATTATAATTTTATAAGTGATATTAGAAAAGATTTTTTAATATTGTATGAAAAAAAATAGGCTAAATTACAATTTTGGTCTCCTGTTTTGGTTTATTTACGGTTTTAGTCCTCTCATTTTCTTTTTAAATAGTTTTGGTCCCTCATCCAAATTTTGATTCAACTATTCATGTACTGTTCATGTATTGTTCATGTACGGTCATTCACTGTTCATGTACGGTACATGTACAGTCGGCGCTTTTTTTTATCAAAATTGGGATAGGGGACCAAAACCGTTTAAAAAGAAAATAGAGAGACTAAAACCGTGAGTAAACCAAAACAGGAGGACCAAAATTATAATTTAACCCAAAAAATATATATATATACTACTACAACTGTTTTTTTATCATGAAGCTTATGATCCTGAATTATACTTTTCGTGACTTTTGGGGAAGTAAAGAGCCAACTTCAATGTTGACATGTCATGGCAACATTTTAGAAATGTGATTATTAATACTACTACCATTATTATAACCACAAATTGGTTGTTAGCCATATGATAGGCATGTTGTAATATTTATAAAAAGACATGCTTTAAAATCAAAGTAACATAATATAATTTTTGAAGAAAAAAAAGAAATAACATTTATTGCTTTTGTACCAATGTTGAACTGAATCTCTTTTTAACAAGGACATAATTAATTGGCAAAATACTCTTTTTGGTCCTTTAACTTTACCTCGAGGTTCATTTTGGTCTCTTAACTCTAAAAAGTATTATTTTGGTCCCTTAACTCTTCAAAACGTTCCATATTAGTCTTTTTGTCTTATTATCGACGAATTTAGCGACTGATTTTTGAATTTTTTCATCGCTAATAAGACGAAAAAGACTAATATGGAACGTTTTGAAGAGTTAAGGGACCAATATGACACTTTTTAAAGTTAAGGGACCAAAATGAACCCCGAGGTAAAGTTAAAGGACCAAAAAGGATATTTTGCCTAATTAATTGCTATACATGCTTGTCTTATATGTATACCCCAGTTTTGTCCTATCAGTTCATTGCATTACATAATTCATTTTCATCTGCATTATCATGACCATTGGTCATGCCCTTTTTTTCTTTTTCAATTACAAGTTCATGCACAGTGTTTCCACTAAAACTGGAGTACCTTACAAAATTAAACATGGATACACACATAAATCAGGATTCATGGTCAATCATGAGTACCCGGTTCAATCCTCAGCTAAGTCAATGGTATTTCTCTAAGTAAGTTCCTACCCTGCCTTGTTTTCTCATTGGGTGTTCCCCGGTGAGTTTGTTTCCCTCAAGCTTTCGTTGATGGGGTTGTTATATTCAACTAAGTCATTGGTATTTCTCTGAGTAAGTTCCTACCTTGGGCGTTTTCTCATTGGGCATTCCTCAATGAGTCTTTTCCTTCTGTCTTTTGTTGATTAGAATTATATATTTCGTTGAATCTTTCCCTTCAAACTTTTGCTGATAATAATGGTGTTCCTGAATGAGTTTCTTTCCTTCAACCATTTGTAGATGAGGATGTTATCCTTAGTTGAGTCAGTGGTATTTCTTTGTTTGAATTCCTACTGTACTTGTTTCTCATTGGGCATTCCCCAGTGAGTTGTTTCCTTCAACCTTTTGTTGATGGAAATTATATCTTTCAGTGAATCTTTCCCTTCAACCTTTTGTTGATGATTTGTTCCAAGATTTACGAAGATTTTTTTGCATAATTGATGCAGCCCTCGGCGTGTGGATCAAGCAATATCTGGGTGAAGATTTTGAAGCCCATGGACTGCTGGGGAGTATTTAAAGAGATATCTAAACCTAATGAAGGACGACTTTCACTTTTGTAAAAATAAGGGGAGGTTTTATAGTGTTAGGTTTTGAGAGTCTCTTGTGTGTAACCTTTGTATGTCACCCTTGTATCTTTTGATACATTGAGGTAGACAGATTGTTTATTGTTAATTGTCCACTCTAAAGCTTTTAAGCAAGAGTGTTTTTTTCTTGGTTGAAACTTTTAAGCAAAATGAAGTATTGTCTTGGAAGTGTGCTACTTCTATTGTTGGTTGTTGTTGAATTGTCACTGAGACTGTAACTGATTTGGAAGTGAGAGGGGGTCTCATATCTAGAAGGTTTCTAGGTAGAAGTTGCACAAGGTAGTGATTGGGAGAGAAGTTGTAAACGGGGGAGTTTAGATTTGAACTAATGCTATCATAGTGAATTTTTTTCCTGGCTTGGATGCCCCCAGATGTAGGTGATGTTGCACCGAACTGGGTTACCAATTCACTCTGTTATTTATATTTCTGCAATTTATTTTCAGTTTGGTTTACTTGTTCTGTCAGACAGAAGATGTTGTAACATCTTTCTTGACATTATGTTCTGATGTGAGGACATCGGTATTAACTTGTGTTAGAGTGCCAGAATTTCAATTGGCATCAGAGCTGGCACCCTAGTCAGTTTTTGGGTGAGCTTCAGGGAGATTTTTTTTTGGTACTGTATGATCATTGGAAGGATAGATTGGTAGCTTTCTTGAGATAAATGGACAACAACCCTTGGAAATCTGTCACCAAAGGGTATGTGTGGATTGTTCTTGGTGAGGAAGAGCATGAGTTGGCTCTTGTTGCTCTAGAAGTCTCTGTATCCAATGAAGTTGATACAAATGTCTTCAGTGTGTTAAACACATGTGTGGTGGTAAAAGATGCTTGGGAATTTCTCAAGATCATTCTTGAAGGAACATCTGGTCAGCAGGACGATGACGCCTAAACCTATCATTTATTTGACCTGATTTACGCACGTTTTCCTATTGTTTTTATTCATTTTTCTACTATTATGCTAGCTACTTGCTTTGTTTCAGGAAATTCACTGATTAGGAGCTGTTTGCAAAGATACGAGGCAAAACGGATGAGAAGCTAGGAAATGGAGCAGACAAGCACCTTTGGCAACCCCCATGGCGCTCATCCTAGGGGTGCCATGGGTGGTCCACACACCTAGTAGTGGGATGACCTAGTCATGCCCACTTTGTGAGGCGGTCGCCACCCTTTGGAATGACCAAACGGTTACAAACCAGCCAAGCTTGGTCTCCAAGGAACCACAAGTAGTTCGTAATTTTTCTCCACAAAGTTGAAGCAGTTCCTAGGTATTTTCTAGGGTTTTGGACCCCTATAAATACCCCTTTCCACACCATTTTCAAGGATCCTAACTCTGTGCAAACTTAAGCCCTTATACTGTCAAATTTGTAAGCGATATTCTCTTCACATCGGAGAGGTATTGCAGTGTCGATTGAGTCTGTATCAGTTTTGGAGCACCCTTTATTTCTGCAACAATTTGTTTCGGTCGTTTACTTTCCATCAAGATTTACTTTCCGCACCGCAGTTTGTATTGGATTCAAGACTCCGTTCGGAGCAGGTTTATTTATTTAGTCAACATTTACCTTTATTTTGTCTTGGCCTTTATTTTCCTTTCCTTATTTAATCGCACTTATTCCTTTCATTTTAATTACTTTTCTGTACCCGCAATTATGTTTAATTCCGCAATTAAAACCGTTTATGTTTTGTTTTCCTTAAACATGTCAGGCTAATTTACTTTATGTTGAGATGTGAGAAGCGTAAATAGACGAAGCTCTACACGTTGTCTCCCTAGGATTACGTTTGTGGGCTGTTTTGGTTTAAACGTAATATGTTTGAACTTCTTTTAATTTGGAAATTTGGTTTGCCTTTGGTTAGCAAACACCGCGAAAGCACTTTGTTAACCAACTAGGAAACTTTAGCTTTTCTAGAAGGAGATTTTAAAACTATTGGCGGACGTGTTTATAGGTTTAGGATCTGGTACTTAAGCGAAAGCTGAGGGACCCTTTTTAAGTTGATCTTTCCAATCAAAACTACTTTTCCGTTAAGTAAAGAGTCTAATTTCTTAAAAGTGAATTTACTACTTTAACGCAATGCGCGCCCGCCATATGTGACAAATTGGGGGTATAAATTAGAGAGTAAGTTTGGTACTGAATACGCGAAAGCGATAGTTCCTGTTAAATTAGTTCTTTTCTAAATAACAAATATTGCCTCGTAAGTTATCTTAGTGGAGATTATCAGAGTGTCGTCGATTGATGTGAATTACATTTCAGCATTGCTATTTATCTGTCTTTATTTAACCCTTTTATTCAGTTTCCTTTCTTTTAAACTATTTCATTCGCCTTAGCTAAACACCATAACAACTAGGAACAATCATCTTTGACTATTGGTCTCAGTGGGATCGATATCTTTTAAAACTACATGATAGGCTGTGCACTTGCAGTTAGTTTGTATACACCCGATCACAGGATTCTGAGGTCTCTACTGAAGAGACTTGTCTTGAATATGACTGCTATTGTAGAAGAAGATCTGGATATCATCAGCATAGATGGATCTGGTTGAGTCATATTTTTCTTTAAAAGAACATATCTGAACAGAAGGACAAGGGTGTGTGTTTTGTCTCCAATTCTATAAGAGCTTGTACCCTTGTGAAGAACTTTTATACTTTACTTGGGAGGAATTTCAATCAACCTCTGAGGATAGTGGATAGAAGGTCAAGATCAAATGTGATGAACATCAGTCCTGACACCTGTAAGAACTAGGATATTCTAAACATACACACTCAGTGTCGTGTATTTGAAGGTTTTTATTGTCTTCTCTTGAAGATGGGCTTCTGTTGTAGTCCCCTGTATTGGAGAATCAATTTATGATGAGCTGGTGGCCTCTTCAAGGTATGTGAATCAAGAGTAAAGAAGGGATATAAAAGGTAATTATCTCATATCTTCTGTTTATAAGGAAAGAATGGTTTTCTATCACTTGCAACATGAGGTGACTATTTTGATCTCAAATCTTGATTTCATGATCAATTCTATGAGGATGTGAACAACTGTTCTGATGTTATTCTGTTTGAGGAGTTGACTGGAAGCCTAAAAGGAATAGGGGTTCTTAAGGCTTTACAAAGCAAAGTAGAATTCAAATGTCAACTTTTTAATCAAGAGGGAAGTTGAGGCAATGATGTTTTCGAAATATCTCGACATCGTGCTGAACTTCAGAATATTCATGCTAAGGGTAGTAACTTGTTCTGGAGATGTCTCTCTTATAGATTAAGCTGTTCATATCAGGCACTTCTCTTTCAACTTGAAGGGTTGTCTCAAAGGTTCAACTCAGCTTATAGCTAACCAAGCAGTTGTTAGAGCTCTAGGAAGATGCAAATTGCCTTAGCTCTCATATCTTGTTGGAGTTGCAACTAAGCAAGATTGTTTTTCTGGCTGTGGGTGTTCCAGACTCATGACTAGAGGAAAGGAGAGTTGTGATGGTCTCTAAGTCTCTCTCTCCAACTTTGTTCTTGTAATGATGGAGCCAAAAGGTGAAATTCAAGGGGTTTAAAAACTGGAATTTCCAGTCCTAATGTTGTCTCTCTTGATCAAGGTCCTATTGAAGGGGAGAATGCTTGGTCACTAATGAGATTTATGAAGCTCTGAGGAAGAAGTTGTGTCCAAAGCCAATGATTTTTGTGTAAATTTGCATACTCTTGCTTAATGACCAAGGAAGATGAAGTAGAAAGGTCACCAAATAATGCATCATCATACTTCTGCATGTGTTATAGACTTTCCTCTCATAGTTCTTATGAGGGCAGTGCAAGGTAGAGTCTTAGTGGATGGAGGAGCAAACTGAGGTGAAAGAGTGTGATTTGCTCAGTCAACACCCTGGTAATGTGGTCGGCTCAGATGTTGCTTGTCCGAGGGAACCTCTTCTTGTTTGCATAAGGGTTTCTATTAGTACTATGCTGTCAGACAGGTGGTTTTGACATCGTGCTTCTGTGTAGAAGTTTTTTTTGTTCTTGTTGTGTGTGAGAGTTTATTTCTCTCTGTGAAGTTTTCCTTGAGTGTCTCTGGTCTGTCTTTGCAGTTTTTTGCTTTACTGTTGTGTTTAAATGTTGGTTCTTAAGTAGTTCATGCAAAGGGATGTTCCCAGGCTACTATGATGATAGCAAAACCCATGGTTGTTATCTGCTGAACCAAAGTTAATGGTTCAATCATTGTGATAAGGACCGATGCCCGATCAGATGCTGGAACATCATCTCAGCTGTATAACACTCCAGAAATTAATAAAGAACTCTCATGCCTATAATGCTTCCTCTAGGGTCAGAAAATTTATACTAGAGAGTTGAGTATTTATAGTCTATTATGTGGAGTTGGTGTTCATCAACAGATTCAGAACTAAAATATCTAGTTCTGGTAGAGTTTGGAGTAGAGTTTTGGCCAAGTCTGGTGGTGATGGTGGCTTTGACAGAGCTGAAAGGAAGGCTCTGATGTGGTGTGCAGGATGGCATACCAGATGTTGTGGAGAACCATGGTTTATCTGGGTGTTCTATTGTGATGTTATGATGTGAAGCATGGAAATGACCTCTGCATTTCTATGTGATCTTTGGTGGTGCTGGGATGCCATGTTCTGACATCATTTTAGTTGTTGGTACTTAAGAGGAAATGTACTTCTACTGATGTGGTTTGTGTGCATGAAGTCAAACTAAATGTGCATGTCATCTTGCTTGCCTGAAGTGTTTTTGAGAACTTTGGTTTCTCTTGTATGTTTTTTAGGCTTATTCTTCTTCTGCTATGCATGTGCCTCTGATATATGAACTGGGACAGTTCATGATTGCATGGGTATGTCCTTGAGAACAATGATGTTTGTGGTCTCGGAGAATTTATTTTTCTCTGCAGTAGGTTGTAGTCTTCAGGGGGAGTCTTGTACTTGTCTGATCTGTAGATGCAAAGTTGTAGTTTGTACAAAGCTTACATGTTCTCATGTAGCTTGTGTTGTTCTGGTTGCTCTGTGATGTCGAACTAGATGTCTTGATGTGCTTAGTTGTTCAGCTGCACTTTGCTGAGTTCATAAGCTATGTAATCCAGAGGGAGTTGGTTTTTGTTATCACTGTGTGGTGTTCTTGTTTGGATTCTGAGTTAATTTCATTGTGTGTGTGTATGTGTGCTTCTGATTTGGTCTAAGGGTGTTTCTTCATTAAGAAGCAATTTTGTCTTTTGGATCAGCAAGAATATAATTTGTGTTTGTCTAAGTATTTTTCTAAGGGAGTTGTTGCTCAAAATTGAGTTGGATGCTAAAATTTTACAATGTCAATCAGGATGTCATGACATTGTACTGTGACAAGCTGGTTACAATAAGAAGTTTCAAGGATTCTCTCTCCGCACAGCTGGACAACATCGTTGTGACTGGTCATCATCCTGTCAGGGGTGTTTTGGGAATTGGTATAATGAATAGTTATAGCAACTACAGTTTAGGAGGCATGGCTACTTTTTTTTCATGCGTTTCTCAAGAAAATAAATTTTTTCTATAAAATGGAGAAAGTAATTTCAAATACTGCAGTCAAAGCTTGGAAAGCGAAAAGGGAAACAAGAGAATGTCTCTATTACCAAGGATAATTTCTCTTCTTTCAACAATCATATCCTTGACTGATCAGGCGATATAAGCAAGGATGTTACTCTTTTTTTTTCAAAAACTTTACCGCTTCAGTCGTCTACCCAGCCGTGTTTCAACATGAGTCAAAATTCCAAAAATGCTAATGCTAAAAAGGCTCGTGTGATGGATGCCAAGAAGGATAAGAGTGCGGATCCAAAGAAGGTGGAATCCCAAGTTGTGACATCTGTTGGATCATCTACTAGAGCATCTAGGACAGGGAAAAAGTCTGTGACAAAGATGAAGTCCTTCAAGAAAAATCAAGCTCAACTACATGACTCTGACGAGGATGCTGATGAAGACTGGGTTAATTTCATTAACTCAGGAGGTTGGAGTGGATAGTTGGCTTCATTAGTGAAGTTTTTTTTGGTTGTGTGTATTTTTTTCTTTCTTGTTGTTCGTGTTGTAATAATTCCCTAACAATATTTGCTTCCAGTTATTTGTGCTTCCATTACAACTGATTGTAGCCTTTGCTACTGTGTGTTTACATTTACTCTATTTTTGTCAATTTTTGGCTAAAAAGGGGGAGTAAAGTGTTAGTATATGTTTGATGCTTCTGATGTTGGATCAGATGACATGACATCATGTCATGTTTTTCTTGTGATTTGAGGTTGCTTGTTGTATGCAACTATTTAGGGGGAGCATGATAATCTGTCATGCTTATGTTGCTGCCACTGAGGTGATGTATGTGTGCATTGATGTGCAATCACATGTCTTGACATGTTGTGGTTATGGAGAACCTTGGATGCTCTATGGTAATTTATTACTTTGATACTCTGAGTAATATGGGTGGCTTCTGATGTATGTGTTTCTAATATGAGTGGCTTCGGTTGTATGTGTTTCTAACGTATGAACTTGGATAGTTCATATTATCCTATCAGGTGATTTGGGTTTTCCCCTTGAGAGGGATGTGTGACCCAAGACAGCTAATGGTTGGATTTCTTGTGCTTTGGGTTTTCCCATTTTTTTCCTTGAGGGGGAGTATTGGTTATGTGTGACAGGGGGAATGGACCTGTCTGAGGTTGCTATGTTAGAGATATGTTGATATGATGTTAGACCACATGTCGCGACATCTGATCTCTGGAGATTTCTGGAGTTTGAAGAAGTTGTAATCTTTGATGATCTGTAGCTGCATTTTATCTCTGATATCTTTCTGATTGCAGGTTTTGTGGTGTTATTCCTCTTCTCCATAATTATTAAGCAAAGGATGTTTTAGCCAAAATTTGCCAAAGGGGGATATTGTTAGATCCATGGTTTTATGATTGGCAGCAATTAATCTAAAACATGGTTCACAGCAATATGTTGTGTGAAATGTTCTAACATGCTGGTCTGTCAACATTGAAGACAGATGTTGTGACAGATGTTGTGGCATGCTGTACCAGAACATTAATACAGGTTGTAGTCTTATTCTTGACAGATTTGATTTGATTTTGTGAGATTTCTTTTGGATATATCTCAATTATTTTCGTAGGTCAAGAAGATTTAATCTGGAACATTTGATTTGATCTTCAACTGTTCATAAGTTTCTAAAATTGTATGTGGAGACAATTTAGGAAACTTGATGATTTGTTCCAAGATTTAAGAAGATTTTTTTGCATAATTGATGCAGCCCTCGGCGTGTGGATCAAGCAATATCAGGGTGAAGATTTTGAAGCCCATGGACTGCTGGGGAGTATTTAAGGAGATATCTAAACCTAATGAAGGACGACTTTCACTTTTGTAAAAATAAGGGGAGGTTTTATAGTGTTAGGTTTTGAGAGTCTCTTGTGTGTAACCTTTGTATGTCACCCTTGTATCTTTTGATACATTGAGGTAGATAGATTATTTATTGTTAATTGTCCACTCTAAAGCTTTTAAGCAAGAGTGTTTTTTTCTTGGTTGAAGCTTTTAAGAAAAATCAAGCATTGTCTTGGAAGTGTGCTACTTCTATTGTTGGTTGTTGTTGAATTTTCATTGGGACTGTGACTGATTAGGAAGTGAGAGGGGGGTCTCATATCTAGAAGGTTTCTAGGTAGAAGTTGCACAAGGTAGTGATTAGGCGAGAAGTTGTAAACGAGAAGTTTAGCTTTGAACTAATACTATCATAGTGAATTTTCTTCCTGGCTTGGATGCCCCCCAGATGTAGGTGATGTTGCACCGAACTGGGTTACCAATTGACTGTGTTATTTATATTTCTGTAATTTATTTTCAGTCTGGTTTACTTGTTCTGTCAGACAGAAGATGTTGTAACATCTGTCATGACATTATGTTCTGATGTGAGGACATTAGTATTAACTTGTGTTAGAGTGCCAGAATTTCAATTGGCATCAGAGCTGGCACCCTAGTCAGTTTTTGGGTGAGCTTCAGGGAGATTTTTTTTTGGTACACTATGATCATTGGAAGGATAGATTGGTAGCTTTCTTGAGATAAATGGACAACAACCCTTGGAAATCTGTCACCAAAGGGTATGTGTGGATTGTTCCTGGTGAGGAAGAGCATGAGTTGGCTCTTGTTGCTCTGGAAGACTTTGTATCCAATGAAGTTTAAACAAATGTGTTCAGTGTGTTAGACACATTTGTGGTGGTCAAAGATGATTGGGAATTTCTCAAGATCATTCTTGAAGGAACATCTAATCAGCAGGATTCTGAGGTCTCTACTGAAGAGATTTGTCATAAATGTGACTGCTGTTGTAGAAGAAGATCTGGATATCATCAACATAGATGGATTTGGTTGAGTTATATTTGTCTTTAAAAGAAAATATCTGAACAGGAGGACAAGGGCATGTGTTTTGTCTCCAATTCTGTAAGAGCTTGTGCCCTTGTGAAGAACTTTTATACTTTACTTCGGAGGAATTTCAATCAGCCTCTGAGGATAGTGGGTAGAAGGTCAAGATCAAATGTGATGAACAACAGTCCTGACACCTGTAAGAACTAGGATATTCTAAATATATGCACTCAGTGTCGTGTATTTGAAGGTTGTTACTATCTTCTCTTGAAGATGGGCTTCTGTTGTAGTCCCCTCTATTGGAGAATCAGTTTATGTTGAGCTGGTGGCCTCTTCAAGGTATGTGCATCAAGAGTAAAGAAGGGATATAAAAGGTAACTATCTCATATCTTTTGTCTATAAGGAAAGAATGGTTTTCTATCACCTACAACATGAGGTGACTATTTTGATCTCCAATCTTAATTTCATGATCAAGTCTATGAGGATGTGAACAACTGTTCTGGTGTTATTCTGTTTGATGAGTTGATTGGAAGCCTAAAAGGAATAGGGGTTCTTAAGGCTTTACAAAGCAAAGTAGAATTTAAATGTCAACTTTTTAATCAAGAGGGAAGTTAAGTCAATGATGTTTTCAAAATGTCTCGACATCGTGCTGAACTTCAAAATATTCATGCTAATGGTAGTAACTTGTTCTGGAGATATCTCTCTTATAGGATTAAGTTGGTCATATCAGGCACTTCTGTTTCAACTTGAAAGGTTATCTTAAAGGTTCAACTCAGCCTATAGCCAACCAAGCAGTTGTTAGAGCTCTAGGAAGATGCAAATTGCCTTAGCTCTCATATCTTGTCAAAGTTGCAACTAAGCAAGATTGGTTTTCTGGCTGTGGGTGTTCCATACTCATGACTAGAGGAAAGGAGAGTTCTGATGGTCTCTAAGTCTCTCTCTCCAACTTTGTTCTTGTAATGATGGGGCCAAAAGGTGAAATTCAAGGGGTTTGAAAACTGGAATTTCAAGTCCTGATGTTGTCTCTCTTAATCAAGGTCCTATTTAAGGGGAGAATGCTTGGTCACTAATGAGATTTATGAAGCTCTGAGGAAGAAGTTGTGTTCAAAGCCAGTGATTTTTGTGTAAATTTGCATACTCTTGCTTAATGACCAAAGAAGATGAAGTAGAAAGGTCACCAAATGATGCATCATCATACTTCTGCAGGTGTTATAGACTATTCTCTCATAGTTCTTATGAGGGCAGTGCAAGGTAGAGTCTTAGTGGATGGAGGAGCAGATTGAGGTGAAAGAGACTGATAAGTGTGATTTACTCAGTCAGCACCCTGGTAATGTGGTCAGCTCAGATGTTACTTGTCAGAGGGAACCTCTTCTTGTTTGTATTAGGGTTTGTATTGGTATTGTGCTATCAGACAAGTGGTCTTGACATCGTGCTTCTGTGTAGAAGTTTTTTGTTCTTGTTGTGTGTGAGAGTTTATTTCTCTCTGTGAAGTTTTCCTTGAGTGTCTCTGGTCTGCCTTTGCAGTTTGTTGCTTTACTGTTGTGTTTAAATGTTGATTCTTAAGTAGTTCATGCAAAGGGATGATCTTGGGCTACTATGATGATAGCAGAACCCATGGTTGTTATCTGTTGAACCAAAGTTAATGTTTCAATCATTGTGATAGGGACTGATGTCCGATCAGATGCTAGAACATCATCTCAGCTGTATAACACTCTAGAAATTAACAGAGAACTCTCATGCCTATAATGTTTCCTCTAGGGTCATTAACTTTGTACTAGAGAGTTGAGTATTTGTAGTCCATTATGTGGAGTTGGTGTTCATCAATAGATTCAGAACTAAAATATCTAGTTCGGGTGGAGTTTGGAGTAGAGTTTTGGCCAAGTCTGGTGGTGATGGTGGCTTTGACAGAGCTGAAAGAAAGGCTCTAATATGTAGTGCGGGATGGCATACCTGATGTTGTGGAGAACCATGGTTTATCTGGGTGTTCTATTGTGATGTTATGATGTGAAGCATGGAAATGACCTCTGCATTTCTATGTGATCTTTGGTGGTGCTGGGATGCCATGTTCTGACATCATTTTAGTTGTTGGTACTTAAGAGGAAATGTACTTCTACTGATGTGGTTTGTGTGCATGAAGTCAAACCAAATGTGCATGTCATCTTGCCTGCCTGAAGTATTTTTGAGAACTCTGGTTTCTCTTGTATGTTTTTTAGGCTTATTCTTCTTCTTGTATGCATGTGCCTCTGATATATGAACTGGGACAGTTCATGATTGCATTGGTATGTCCTTGAGAACAATGATGTTTGTGGTCTCAGAGAATTTATTTTTCTCTGCAGTAGGTTGTGGTCTTCAGGGGGAGCCTTGTACTTATCTGATCTGTAGATGCAAAGTTGCAGTTTGTACAAAGCTTACATGTTCTCATGTAGCTTATGTTGTTCTGGTTGTCCCCAGATGTAGGCGATGTTGCACTGAACTGGGTTACCAATTGATTGTGTTATTTATATTTCTGCAATTTATTTTCAGTCTGGTTTACTTGTTCTGTCAGACAGAAGATGTTGTAACATCTGTCTTGACATTATGTTCTGATGTGAGGACATCGGTATTAACTTGTGTTAGAGTGCCAGAATTTCACTAACAGTTTTTTTATGGAATTCCCTTAATCATTAATACTAGTCATCATCCTTTTGGTCAGGGCCATCATCCTTTTGGTGATGGCAAATCTTTGTCAGTTTGATTTAACCATCATTCTTTTGGTGGTGGTGATCTTCAAATTTTTGGTTTAAAACATCATCCCTTTGGTGATGGCGACGTTTGTCGAGTTCAATATTACCATCACCATTTTGGTGCCGGTGATCTTTATAAGTTGTTAAAGTTTTACTACCATCCTTTTGGTGCTAGCAAGCTTTGTTGTTAGTCTTACAATTATCCTTTTTGTAATGGAAAGCTTTATTGTGATCTGATCGCCGTCCTTTTAGTGTCGATGATCTTTAAAGTCATTTGAATCTTACCATCATCCTTTTGGTGATGGTGATCCTTGAAGTTTTAATCTAACCATCACCCTTTTGGTGATGGAGGTCCTTGAAGTTAACCATCATCCTTTTGGTGATGGTGATCATTGAAGATGATGAGTCTTACTATCATCCTTTTGGTGATAACAAGCTTTGTTGTTGATCTTACCATCATCCTTTTCATGATTGCAATCTTTGTCATTCTTATCTTACTGTCAGCCTTTTGATGAGGGTCATCATCCTTTTAGTGATGGCAAACCTCTATCAGTTTGATCCTACCATCATCCTTTTGGTGCCGACGATCTTTGAAGTCATTGTGATCTAACCATCATCCTTTTGATGATGGCGATCTTTGTCATTATTATAATCATCATCCTTTTGGTGATGGCCATCATACTTTTGGTAAAGGAAATCTTTCAGTTTTTTGAACTTACTATCATCATTTTGGTGATGGTGATCTTGACTCGTGACTAACTATCATCCTTTTGGTGATGGCAGTCGTTAGTTTAATTTAGCTATCATCCTTCTAGAGGGAAGGTAGATACTACACTTTTCATTAAGAGTCAAGGAAAACATATTCTTTTAGTTCAAGTTTATGTTGATGATATCATTTTTGGTTCCACTAACATGTTATTAGTTAAGGAGTTTTCTAAGCATATGCAGGGTGAGTTTAAGATGCGTCTCATGGGGGAGTTAAACTACTTTCTCGGTCTTCAAATCAAAAAACACAACGAAGGGACATTTGTGTGTCAAACGAATATTGTAATGAATTGCTAAAGAAATTTGGTATGGAAGATACAAAATCAATTGACACTCCAATGGCTACAAATGGAAACTTGGAAAAAGATGAGAATGGTAAGGATGTTGATGTGAAGTATAGAGGTATGATTGGTTCTCTTCAATATCTTACTGCATCTAGGTCGGACATTATGTTTAGCGTGTGTATATGCATTCATTAGCAATCGACTTACAAGGAATCACATTTAAAAGTCATAAAGCGCATTCTTAGATACCTTCACGGTACTTCTAAGTATGGGCTTTGGTATTCCAAGGGAAGCAGTTGTAATTTGCATGGTTATACCAATTTCGATTTTGCCAGTTACAAGTCGGATAGGAAGAGTACTAGTGAAACTTGCCACATGGTTTCAAACTCCTTGGTAAGTTGGAATAGCAAGAATAAAATTTTCGTTGCTTTGACAACCGCTAAGACGAAATACGTCGCGGGCAGTAGTTGTTGTGCTCAAATATTGTGGCTCAAACAACAACTACTTGATTTTGACATTAAACTACAACGTATTCCTATTATGTGCGACGACATAGGTGCTATTAATCTAACCAAAAATCCGGTGTTACATTCTCGCACTAAACATATTGAGATACGTCACTACTTCCTACGTGGCCATATTGAAAAAGGGGGATGTCGTATTTGAGCATGTTGATAGCAAAAATCAACTTGCCGACATTTTTACAAAACCTCTTGCAAATGAACTGTTTTTCAACATTCGAAGGGAATTGGGGATACTTGATATCTCAAATCTT